>SJYO01026388.1:9532795-9863005 GCA_006410555.1 Capra ibex | reverse complement strand
TGGTAGACGTCACTAAAACTTCGGGGTCTTTTATTTCAGACTGTGACAAAGGTGAAAAAGGGGTAGATAAAGGGTACTTCACTACCCTGACCTACGGTACTAGAAGCAAAAGACTTACAACTCGAAATCCGGTTGAAAAAGCGAGAGGAGAAAGTGAAAGTAGTTCTCCGAAAACTCAAGGAGAAATGAAAGACGGTATTCCCACCACAGTAGACGTATAGACTCCAATAACTATAAAGAGGGTCGTTAGAACTAAGGTCGAACACGAAGAAGGTCAGGTCGTAAAGAGTACTACATGAAACGTATATTCAATTTATTCGTCCCACTGTTATATGTCGGAACTGCATGAGGAAAAGGATAAACCTTGGTCAGACAACAAGGTACAGGTGAAGATTGACAACGAAGGACTGGACGTATGTCTAAAGAGTTCTCCGTCCAGTCCACCAGACAATAAGGGTAGAGAAAGTCTTAAAAGGTGTCAAAGAATACTAGGTGTGTCAGTTTCCGAGACGGTATCAGTTATTTCGTCTTTATTACAAAAAGACCTTGAGAGAACGAAAGAACTCGTAGGTCGACTACAACCGTTAAACTAGAGACCAAGGAGACGGAAAAGATTTTGGTCGAACTTGTAGTCCCTCAAGTACCAAGTTCATAACGACTTCGGACCGAACCTCTTAAAACTCGTAATGAAATCATCGTACACTCTACTCACCTTAACACGCCATCAAACTTGTAAGAAACCGTAACGGAAAGAAACGTTAATCTTACTTTTGACTAGAAAAGGTCAGGACACCGGTGACGATTCAAAAGGTTTAAACGACCGTATAACTCACGTCGTGAAAGTGTCGTAGCAGAAAGTCCTAAACTTTGTCGAGTTAACCTTAAGGTAGTGGAGGTGATCGAAATAAGCATCACTACGAAAGATTCCGGGCGAACTGAAGTGTAAGGTTCAACAGACCAAGATCTAATCACTAGTGTAGTAGTACTGATAGACCCAGCACTTCTAGAAAAAACATGTCAAGAAGACACATAAGAACGGTGGANAAGAAGGCACATAAGAACGGTGGAGAAGAATTATAGAAGACGAAGACAATCCAGGTATGGTAAAGACAGGAAATAGCTCGGGTAGAAAAGCACTTTACAAGAGAACCACAGAGATTAAAAGAACTTCTCTAGAGATCAGAAAGGGTTAGACAACAAAAGGAGATAAAGAAACGTAACTAGTGACTTCTTCCGAAAGAATAGAGAAGAACGATAAGAAACCTTGAGACGTAAATCTACGGATATAGAAAGGAAAAGAGGAAACGAAAAGTGGAGAGAAGAAAAGTGTCGATAAACATTCCGGAGGGATCTCTCGGTAAAACGAAAAAACGTAAAGAAAAGATACCCCTACTTTTATTATAGTAACATTACTTGGGTTGATGTAGATTTGAACTCATTCTGTCAAAAAATCAAAAGATACTCCTGAAAAAAATGTCTTTTTTTAATATTATTAAAAGACTTTCTTGTAATATTATACAAAAATTCCACATCTAAGACGATACAAACCGAGTCACCATTTCTTAGGCGAACTATTACGTCTTCGACGTCCTCTGAGTCCAAGTTAGGGACTTAACCCTTCTAGAGGACCTCCTTCTTTATCGTTGGGTGAGGTCATAAGGAAAACTCTATTAGGGTACCTGTCTCCTTGTACCGTCGGATGTCAGGGACCCCAACGTTACTCAGTCCGTACTGACTCACTGTGGCGTGAGTGATGACACAAATGTGTTTAATTGTCCGAAACAAAAATCTCATCAAAATCTAAATGTCCTTTTAACTCGTCCTTCATGTCTTAAGGGTATATGACGAGAGGTGTGACAGGTTTAATTATCAAAGAGGGTTACTGTAGAACGAAATCACACCATGTAAACAATGTTAACTCCTAAGTCACAATTATAACTATTTAATAATAACTGATTTTAGGTGCCAAATGCATGTCTCAGAGAGAAACATGTAAGTCATCCCGAAAAAAAAAAAAAATTATAAATAAAGAAACCGACACCACCCAGAATTGACACCGTACGTCCTATAAATCAACACCGTACACTTGAGAATCAACGTCGTTTACCCTAGATCAAGGGACTGGTCCTTATCTTGGACCCGGGGGACGTAACGTTCGTGTCTCAGAATCGGTGACCTGGTGGTCCCTTCAGGGGCCAAGTCAAGTGAACGAGTCAGTACAGACTGAGAGACGTTGGGGTACTTGACGTCGTGAGGTCCGGAGGGACAGGTAGTGGTCGAGGACCTCAAATGGCTTTGAATGCAGGTAACTCAGGCACTACGGTAGGTTGGTAGAGTAGGAGACAGTAGGGGAAAAGGCGGACGGGGGTTAGGGAGGGTCGTAGTTCCAGAAAAGGTTACTCAGTTGAGAAGTGTACTCCACCGGTTTCATGACCTCAAAGTCGAAATCGTAGTAAGGAATGTTTCTTGTGGGTCCTGACTAGAGGAAATCCTACCTGACCAATCTAGAGGAACGTCAGGTTCCCTGAGAGTTCTCAGAAGAGGGTTGTGGTGTCAAGTTTTCGTAGTTAAGAAGTCGTGAGTCGAAAGAAGTGTCAGGTTGAGAGTGTAGGTATACTGACAACCTTTTGGTGTCGGAACTGATCTACCTGGAAACAACTATTTCACTACACAGACGAAAAGTTATACGATAGATCCAACCAGTATTGAAAAGAAGGTTCCTCATTTGCAGAAAATTAAAGTACCGACGTTAGTGGTAGACGTCACTAAAACCTCGGGGGTTTTTACTTCAGTCGGTGACACAGGTGAAAAAGGGGTAGATAAACGGTACTTCACTACCCTGGTCTTACGGTACTAGAAGCAAAAGACTTACAACTCGAAATTCGGTTGAAAAAATGAGAGATGAAAGTGAAAGTAGTTCTCCGAGAAATCAAGGAGAAGTGAAGGACGGTATCCCACCACAGTAGACGTATAGACTCCAATAACTATAAAGAGGACCGTTAGAACTTCAGGGGTCCTCCAAAACTGTTTACATATTTCGGGGGCGTCGGTGGTAATGTCTGCCATAGTATGTCTTATGTCAGCTGGGAACTTGTTGGGACCCTAATCCCCGTACTAGGGAACACGTCAACTTTTAGATGTTCAATCGAGAGACATATACGTCAAGGAGACATAAACTTCAAGGTGTAGAGTTTCTAAGTTGGTTGGAGACTAGGACGTCATGACATCATAAATAATACCCCTTTTTTTAGATGTATCTTTACCTGAGCACGTCAAGTTCGAGTACAACCAGTTCCCAGTTGACATCAAAATGACAGAATTTTTAAGGTCACAAGATAGATAAGTAGGAAGGGAGGGAGAGAGGAGGTCTTGGAAATCGTTAGTGACTAGGGAAAAGACATAGGTATCAAAACGGAAAGTCTTACAGTACCTCAACCTTAGTATGTAAAACATGGGAAACATCTCACCGAAGAAAGTGAATCGTTATACATATGGAGTCAAACAAATAGATAAACGGGTAACTTCTTGTTGAACCAACGAGGGTTCGAGACCGTCAAAACTTTCTCGATGAAATTTGTGAGTACGTTCTGTCCTTTTTTCTGTGTCTACACATATTGCCTGAAATCCTGAGTCTCCCTCTCCCACCCTACTAAACCCTCTTACCGTAAGATTGTACATATGATAGTACATTCTTAACTTAGCGGTCAGATACAGACTGCGTCCTATGTCGTACGAACCCCGACCACGTACCCCTACTGGGTGTCTCTACAATACCCCTCCCTCCACCCTCCCCCCAAGTACAAACCCTTGCGTACATTCTTAATTTCTAAAATTTTTATTTTTTTATTTATTGATTTTTTTTTTTTTCTTTGTCTCTCATCCTCTTCAATCCTCACTGTCGACCCCCAAGTGAATCCACCGTAGTCACAAAGACTACAGAACCCATTCCTGTTTAGGGTAACGGTTCGAGTAATGGTGTTTAAAGGACCATTACCTAAGAAGACCGATAGAAAGAAACAGGGACGGTTGAGGGGAGAAGTCTCAGGGGTCGGGAAAGATGGAAGCAGAGACAAAACGAAACGAGAAAGTAGTTGCTAATTTTTTTTTAATTTATATATTTTTTTTTTGTGAGTACGTATCTAAAATACAGTTGGATTCAAAAGTTAAGTAAACCCATTTATGGTTCCTTGACATTACTGAAAAAGTCTAAAATAAATGAATAGATTGACACGGTCCGGAACCAACACCGAGAGTCCTAGAAACCAGAAACAACGCCGTACATTCTAGAAATCAACGGTGCAAGTCCTAAAAATCGAAGGGCCCACCACGATACCATTTCTTGACTGGACGGTAACGTCCTCTAGATTCTCTGCACCCAAATCTAGGTGCAGATGTGTTGGGTGAGGTCAAAAGAAAGGACCTCTTAGGGTACCTGTCTCCTCGGACCACCTGATGTCAGGTATCCCAACGTGTCTCAGTCTGTGCTGACTTCACTGAATCGTCCGTACCTTAGAATCAACACCGTATACCCTAGATTAAGGGACTGGTCCCTAGTTGGACTGGGGGGACGTGACACGCAGAATCGGTGACCTGTTACTCCCTTCTGGGACGTTGTTAGAACTTTTGGAGGGTAGAGACATAAAGGGTGTCCCTTTACCACCGTACCTAATGTCAGGAGTTTGACTTATGATGACAATGTCCCTGTTGACGGGCGATGAAAAATACCTCATTAAATCAAATAAGTATACTTCACGAGTCTCTTCACGGACCGTTTCTATTAGTAAGTCATCTCCAACAACCATAGCAATAATAGAAGTAGAAGTATTGACAAAGATCCAAGGTCTGGGGTACACTCCTCAAAGTATCTGAAACAGCAGAGTTTCTTGGACCGCTCAAACCCGAGGAAAAAGGACGAAATGTACGTCTATCGATTTCGAAACATTGTACAGGTAACAGTGTGTTCATCTCACCGTCTTTGTTCTACATTTTTGTCCGGAAAGACTTCGAAATTTTTGTTAAGGTACCGTTTCCCTTCCTCAAGTGATTTTTTATAATCTTTCTTTCCTTTTATCACTATTAATTTGAAACCCTAAAAAACTTTCCGTAATAAATTTTTTTTTTTCGTTTGGGTTTCTAATTAAAATAGTTGTGAACATTTTTTTAATACAATATTAATGTATCATATTAGTACCCAGATTTATAATATTTATCAAGTAAATACGCATAAACATGTTCGATGTTTTACTCAACATTAAAAAGGGTACTACATTTATTCACTATTCACTGATTTACGACGAACTTTTTATATTACCTTATTAAAAAGTTCAAGTCATAAGAATAACTTCGTTCCCTAAAGGTACAATTAAGAAAAATTTTTTTAAAATAAATAAAATTAACCTCCGATTAATGAAATGTTATAACATCACCAAAACGGTATGTAACTGTACTTAGTCGGTACCCACATCTACACAAGGGGTAGGACTTGGGGGGAGGGTGGAAGGAGGGATAAGGTAGGGAGTGTTAGTAGGGTCACATGGTCGGGACTCGTGAGACAGAGTACGCAACTTGGACCTGACCACTAGACAAAGTGCACACCATTATATGTACAAAGTCACGATAAGAGAGTTTAGTAGGGTGGGAGCGGAAGAGGGTATCTCAGGTTTTCTGACAAGATATGTAGACACAGAGAGAAAAGGTACAATGAAGAATAAGATGAACCCATCTTATCTTATTTAAGATAAATAAATATATCTATTCATATTGTATAAGTCAAGTCAAGTCAGCGAGTCAGCACAGGTTGAGAAACGCTGGGGTACTTAGTGTCGTGCGGTCCGGAGGGACAGGTAGTGGTTGAGGGCCTCAAGTGAGTCTGAGCGAAGGTAGCTCAGTCACTACGATAGGTCGGTAGAGTAGGAGACAGTAGGGGAAGAGGAGGACGGCGGTTAGGGAGGGTCGTAGTTTCAGAAAAGGTTACTCAGTTGAGAAACGTACTCCACCGGTTTCATGACCTCGAAGTCGAAATCGTAGTAAGGAAGGTTTCTTTAGGGTCCCAACTAGAGGAAGTCTCACCTGACCAACCTAGAGGAACGTCGGGTTCCCTGAGAGTTCTCAGAAGAGGTTGTGGTGTCAAGTTTTCGTAGTTAAGAAGCCGTGAGTCGGAAGAAGTGTCAGGTTGAGAGTGTAGGTATGTACCGATGACCTTTTTGGTATCGGAACTGATCTACCTGGAAACAACTGTTTCATTACAGAGACGAAAACTTATACGATAGATCCAACGAGTATTAAAAAAAAGGTTCCTCATTCGTAGAAAATTAAAGTACCGACGTTAGTGGTAGACGTCACTAAAACCTCGGGTTTTTTTATTTCAGACTGTAACAAAGGTGACAAAGGGGTAGATAAAGGGTACCTCACTACCCTGGTCTACGGTACTAGAAGCAAAAGACTTACAACTCGAAATTCGGTTGAAAAAGTGAGAGGAGAAAATGAAAGTAGTTCTCCGAAAAATCAAGGAGAAGTGAAAGACGGTATTCCCACCACAGTAGACGTATAGACTCCGATAACTATAAAGAGGGTCGTTAGAACTAAGGTCGAACACAAAGAAGGTCAGATCGTAAAGAGTACTACATGAGACGTGTATTCAATTTATTCGTATAATATACCTATATTTAAATATAGATACAATATATGTATATTATACATATATTTTATTTCAAGACGGTGTGGGTTTCTGATCGTAAAATTAATATCGGTGTGGAAAGATTCACTCAACAAACAGAGATGGTGAAACATTCTAATTATGTAAATAAATGATAAAAAGAGAATGTCAGGTCCCTTTAGGTAGAAGACTTGTTACGTCATAGATTTATACCCAAGATTTTATCTTCTCACACCAAACTTTATGACTCAAACGGGAAATAATCGATACAGAAGTGTACCCTGTATAATGAATATCCGGAAAAAGAACACATGTCACGACTATTTCACCATAGACTGATTACCTGACAGTACTTCGATTTTATTGTTATATATTTATTTGTGTGTGTGTGACTCCTTCACAGACCAGACCTTGTATTTCTCCTTAGTCATGTACAACGTTGATGTTAGTCCCGATCTAACAGTATCTACGAGAATTTTATGACTCAGTTTCTAAGTCATTAAACCCCTTTACTCGTGCTTACATATACCTTTGTTCTTTATAAAGTATAGTTTTGACAGGTGCTTCATTGAACAAAAAATCTAAGTAATTTATGAAGAATCAGTTTACAAATAAAGGTATTTAAAACATGACAAGACCCTTCCGGTTTTTGTCATTCTGTCTAGGGGACGGCAGTACCTTGAGTGTAAGGTCTTCCCCTTCTCTCTGTCCATTTGTGTCTTTAATTATTCACCATGTTACTCCTGACACTTTTCCATCTCATTCAGGAGACGGATACTTGGAAGTTCAACACTCGAAAGTTTCTACACTTGTACGTACAGTCGGGGACCTACGGTCGAGAACATGAATGATGACGTGAAAAGTTCCATGATATGATATTCTAATTTTTACAAAAGAAATAAAAAACACACACACAAAAATACATACATAATACACATACTTTTCATAATATTTAGATAGTGTTATGTCATGATATGTCGGCTAACACAATTAATCCATATGACGAAAACTTGACACCACAACCTCTTCTGAGAATTCTCAGGGAACCTGAACGTTCCTCTAGGTTGGTCAGGTAGGATTTCCTCTAGTCAGGATCCACAAGTAACCTTCCTGACTACGACTACGACTTTGAGGTTATGAAACCGGTGGACTGCACTTCTCGACTGAGTAAACTTTTCTGGGACTACGACCCTTTCTAACTCCCGTCCTCCTCTTCCCCTGCTGTCTCCTACTCTACCAACCTACCGTAGTGGTTGAGCTACCCGTACTTAAACCCACTTGAGGTCCTCAACCACTACCTGTCCCTCCGGACCGCACGACACCAAGTACCCCAGCGTTTCTCAGTCTGTGCTGACTCGTTTACTTGACTTGACTTGACTTGACTCCCATTGGAACAACCTGAAGGCTTCCGTTTTTGTCTTCTCCCGTCGTCTCCTACGCTACCAATCTATCGTAGTGACTGAGTCACCTGTGCTTAGACTCATTTGAGACCCCACATCACCTCCTGTTCCTTCGGACCGTACGACGTCAGGTACCCCAGTGTTTCTCAGTCTGTGTTGAATCATTGACTTGTTGTTGTTTGTTAACCTGAATGTTTACACGAGAGTCTTACCTTGAGTAGACATACATTCCCTGAATGACATGTTTGTGACTCAATGACCTATAAAAACCAGAGGTCTCCGTCCCTCGATATATCCTCTTTAATTGGACGAGTCTCAGTGGACCATCTTTAGACAAGCGACGACGGAAGTGTAGTCCCGTTTTACTTCTATCTCTATCTCAGTAATAAGGACCAATGGAGGTCCAGGACCTGTACCACGTTAAGATTAAAGTCAACAGTTATAGTGACCGCTCTTTTTTCGTATCATTTGTTGCTGCGAAAAACAGAGGTTCCGGTGTAAAGTTTGGAAGTAATTGGTCTCCTCGGTGTGTTGACCAATGTAACTTTTAATTAGTTTCTTAAACTATACCTTTACTCTTCTACTCTTGATGTCCGATTACACTCTCGTTGAGTCCCGAGAGTTCTCCCACCACGATAGGGACATGTTTGTGACTCGACGGAGACACTTAAAGGAAACTCGACAAAAGGACAGATTGTGTAGAAACACTGGGAACCCAGGATCGTTTCAGATCTGTGTGTCTGAGAACAGTTTTCAAACAACGTAGATTCATTTAACTTACTAACCTCAAATTTCTGAATTTCTGCACGGTTTATGACTCAACCGGGTGTTTTTAGGAATAGAATTAACTTCGTACTCCGAATACGATGTCTTGACAGTTACGGGTTCTTTAAGTGATAAGAATTTCCTGAGATTTACTTACGAGGTCTTTCGTGACGACCGATTTATTATCGTAAGAAGAAAAACTATCTTATTACGATCGTTGAAGAATAGGTACCCTTCCTACAAAATTAAAAAAAAGAAAGTCTTCGTTACTTATCGTATAATGAGTTAACAGGTGAAAAGAACTACCTCAAGACGAATAAAATTGATACTTAAACACAATAAACACAATAAAAACTACAAATTTAATATTTTATTCCTTCACGTATTACTTTGATAAAAGGGAGGAGGTGGATGACGAGGGATCAGACTGGAGAACCACATGTAGAAAGGTCCGAAGAATACGTATTTGAGTGTAGATTTACATATGAAAACATAAATATACTATAAAATTGTGTTTTGACTAGTATAATGTATAAATGAGAGACGTTGACTCTCCGGAAAATGAATTCTGTGAGTCAGAAACATGTCTTGAGGATTACATTGATATGTAAAGAAAGTAATAAATTAAAATTTTAATAAAATAAAACGGACGTGTCCGAGAAGTGACACGATGCACCCGAAAGAGATCAACACCGCCTACCCGAATCAACGGGGTGGCGTACACCCTAGAATGAAGGAGTCAGTCCATAACTTGGGTACAGGGCACGTGACTTTCCACCTAAGAATTAGTGACCTGGTAGTCTCTTCGGGGACATGTAAATAAAGATTCAAATAGAAGGGATGGTCTGTGAGTCAACGTATTCTTGATAATGAGAGGATACATATAAGTGTTCCATGAATCGTGTTAAGATCCAGGTAGTCTCAGGGAACTGATTATAACTAACTCATTTACTTACTTTTTGTAACAGTGACAGTAGTGTAATACCTGTAGGAAAATACTAACGGAACTTGAGGGGAGACAGGAAGGCTGTTGGAGGTCCTAGGGTAACGTGTCTGTGTAATGACGGATAACCTCTTCTATGAACGTTAAGAGACACCACTCGTGGGTAGAAGTAGAGAAGAGTAAAATTCGATCCCGAAGGGACCACCGAGTCTCCAATTTCACAGACGGACGTCACGTCCTCTGGTCCCAGCTAGGGACCCAACCCCTCTAGGGGACCTCTTCCTTTACCGTTGGATGAGGTCATAAGAACAGACCTCTTAGGGTATCTGTCTCCTAGGACCACCCGATGTCAGGTACCCCAGCGTTTCTCAACCTGTGATGACTCACTGAAGTGAAGTGAAATATTTTCAATTTTAAAATAAATCCGTACAGTACCAGGTAAGTCTGACGACATTGTTGGTCACATCAAATATTTTTTGTTTAATTAAAGAGCCAAGACCTCCGACCTTCCGGTTCCGGTCCCACTCTAATGCCAGACAACTCCCGGGAAAAACCCAACGTCCGAAGAGTGACACAGGAGTACACCGACTTCCTGATCCCGCGAGACACCCTAGAGAAAACATTCTCGTGATTAGGGTAAACACTCCCGAGGTGGGAGTACTGTATAAGTGGAAGACTTCTGAAGTGAAGGATTATTATTATTTATTTGGGGATGGAAACTCTCAATCCTAAAGTTGTGTACTTAAAACCTCCCCTACGTTTGTAAGTCTGGTACGACGATGACGATGACGATTCAGCGAAGTCAGCACAGGTTGTGACACGTTGGGGTCTCTACCGTCGTTGTCATTTTTATAAGTTTCGTATTTCTTTTTTTTTATTTTACTTTTTATTATAGTTATGAACGGTAGAGAGGGATGGTGATTAAGAGAAAGAGTTTCTCTTATGATCACGATGAAAACTGATGAAAACAAAATACAAATAATAAAATAGATAAATAAAATATAAATAATAAAAAATATAAAATATGAGAACAAATATAGAAAACCAAGTAGAAAATATTAAATTTATTCTATAATACCAAGTATCGAGTATTAAGTGTTAAACCTACCGTGGAAAATTAAGAGTTGACACCTTATACTCCTACAATCATATATATATGGAGTTGGTGTTAGAGGAGTTAAAATACGAAAGTTTTTCAAAATAGGAATAAAAAATACTACTTTCATATGTAAATGTTATACTAGTTATCGATCTTTAGTCGTAAGGGACTAAATAGAAATCTAACTGGATTTTAAAATTTGAGTTTATTTTCATTGTAAATGTTATAATTTTATACGAAATAACGGTTCAAGAGAAAAACGAGATCTTTTTGTTTTCGACACAGAGACTTGAGAATTGATGACCCTTTTCTTATGGGTTTAACGGTTTCTTTTTACCTAAACGTAGAAGTCAAAAGAAAAGTAGAAAATCCTTTATGAGTCAACGTACTAAAGAACCTAGAGTACGGCATAAGAAAGAACATAGGGAAAGAGCAAACCGATTTCAAAAGAATAAATAAATGAAAACCGACGCACCCAGAAACGACGACATACTCCCGAAAGAGATCGACACAACTCACCTCCGATGAGAAGGGACGTCACGTCGTTCGAAGAGTGACGTCACCGAAGAGAACAGAACCTCGTGTCAGAGCTTCGTGCACCTGACACCATCAACACCGTGTGCCCGAAACTGTCTACCTTAGGAGGGTTTGGTCCCTAGGTTGGGTACAGCAGAGATAACCGTCCATCTCAGAATGGGTGAAACGGTGGTTCCTCCAGGACTTCAAAAGAACACTCTTTGGACTCACATTTGAAAGACTTACACATATGTCAACTTTTGAAATATAAGAGTATTTTGAACTATTCAGTAGATCCATATTTTAAGATCCAACTTTTAATAAAAAAGAACTGGAAACCTCTACAACGTTGAACCATGAACGTTGTAGAAACCTCTACAACGTTGGTCACAACGGTCAAATAAAGAGTAAAGAAACATCCATCCACACTCAGAAATTTTTTAATAAAAAAATAAGTTCATCAAGTACTAAAGGAGGTTTAAAAACGACAACTAATTCTCAGTTCATCGAGATTTTTAGAATAATTCATTGAACAAAATGACGGCGAAGAACAAAAAACAAAACCCTTAATAGATAATTAGAAGATAGTACCTTTAACTCCTAAGTAGTAGGAAAGTAATTAAGACGTACGTCAGAAGGTAAGGAGGACAGAAGGACTACTTGAACTCGTGTCAAAACAAAGCTAGTTAAAATATAAAAATACTAATACGGGTTCAATTGAAATAAAATTTTATAACGTGTAGAAAAACGAGAGTGACCTGAATAAGTAAAGAAAAAGTAAAATCAAAAATTTTATGTAAATAGGAATTAAATTCGAGTTGGAAAACCGTTTAATAAATTTACAGGAAATATGTATCTAAATACACGTACACCATATGATAGTTAGAACAGAGAAACCTCTTAAGAAATGACCTTTAAAGACTTGAAGAGATTAAACCTGGATACAGAAGGGTCCCAACGGATCGATCAAGAGGAGAGTGGTAGTGAAACCCTTAAAGGAGTGGAGTGAATCCAAGTCAAAGGACAAGGTCCTAGAGTGACTGAACAAAGTGTATAAGTAAGACCTCCTTATGGAGGAGGTCATCGAAGGACTCTTTGTCATGTAGTACGTAACTTATGTGTAAAACCGTACAATGTAAAGACTTTTGTAGAAGTAAGATAGGAGTATGAATTAACTAATAATCGATCTAAACTTTAATTAGGACACAACCTTAGGTAAAGAACGTCTAAAACTTTCGCAAAGGAATAAGAGAAATTCAAAGGTGAAAACAGAAACTCTTTCGACTACGTTAAAACTAATGATAATAATAATGAAACATGTGTTGACAAAGATGGGAGACTTTCAAAAATCTTAGTAGAAACAAGGGTCACAAAACTGCAAATAGGTAGTATATACGTTAAAAGTTATATACGGAAAAACGAGACCTTGAGGAATAATTTCGTAGGATCAGAATAAAATCCTCGAAGGTACCACCGAGTCTACCATTTCGTAGACGGGCGTTACGTCCTCTGGGTCCAAGTTAGGGACCCAACCCTTCTAGGGGATCTCTTCCTTTACCGTTGGGTGGAGTCATGAGAATGGATTTTTTAAGGTAACTGTCTCCTCGGACCACCCGATGTCAGGTACCCCAGTGTTTCTCAGCCTGTGCTGACTCACCGAAGTGTGAAGTTATGTATAAAGTCAGAATAAAATACCTACATTGTAAAACGATAAAGACGTTCTCATAAGTACTGTCATAATAAAAAAAATTCAAAAGAAATTTTGTCTGACAAAGAGGGTTGAAATAAGTAAGACCTACAACGAAACGAGAAAGGATAATCCGAAAGGAGTCTATATATAACTAGGGATCAAGATACAAGAAAATTCTTACCCCGTAAAATCACTATAACTAGTCTGTCAAGTTAAGGATTCAGACAAGAAACCCCGACAAGAGTAAAGGGTCTCCTAGAGGATCAAAAAAACAGACGTCTAATTTTGTAATGACTTTTGCAAGACTCTAGACCAACCCTTGTCCCGTTCATCAGAGTTCTAAGACGTACGTGGAGCTGAAAGTGAGTAAGGAGACCAAAAGTATCTCGTTGCGTAGGGAGTCGACTTAGAACAAGGAGAGTTAGTTCTCTGACAAAATCAGAGTCCATACGATTCAGTCATTGGACAAAATCGGAGTTTCTAAATCTGACCTAAATGAAATACCTACCGTATGAGGGAAAATACAGAAATTCTTATAATAAACGTGAGTAGAATTTCCAAATAAGACAAACGACATAAAGGAGTCCTACATTCACGAAGGTAAACCATACGAACCACTACAAGACGTAGTTTTAAAACCACTAAGGACCCAATGGTAAGAAGAAACTAAAGACCGAAAGGACAGTTGGAGGGAAAGGCGTTTTGGACGAGAACCCTCTCCCATTGTACACGACAGACTACTCCGTATAAGAGATCACTGACCTCCTCCCCGTCTACCCGAATATAAATCTCCTACATCCGGAAAAGGACCTACTCACCTATAGACGAAGAAGAGGAATACAAAGGTCTTCCTACTAAGAAACGTCCCGGACTCTCACTCGGTACCAAACCCCCTTCTTCAAAATATATATATATATACAGGTTCTCAACCTGTACTGACTCGTTGAGTTGACTAGAGAAGGGACTAATCATCGATAAACTTAAACGGGAAACCTTCCAGTTGCGAAGACAAGTCAAGTCAGAGAGTCAGTACAGGTTGAGAAACACTGGGATACCTGACGTTGTACGGTCGGAGGGACAGGAAGTGGTAGAGGACCTCGAACGAGGTTGAGTACAGGTAACTTTGTCACTACGGTAGATTAGTGGAGTAGGAGACAGTATGGAATGAGGAGGACGGAAGTCAGAAAGGGTCGTAGTACCAGAAAAGGTCACTCAACCGAGAAAAATAGTCCACCGGTTTCATAACCTCAAAGTCGAAGTCGGAGTCAGGAAGGTTACTTTAGACCCAACTAAAGGAAATCCTAACTGAACAAACTAGAGGGACGGTAGGTTCCCTGAGAGTTCTCAGAAGAGGTTGTGGTATTAAGTTTTCGTAGTCAAGAAGTCGTGAGTCAAAAGAAATACCAGGTTGAAAGTATAGGTATGTACTGATGACCTTTTTGGTATCGAAACTGAGGTACCTTTGAAACAACCGTTTTACTACGGAGACGAAGAATTACGTGACAGATCCAAACAGTATTGAAAAGAGGGTTCCTCGTTCACAGAAAGTTAAAGTACCAACACACCTGCCTCCTCGGACCATCCGACGTCAGGAACCCCAGTGACTCCCAGTCCGTGTTGACTCGCTGAAGTGAAAGTGAAAAGTGAAAGTACGTAACCTCTTCCTTTACCGTTGGGTGAGGTCACAAGAACGGACCTCTTAGGGTCCCTACCCCCTCGGACCACCCGACGGCAGATACCCCAACGTGTCTCAGCCTGTACTGACTTCACTGAATCGTCGTCGTCGTCGTCAGTGGTGGTAGACGTCACTAAACCCTCGGGTTCTTTTATTCCGACGGTGACACAGGTAACAAAGGGGTAGATACACGGTACTTCACTACCCTGACCTCGGTACTAGAAGTAAAAAACTTACAACTCAAAATTCAGTCAAAAAAGTGAGAGGAGAAAGTGGAAGTAGTTCTCGGAGAAATCTATGAGAAGGAAAAGACGGTATTCTCACCACAGTAGACGAATAGACTTCAATGACTATAAAGAGGACCGTTAGGACTAAGGTCGAACGCTAGGTAGGTCGGGCCGTAAAACGTACTACGTGAGACGTATCTTCAATTTATTCGTCCCACCGTTATATGTCGTAACTGCGTGAGGAAAGGGTTAAATCTTGGTCAGGTAACAAGGTACAGACCAAGATTGACAACGAAGAGCTGGACGTATGTCCAAAGAGTCGTCCGTCCATTCCACCAGACCATAAAGGTAGAGAAATTCTTAAAAAGTGTCATACAACACTACGTGTGTCAGTTTCCGAAATCGTGTCAGTTACTTCGTCTTCATCTACAAAAAGACCTTAAGAGAACGAAAAAGATACTAGATCGTTTACAACCGTTAAACTAGAGACCAAGGAGACGGAAAAGATTTAGGTCGAACATGTAGACCTTCAAGAACCAAGTGCATGGTAACTTCTGATCGAACCTCCTAAAACTCGTACTGGAACGATTGCACTTTACTCACGTCAACACTTCATCAAACTTTTAAGAAACCGAAAGGGAAATAAACCCTAACCTTACTTTTGACTGAAAAAGGTCAGGACACCAGTGACGACTCAAAAGGTTTAAACGACCATATAACTCAAGTCAAGTCAGTGAGTCAGCACAGACTGAGAAACGCTCAGTACGTTTAATTATCGTAGTAGTACAACTGATTTTTCTACATGTCGAACTCTCAACGTTCAATGTAAAATAAACGCCGTTTTACTCCTGACGTCGAGTCCTCCATCGTGGAGTCTACCGAAACTCTTTGACGAGGTTTCACCATCGTCCTCTTCCAGTTATATATTCCAAAATCATTTCCCCCTTAAGTCATGGTAATTCGTGAGTCAAATGTTTTCAAAAAACGATCAGTACTCCTAGACTACAGTGGTACTTCTCTAACTTAAGTCAATTCAAGTCAAGTCAGTGAGTCAACACAGACTGAGAAACACTAGAGGAGAACCTGACGTCGTGTGGTCCGAAGGGACAGGTATTGGTTGTGGGCCTGGAAAGCGTTTAAACACAGGTAACTCAACCACCACGGTAGGTTGGTAGAGTACGAGACGGTAGGGGAAGAGGAGGACTGAAATCAGAAGAACCGTGGTCCCAGAAACTGTTACTCAGTCAAGAAGTGTAGTCTATCGGTTTCCTAACCTCGAAGTCGAAGTCGTAGTTAGGAAAGTTATTTATAAGTTCAGACTAAAGGAAATCCTAACTTTCCAAACTTGAGGAACGTCAGGTTTTCTGAGAATTCTCAGAAGAGGTTGTGGTGTCAAGTTTTCGTAGTTAAGAAGCCGCGAGTCGAAGGAAATGTAAGGTTGAGAGTGTAGGTATGTGCTGGTGTCCTTTTTGGTAACGAAACTGATATAGTTGGAAACAACCGTTTCATTACAGAGACGAAAAATTATACGACAGATCCAACCAGTATCAAAAAGAAGGTTCCTCATTCGTATAAAATTAAAGTACCGACTTCAGTGGTAGACGTCACTAAAACCTCAGGTTCTTTTATTTCAGACAGTGATAAAGGTTACAAAGGGGTAGATAAACGGTATTACACTACCCTGGCCTACGGTACTAGAAGTAAAAAAACTTACAACTCAAAATTCGAGGAGAAAGTGAAAGTAGTTCTCCGAGGAATCAAGCAGAAGTGAAAGACGGTATTCCCACCACAGCAGACGTATAGACTCCAGTAACTATAAAGAGAGTCGTTAGAACTAAGGTCGAACACGAAGAAGGTCGGGTCGTAAAGAGGACTACATGAGACGTATATTCAATTTATTCGTGCCACTGTTATATGTCGGAACTGTATAAAGAAAAGGTTAAACCTTGGTCAGGTGGTAAGGTACAGACCAAGATTTATAACGAAGAACTAGACATATGTCTAAAGAGTTCTCCGTTCATTTCACCAGACCATAAGGGTGAAGAAGTCCTTAAAAGGTGTAAAACGACACTAGGTGTGTCAGTTTCCGAAACCGTATCAGTTACTTCGTCTTTATCTACAAAAAGACTTTGAGGAAACGAAAAAGATACTAGGTTGCCTACAACCGTTAAACTACAGACCAAGGAGACGGAAAAGATTTAGGTCGAACTTGTGGACCTTCAAGAATCAAGTGTATGACAACTCCGGAGTGAACCTTTTAAAACTCGTGATGAAACGATCGCACACTCTACTCACGTTAACACACCATCTAACTTGGAAGAAACCGTAACGGAAAGAAACCCTGACCTTACTTTTGACTGACAAAGGTCAGAACACTGGTGACGACTCAAAAGGTTTAAACGACCACATAACTCCCGTCGTGAAAGTGTCGTAGTAGAAAGTCCTAAACTTTATCGAGTCGACCTTAGAGTAGTGGAGAAAATGGAAATAAGTATCACTACGAAGGATTCCGGGTGAACTGAAGCATGAGGTCTTACAGACCGAGATCCACTCACTAGTGTTGTATCAGAAATAGACCCAGTAATTCTGAAAAAAAACATATCGAGATAACACATAAGAACGGTGGAAAAGAATTATAGAAGACTTACCTAAATCACGAGAGATCTATACTCCTCTACGTTCCTAACTCTAGTATTTTAGACAAGGACTTTTGTAAGTTGATAGATGTCTGGACAGGGTGGTCTAAGGGACCACTTTTCTCACGGAGTGAGGTGGGACTTAAGGGAGTCTCCAACAACTTCCAGTTGTCGTACCCCAAGTTCGAGGTACCTCTGTCTACCGTTTATGGAAACAACAAGTAAGTGACCGTTACAAGAAGAGTTCTCGGTTAAACATCAACTGTTAGAAAATCCTAAACTTCATCGAGTCGACCCTAAGACAGTGGAGGTGATCGAAACAGGGATTACTACGAAGGATTCCGGGTAAACTGAAACAAGAGGTCCTACAGACCGAGATCCACTCACTAGTGTATAAGCACCAGTAGACCCAGTGCTTCTAGAAAAAAACATACCAAGAAGACACATAAGAACGGTGAAGAAGAATTATAAAAGACAAAGACATTCCAGGTATGGTAAAGACAAGAAATAACGTGGGTAGAAACGTACTTTACAGGGAACCATAGAGATTAAAAGAACTACTCTAGAAATCAGAAAGGGGAAAATAACAAAAGGACATAAAAAAACGTAGCAAGTAAATCCTCCTGATTCACTTATACTTCGTCTGTCACAGTCGGTTCCTCTGACTTACTTCAGGTAAAGGATGTTCCACACGTCCGTCACCACCCCTACCCACCCACTGACCCGCCAACCCGTCTGTGTCCTTCCTAAACAGGGGTCCTTGGGGTGTCTGAAAGAGGAGTCGAAGTAATCAACTGGAGAGAACTTCAAAAATGACTCGTGACCAAAATGTACAACAAAAGGGATGAAACAGAAGAAACAAGTAAACCGGTATAAACGAAAGAAAGGACGACAAAGGAAGTCGGAGAGACAAGAAGACAAACTAAGGAAAGAACGATTGTGACAATATCCAGGTAAATTTTTTGTTCGTTGAAAAGAAGGAAAAGTTATTCTGTGTTCTCCTCCTTTCCATCAGACTACGTTCAGAAAGAAGAACTTAGGTTCACGATAGGACACTTAAGGATGTGAAAAGTCGTTTACGACCTCACAATAAACACCGGCCGTTGTCGTGTCGTAAAATAGGGACGGATACCGTGACTTAGTGTCGAAACAATAAAAACCCCCCCAAAAGCAAATAAACAAACAAAATTAAACGAGTGTAAAGACACTGAGTGTCAAAGAAAAAAGACACCAATTAGTGTGTTGTCACACCTATAAATACTTTGAGTCGGTGAGCAAGTCTGGTCTTATAACCGTGTAGGGTTCGAAGACGGTATTCCAACTCGTCGTCCAAGACAAAGGTTCAATCGGACGAGCCACAGAGTGTTGTGACGTGTAGGACAAAGAGAGGTCAAGTATTGATCCTTTTGTACTAAGAAAGTCCTTTAAAAAGAACACAGAGAGGTTCTCGTTTATGTTTCAGATCCTAATTTATTCAGAGAAATCAAGTTCTATTCTACCTTTTCTCGTTTTTCTCTCTCATCTCACATTTTTTTAAGTCTGACTAGAGTAAATAATCTAATCTCGGTGAGTGACTAAACTTTTCCGGGTAAAATCCTCTCTCACTTCGTTCGAGATAATTACCTATCGTAAGACACATAATTTATGACGTCGGACACACAATAATTGTGAACGGAAAATATTTATCCCAAACGTACCTTTACTTGAATACTGACTTTTATCATTATACATAATAAATTTTCTTCTCGAATATAACTGTTTACGACACATAGTGAAAATGAGTTATCAATTTTCCCAAACCGATAATACACAGTTCGACCCCTTTTAAACCCCCCGGTGTCTCCTAAACACGTCTATATAAGACAGACGAAGGTTGGTTCCCATAAAGAGAAAGGACTTTACAGTATTAGAATCTAATTAGTCACACCTCCTGTAAAGACATTCATTTCTATCAGTTAGACTTCTCTTTATGTTTATCGAGGACCTTTCGATAAGAGGTCTAAGAATTTTGATATCAAAGTCGAACTTGAAAAAAAAAATGTTTTCTGTAACTAAAGTGTAGACATTAATGCTTCCACATATTTATCGGGGGTTTAATTTCGTATCATGAAAGAAATAAGGAAGGCAAACCCTCTAACTTCATTTGAATTGGGGTCCCGTTCCGGAGCAGATATTATGTGAGTACAGTGACACGGACGAACCGAGTTATATCTAGCTTTTCTTAACTTAGTCAGAAGACCTTCTCCAGACGTCGATCCACGATCGGTAATCTACTTAAATTTGGATGTTTTAAAACTTAGACCGTCAAAACGAGAGAGAAAAAAAAATTTAACTTCATATCAGTTAAATGTTAGAACACAATTAAAGACGATATGTCGTTTTACTGAGTCGATATGTATTTATGTAATAAAAAATTATAAGAAAAAGTAATACAAAATAGTATCCCACAACTTATACCAAGGGACACGATATGTTATCCTGGAATAAAAAAATTAGGTAAGATATACATTATTAAACATAGACGATTGGAATTTGAGGGTTAAGTGGGGAGGGGGTCTCAACACTTTTGGTGTTGAGACAAGAGATACAGACTCTCAGACAAAGACAAAGTATCTATTCAAACAAAGACAGTATCAAAACTAAGGTGTATATTCACTATGGTATATAAACAGAAAGAGACACAATAAATGAAGTGAGTCATACTATTAGAGACCAAGGTAGGTACAACGACGTTTACCGTAATAAAGTGAGGAAGAAATAGGTAAGTAGACAGTCACCAGTAAATCCCACGAAGGTCATCAGTGCGTACCTACACTCTCAACCTGATATTTCTTTCGACTCACGATTTCTTAACTACGAAAACTTGACACTACAACCTCTTCTGAGAACTCTCAGGAAACCTGACGTTCCTCTAGTTCGGTCAGTCAGGATTTCCTTTAGTCAGGAATTATAAGTAACCTTCCTGACTACAACTTCGATTTCGAGACTATGAAACCGGTGGACTACGCTTCTTGACTGAGTAAACTTTTCTGAGACTACGACCCTTTCTAACTCCCGCCCTCCTCTTCCCCTGCTGTCTCCTACTCTACCGACCTACCGTAGTGGTTGCGTTACCTGTACTCAAACTCACTTGAGACCCTCAACCACTACCTGTCCCTCCGGACCACACGACGCCAAGTACCCCAGCGTCTTAGTCTGTGTTGACTCGTACTTGACTACAACACCGAGAAGACTTATCGTGACGATACTTGTATCACCTACGGACATAGAAAAGCTTCTATTCTAAGGAGATAGAAAATATCAAAGGGGTGGGGGGGTCCTCACCCTAATGACGTAGTATACTGTTGAGACAAAAGTCAAACCAAAAAACAAACAAACAAACAAACAAACAAACAAAAATCCTTGTAGTGTGACAAAAGGTATCACTCTCATGGTTGAATGTAAGGGTAGGTGAAAAAGAGAGAATACGGGTGTAGTCTTTATGGGATACACTAGAGGTAAATACAGTGAGTGGTGGTTTGGTTATGATTCCTACCCGATGGTTCAGTCTAATTTTATTTAGGGTGGAACTCGGAAAAATTTAATTGACTGGGTTCTGTCATAATTTCTAGTGTTCTTGAACTTTATTTTATTCCCCCCGTCTAGAGACAAACCAACACTGAAGAGTTATCTGTCCCTAGCATAACCAAAGATTACAGGACTTAAAGGGTCCTAAAATTACACAAAAGTAGACCGACTACTTTCTTGTTCCAGTGTCAGTACTCACGACACCGTTTTATAAGGACCGTCGAGAGGATGGTATCTTACCTTTCCGAACACACAGAGAAATTCTTGTGTTCAAAATTTTGTTTGGATCCCTAAAGACCCTCAATAGACTCCCCTAAATCCCCTTATACCTCGTCCAACCAGTAACCTCTCTTCTGTTTGACCGACCTCCGGTCTGGGATAGAGCAGGGTTTGAGTTTTCGGAAGTAGTAGTACAATGTGGGTTTAAAATGACTCTCTGATACGAAGTTGTATTCTAAAGTCAAATTATTTCGAACAGAAGGAATCATGTTTTATTGATTTGGGGAAATACAAACCTTTGACCAGGAAAGTTTCTTTTACACACCAAGAAACGAAAGACTCTTACTTCAATACAGACTTTTAAAACTCTAGAAGATTTCCCTTCTAGTCAGTCTACTTAACTTTTGGTGTGGGCACCACCTAAGTACAGTTACATACCGTTTTGGTTATGTCATAACATTTCATTTTATTTCATTTTTATTTTTAAATTTTTTTTTTTTTTCTTTTCTTTTGGGGGTAAGAGGCTTACACTGAGGTCCCTATCCCCCACCGTACTCCCGACACTCCTTTAACCTTCGGTGCACAGCAACGGAAGTTCTCGACCTGTGCAGACCGAAGTCTTAGTTAAGTCTAAGTCTAAGAGAAGTCTAAGTCTAAGTTGGTAGTCAATGTAAATGTACGTAGAACAACATGTAGAGCGACACTCAGAAATACGTAACGTAAAATGGGAAAGGAGTACCGTGAAATCTCCATACATAATAATAGGAATATTAACTTCTTTGTTTCCGAGTACCTTCTATTTACAAAACACGTTTTTGTGTATCGAGTATTCATTGTCTCGGTTCTAAATTTGGATAGAGAAGTATCAAAAGATCAAATTATACTAAATCGAGAATCGGAGATTTTGAGACTCTCAAATATATAAGGTAGGATAAAGGTATAATAAACGTGACAAACACTAATCTTAATATAATAATAGGAAGTCATCCACTTACCTATTTGCCACTATGGAACTTTAGGTTTGTTACCTTATAATAAACTACGATTTTTCTTTACTCGATAATTAAGTACTTTTATGTACCTCCTTTGAATTTACATATAATGATTTACCTTCTTCACCGAAGGGACCACCGAGTCGACCATTTCTTAGACGGGCGCTACGCCCTCTGGACCCAAGCTAGGGACCCAACCCTTCTAGGGGACCTCTTCCCTTGCCGATGGGTGAGGTCTTAAGACCGGACCTCTTAAGGTGCTTGACATATCAGATACCCTAGTGTTTCTCAGCCTGTACTGGCTCGCTGAAATTACAACGAGTCAGCACAGGATGAGAAACGTTGGGGTATCTGATATGTCAGGAACCTTAAGAGGTCCGGTCTTATGACCTCACTTTCTCCGGTTAGACTTTACCGATACATGGCGTAACAAGATTGATGTGCTACAAGACTTTTTCCGTTTTGGCACTTCTGTGACTTTTTAGTCAACAACGGTCCCCAACCTCCACCCCCCATCCGTCCTATTCCTAACTATCCGTCTCGTGTCTCTTGAAATTTCCGTTACCTTTATAAGACATACTACGACACTCCCACCTATGTATATGTATATGTATATGCGTATGTATGTATACAAACAGGTTTCGGTATCTTACATGTTCAGGATCTCACTTGATATCACGTTCGATATCTGAAACCCACTAACACTGAACAGTTACATCCAAATAGGTAACATTTATTAGATGGTGAGAGTCCCCCCTACAACTAGTCACCCCTCCGATAAGTACACACTTTCGTCTTCCATATATTCGTTTAGAGACGTAAAAGACGAGTTAAAACGACACTTGGATTATTATTTCAGAATAAAAAAAATTTCTTCCATATGAATTACGATCTGTGATTTTATATAACTAATATCCTTTATTTTAAGATACATGAAACTCACTCAGTGAATATGTCACTAAGGTGTTCCTACGGAAACCTAAAGGTCCCGGAAGGAAAGGAATGTCGTTGTTCCGTAATTCTGGACCCGTAAAGACCCTTCAGTCTTATATTCCTATGGGTCCAAACTCTTAGGTTACCTTATAAGATCGCATAGGTTCTTTGATGAACATTGAGAGGGGGTTGAAGAAGTAAAATCCTCAAATGTTTGCCCAGGTCATAGTTAATTACGTAAAATTTTCCCGACTAAAATTGGACTTTCGTCAACAGATAGATCAAACATTCGTTCAACATTGTTTTATAATACTCACAAAACAAATCGAAGAACTTGTAAAAGACTAAAGAGTTATACTAATATAAACTATTACAGAAACAAACACATATAAAAGAGTTCACGATTCTTTTTTTGATCGGTCTGACATAAGTCTTTTCAATATGTAGTTTATATAACATCGTTTACTACCACGAAAGAGTCGTGATAAGTCATGATAACACACAAGAACGTAGAAAATTTTTTTCATAAGAATAAAACATAAGAATAAAACTTAAATACTTTGTGACTCGTGTTCGACCGACCACTTTATATTCTCCATGACGTTCGTAAAGAAACTTCTTTACTTTTCGGACTGAGTCGTTACCACGTCGTTTCAACCTTAGTGTACCTCCGACTTAAATAAAAGAGAGAGGAGATGGAAATAACTTACCAGACACGAAACAAGAACTTACAGGGACTTACAGTGACGTCTAAAAAATAGGGATTGGGTGGATGTTAAAAGAATCTGTTTTTCTAGTATCAAATTATATGTATGTATGTATATACAATGTATACATGTATAACATATTTTGATACTTAACAAGTTTCACCTGGTATCAAAGGACCCGTCGTACCCTACCACCCTTAGTACAGTCAAGAATCGATGGTCTAGGGTTTTTTATTTCGGATATAGTACCTTAGTAATAGACACAATGATTCTTTATACATAGAACTCAACCATTTTTCACGGAACCCAAATTCCAAGACAAAGAATAATTGACTTACCGGAGTCCGTTGAGGTAGGAGGGAAATACGGCATCAAAGGAGAATATATTTTACCATGTTAATCAGGGATTGAATCTCCCTGAATTATGACATCGATTTACTCATGAAAGAGGTACGGTCAGGGTCACCTTTTTAGAGATTATACAATCTTGTAAATGAGAAGGGTTGTCAAGACGTTCCATCATAAGAATCGGCTGAAAGTACCCAGAGTCTCTGCAATCAGTCGAAGCAGGTTGCCGTGTACGGTCCCTCAGGACTCACTCTAAGGTTGTGTCTGAGGAGGGAGGAGTACACAGTCCCGTCGACACCTTGACGGAATCCTTGACCTTTCCAAAGTACCCATTCCATAAAAGAAACCCCCTTCCTCCCATTCCTTCCACCTTGTCCCCACCTGTCCTGTCCTCTACTCTCTTCTCTAGTTCCTCGTCCGTCTACACTCGTCCCTAGGGCAAAGACTCAAGTACAAGACGTTTACTTGGACGGCCTCCCGATCCGATACCTGGCAGACCTACGACCGACGACGCGAGTATAGTTCACGGGTGTCACAGAATCCTGTCAAAGAGTCGTGTGACACACGTGGAACCCTCCGTCCTTGGGGAAACCTTTCCTACGATTTGAGATCCACGGACCTAGGGTGGGACGACCCGGGGTTGGACGGTGGAAATTCGACTCCCACAGTGAACGAAGGAGACTCTCAGGTCTGTCCTTTGTCCTGGGTGCCCTTTCCTTTGTAAGTGTTTCCAGGACGAGTGTACCCTTTCAGCAAGTAGTCACGGACACATATTCTTCTCTCACAAGTGACGACGAAGGTCTTCCGGTCCGGACCGGGTCACACCTTAGAAGTGTGTCACCTATTAAAGGGTCCCGGAAAAGGGTACCTATAAACTTCAAGATTACATATCGATCTTTGACTATTGGACTCGTTTTATAAGATTTCTAGGAACTCCTGATGATGTAATTTTGAAAGAATACTAGACGTAATTATAAGAATCAAAGAATATGAAATAACTAATTTTTATTTATTAGTTATAAGAACTTTCAAAAGACTATAGAGTTATACTAATGTAAAATATTACAGAAACACATATAAAAGAGTTCACGATTCTATTATTAATCGTCCTGACATAAGTCTTTTCAAGAAAAGACCTATGTGGGTTCACGAGGTTTTCCTTCACTGGAGAACTTTTTATTAAAGGTAAATATCGCCCCCTTCTCCTCCCGAAAACAGAGAAAGGTAACGTCCAGTCCCGACGTACTTATTGCTTCGGAATTGTTCGACTCACTAGTCAGAGGTTGTTGACCCATGAAATCACGAGGTTCTTTTGATATGGGCTTTGACACCGTGAAATGTCTCTGGTCCTTCACAGGATATTTTTGTCATTGATTAGTGACTATAAATGTATCACAATAACCCATTTACAAAAGTGTTCAGAGTACATTAAGATGGAAGTCGTAAATTATACTAAAAAATTTCCATTATCGATCGTAAGAAACTCAGAATAATACACAGTCCGTCAATATTTGGGTTATTAGTTAATAGAGTAAGTAGGCACTCTGTTGGAATACAACGAAGGTAAAGTGTCTACTCTTTGACTCCGAGTTTCGACAAGTACTAAGGGGTCTATTCTGTAGTCTTGTACCGCTGAAAGATCGAGAAGTGTAGGTGTCGTCCTCCGAGACCACCTTAGTAGTGGGTTCTACGTGTGAAGACATGACCCGAACAGAACCTCCTATAACGAAAGATTGGGTGTAGTGGGACACAAGACCCTTGACAGTCAAGACGCCCCACGGTCCATAACGTTCCTTTTTACGAGACACCAGTTCACTCAAAGACGTGACGACGTAATGTGTTCGAAAAACCCGAAGGGCCCACCGCGATCACCATTTCTTATGTCGACGTCACGTCCTCTGCTCCCAAGGTAGGGACCCAGACCTCTAGGGGACCTCTTCCCTTACCGTTGGGTAAGATCATAAGAACGGATCTCTTAGGGTTCCTGTTTCCTCGGACCGCCCGATGTCAGGTACCCCAGTGTTTCTCAGTCTGTACTGACTTCACTGAATCGTACGTGTGGTCGTTCGAAAAATGTAAAACTTTTTTTTTTATGAAAGATCCTCGGAATAAAGGGATTTGTATGAAACCCACCTACGACTAGACCCAATATGAGGGGTCCTTTCTACAAGATCCCTGAAGGGACCCTCAGGTCACCAATACTAAAGTGGAAGGTTTCGTTCCCCACGTGCAAGTCAGGAACCAACATCTCGATTCTGGGGTGTCCGGTTCCCCGGTTTTTATTTTTGTTTTGGTTTTGTATTTTGTCTTCGTTCTAACATTGTTTAAGTTATTTCCGAATTCCTTTTTTGTTTCCGAGATGTCCGTCTCGGTCTTCCACTCAGAGAAACCGGAGAATCCAAGATATTGGGTAAGGAGAAAGATAGGACTTTCTATCAACCTTTTTAGGACTTTACTTTCGTCGAAGTGTGTCTTTTTCGTCTAATTTTTTATAACGACGAGTCTCGGTGGGGTACATAGACAACAGAAGGTGTCGACGTTGTAGTTGAAGGTACAAGACCCAGTCTCGTGGTGAGTCTCGAGTGGACTGGAGGGGTTCCACCACGGTAGCACCTTTCTACACCCTTCCCCCTCTATTGGCCCAAAGTCTAAGGTAGGGTGGGGACGGTGGGAGGTCGTGACCCTAAACCCATTCAATAAATGGGAGACCCGAAGATAAAGTTATAGATGTTTTATCCTTCTCTTTATGAAAGAAGTACACCACAAACACGTCTAATTCTAAATAAATCGTTCGGTCGATCATACTTCAGACCGTACCTCGGGGTACTAGTTATTTCCATCGTTGAGACCGTCCGATCTTGTTCTCGGAAGTTTTAGTTTCGACTTGACACGACACCGGAACCGCGACCGTAAGTTTTCCCCAAATCATTTATAAACGAAACGACCGAGGAAGAACGCACGTCACATGTAACTCATTATAAGTCGTCAAAAATATAATCGGTGGTTAGAGGTACAACAGTGAATCGGTTTTTTCAATTTTTGTGTCACATAAAAAGTGTGTGTCGTCACCCAAACATATCCCGTCAGGAATCTCCTTAGGAAAACATCCAGGAACATACACTAAGATTCACCTAAATTCTCTTTGTACTTGATCTTGTTGGTAGGGGAGATTAAGGCGTCGGACCGTGGTGAACATGAGTGGAACGTGGGAGTGACGGTTTGGTAGTTCCACTTTAGAGTGAGCGTGTACCTCGAAGTAGGGTGAGTCACCGAAATCTCTTCTCCGGGCTCGGGAAGAGGAGTCCTGTGTTGAAGGTCAGAGACTGTCGTCGACAGCACAGGAGGGGTGTTGGAGAAGGGGCACACACACACACACACACACACACACACACACTCAGCGAGTCAGCGTAGGTTGAGAAACACTGGGGTACCTAACATTGGGTGGTCGGAAGAGTCAAGTACCTTAAGAGGTTCGTTCTTATGACCTCACACATGGGTAAGGGAAGAGGTCCCCTAGAAGGACTGGGTCCCTAACTTGGGAACAGAGGGTGTAACGTCCGTCTAAGAAATGGTAGACTCGGTAGTTCCTTCGGGAGGAGGGGTACACATCTATGTCTACTGTTCTCTTCCTGGAGACCTAACAATCTTACTCGAAGATAAATGAGATGACGGTCATGAATCCAGACATAGTCTCCCTAAAAAGGTTTTACGTCTCTGTTTGAGGACCGAGACAACAAAGGGTTTCGGGCGACTTACTTGGTTTAAGGAAGCATTTCGGGAGTCTCGTCGGTGTTGGATAGAAAGTTCAATAAGAGAGACCAGAGGGGAGGGGGTAGTCGGGATCATCCAGGTGAGAGAGTAGTATCATTCAAGTGAGAGAGAAAAGAGCATACTATAGGTCAAAATATAGAAGCACAGAACAAGTTTCATAAAGAAACCATAAACTAAGGGGACCAGAAAGTGCGTACGAGGGGAGGTAAGAGTTCCGAGTCGACTTTACAGTGTAGGACGTTGAAGAGGTCCGTCAATAAATGAAGAACGACACGGAGGGGTACCGGACACTCATGTAATGACTTTTACATCCCGAATACTGTGAGACTGAGTCATTAAGCCAAATATTAACCAGATAGAGTGGACGTCCATACCCAGTCCGGAATGAGTAGGAACACGGGGGTTCGTGAACCACGTCACAGACTCCGTTGACCATCTACGAACTATTTACAGACAGTTTATTTACTTAACTCGTATCTCCTCACTTTCTTGGGAAGATGGAACACTTAACTGGTGGTCGGTCCCCAAGTAACCTCAACCCTCTCCGACCACTAAACTCTGAGAGGACAAGACTCGCCTCAGTAAGTACAACCTTATCAGCAGAGGGTCTAGGTCGTTATGGTCCTCCTGGACGCCTACCTTCACTTTAACTGTCGACTTTGGCGTGTGGAGTCTGACTCTGGACGTGGTTCAGTATGGAGTCTAACCCCGGGCGTTGTTCAATGTGGAGTCTACCCTAACTTAGGTCGGGTTTGAGTCTAACCTTAAACTCGGACGTCCGATCCTGAGTTTGGATGAGAGAAAATTAATTTTAATGTGTGGGCCAGAGTCCTGAATGTCTTCTAGTCCAAGAAATACAGAGTCGTGTCTTCCCTAACTCGTCTCCGTTTCACTATCCGTCCTTCATCTAAATAACTCTCTCTATGTGTGAGGTGTCTGTCCTAAGTCAGGTAGGGTTTTCCGTTCTCACCAGGGTTTTATACTCCACCAATCAGAAATACTCGATCCATTAGAGTATCCGACTCATCCTCCTAGCAAGGGTCATAAACCCCTTCCCTGCTTCAAGAGATCCTTGACCGGGTGGTGGGTGAAAAAACCGGAAATACGAGTAGGCGTCTTGACAGCACCGTAGACACTCACACAGTAAATCGTATAGGATTTTATAATATCACTCACATATCACTCCGAGTTCCAGATGTCCTTCAACTTAGAAGGCGGTAGAACCTGGATCATCCACGGGTGGTCAAACACAGTACCGGAGTTACCGATGTAGTCCAAAGAATTTCGAATACGGGGTGGGGGAAGGGAGGACAGAGTAATCATACTCTACTTTCCTCCCTTACTAACACAGGAGACGGGGCTGGAACGACCATCCTCCTCCACCTCCCGGGTCGAGACACTGGACGCCTACACGCGTTCTCACAAGTGGAGTTCTCAGACCTTCGGAGAACGGTGAGTCTAAAACCCCGAGAGAATGGGTCACATCGAGGAAGGACATTCAAAATTTCCTGAACTTTTCAGTTCACTCGGGGGGTTTTATACTTAGTCAGGCTCGTCTGTCAAGTCGACTGTATTACTCCTTCCACCTCCTAAATTTCACTCCCGTTTGGAGGACCCAACTACGTTGGCACCTAGACAGACATACAGACGGGTCCAAAAGCCAGTCTCTCTTGTAGTGAAAAGTCGTCCTGGTCGAAGGACACCCCGAAGGGACCACCGAGTCGACCATTTCTTAAGCGGACGTAACGTCCTCTGGAACCAAGCTAGGGACCTCCTCCCGTACCGTTGGGTGAGGTCATAAGACCGGACCTCTTAAGGTACCTGACATGTCAGGTACCCCAGCGTTTCTCAGTCTGTGCTGACTTGTTGAAAGTCAAGTGAAGTGAAATCGAAGGAAATTCAGAGGAGTCGACTCAGACGATTGAAGTCGTTCAAAGGAGCCACCGTCTCCTCAGTCCCTGGTGTTTTGTCCAAGTGTTGGGTTAATTTCCTAACACCTTATTCGGCCGCGGTCGACGACCCCTTGTTTCGTCCATACGTCCCTGGACTCCCGGGGCCTTCTTTAGTCCTGTTTCGGTAAAGTAACGTTCAGACATTTATTTACAAGAGTAAACTACTTATCCGTACTGAGGTTCCCCAGTTCGGTACCCTAAACAATGGAACCCCGACCGACACCTTAAAAGAAAGGACCTCTAAAAGAGTCGTCCAATGTAAAAACAGACAGATCTCAGCAAGTCGAGACTCGGTAGGACCCTCACCCCGCCCTCACCGTCGAAGGTCTCTAATCGGAGGGAATTAATGCCTGCGAGGAGATCTCTTCCCTACTCCCCTTGACACGCACTAGATATCCAAATAAAAATGGTGGTCGTTCAAAAGGAGAACAATCGGTATCTCCTTGCCGAACAAGAGGTACCACTAAGTCTCTAGAACCCTAAGTCACACAATTTACTCGGGGAATTAGTCATAGGTCTTATCGTATTCTCAAGGCCTTCTACTTGTCTATCTATATTTGGGGTCTTCAACTTGAGTAGGTCATCCGATTTTTGTCAAAAATTTTTCGGACTCATTCATTCCAATATTTGTCCAACAATCTTATTCATTGACGTGCAAATTACACTCTTCGTCGGACGACACCGTTTAAGTGAGACCTCGGTCTAAAATTCAAGAGTAGACTTGAGAGGGTGAGTGATCTACACACTGGAACCCTTTCAAGAGACACGGAGTCAAAAGAAGATACTTTTCTTCTTTTATCGTCAAGGACGAAGTATACCTGTAACATTCATAATTTACTCAAGTAAGTACATTTCGTGAACCATATCACGGACGTATACTCATCATACTTAATTTCGTACAATTGACAATAACACAAACGTATTATAAGTATAAATGATATGGAGATCAACAAGAACAAGATCAAAAAACTCGATATTACTATATATATAGTAACATATGTAAATTCCCTATGTCGTATTACCAAACTGAATGTACATACCACTTCACTAATGATGTCATTCAAATCAATTGTAGATAGTGGAGGATTTCGATATTCTTCTTTTTCCTTCTGTTTTTTCTTTTTTTTATAAAAGGGAACACTACCCTTGAGAATCCTAAATGAGAGAATTGTTGAAAGTATATGTAGTGTGTCGTCACAATCGAAGTCAGTGGAACAACATGTAACGTAGGGATCATAAATAGAAAATCGATCTTCAAACATAGTAAACTAGTCAAGTGAAGTCAAGTCAGAGAGTCAGCACAGGTTGAGAAACGCTGGGGCACTTAACGTCGTGCGGTCCGGAGGGACAGGTAGTGGTTGAAGGCCTCAAGTGAGTTTGAGTGCAGGTAGCTCAACCACTACGGTAGGTCGGTAGAGTAGGAGACAGTAGGGGAAGAGGAGGACGGGGGTTAGGGAGGGTCGTAGTCTCAGAAAAGGTTACTCAGTTGAGAAGCGTACTCCACCGGTTTCATGACCTCAAAGTCGAAATCGTAGTAAGGGAGGTTTCTTTAGGGTCCTGACTAGAGGAAATCTGACCGACCTAGAGGAACGACAGGTTCCCTGAGAGTTCGCAGAAGAGGTTGTGGTGCCAAGTTTCCGTAGTTAAGAAGTCGTGAGTCGAAAGAAGTGTCAGGTTGAGAGTGTAGGTATGTAGTGGTGTCCTTTTTGGTATCGGAACTGATCTGCCTGGAAACTACCGTTTCATTACGGAGACGAAAACTTATACGATAGATCCAACCAGTATTGAAAAGAAGGTTCCTCATTCGCAGAAAATTGACGTACCGAAGTCAGTGGTAGACGTCACTAAGACCTCGGGTTTTTGTATTTCAGGCCATGACAAAGGGGTAGATAAACGGTACTTCACTACCCTGGTTTACGGTACTAGAAGCAAAAGACTTACAACTCGAAATTCGGTTGAAAAAGTGAGAGGAGAAAGTGAAAGTAGTTCTCCGAGAAATCAAGGAGAAGTGAAAGACGGTATTCCCACCACAGTAGACGTATAGACNAGTGGTAGACGTCACTAAGACCTCGGGTTTTTTTATTTCAGACCGTGACAAAGGGGTAGATAAACGGTACTTCACTACCCTGGTCTACGGTACTAGAAGCAAAAGACTTACAACTCGAAATTCGGTTGAAAAAGTGAGAGGAGAAAGTGAAAGTAGTTCTCCGAGAAATCAAGGAGAAGTGAAAGACGGTATTCCCACCACAGTAGACGTATAGACTCCAATAACTATAAAGAGGGCCGTTAGAACTAAGGTCGAACACGAAGAAGGTCGGGTCGCAAAGAGTACTACATGAGACGTATATTCAATATATTCGTTCTACTGTTATATGTCGGAACTACATGAGGAAAAGGATAAACCTTGGTCAGACAAGGTATAGGCAAAGATTGACAACGAAGGACTGGACGTATATCCAAAGAGTTCTCCGTCCAGTCCACCAGACCATAAGGGTAGAGAAAGTCTTAAAAGGTGTCAAATAACACTAGATGTGTCAGTTTCCGAAATTTCCGACGAGGTCCTAAAGAACGACCGAGACGTTTGGACCCTACAAGAGCCCACCCCCTTCTCGAGTCCCCTCCCCCGGACTGACCACTCGTCGCCGGAACCGGGTGTCAGAGTGGTATGAATCCAATTCTTGTGTGTGTGTCGTAGTGTACACATGTCTCGGGACATGTGTGTGTCAGAGAAGTGTACTGTTATCACGTCTTGTGTGTGTGTGTGTGTGTGTGTGTGTGTGTGTGTGTTTGTCGGGGACGACCAGTGTCTTGAGACACCAGATCACTACCTCGGTCGTTGAAAAGTTGAGTAGCCTTTAAGTCGAGAATCGAAGTGACAAAGGATTGACACAAGGGAATAAAACCAATGACACGACAAATTTCAGGGAAGTCAGTACAGACTGAGAAACGTTGCGATACCTGACACCGGGCGGTCCGAGGAGACAGGTACCCTAAGAGGGCCGTTCTTATGATCTCACCCAACGGTACGGGAGGAGGTCCCCTAGAAGGGTTGGGTCCCTAGGTTGGGCGTAGAGGACGTCGAGGACGTAACGTCCACCTAAGAAATGACGACTCGGTGGTCCCTTCAGGATAAAACCAATGAGTTGGAAGGTTTAGGACAACCAGTCTCCCCAAAAGTCCACAAACTCACTCTCCTACGAGTCATAGTAAACTATGTAAGAAGGTTAAGGACGTGGGGAGTAGACGACGAACACTAGTGTTTAGACTAGAGAAAAAGATACTCAAAACAGAAATCTAAGATGTATATTCTCTATAGTGCATCATAAACGGAAAGGGACAGATTTTAAAGTAAATGGTACTACGGGAGTTCCAGGTAGGTCAAGTCAGGTCAGTGAGTCAGTACAGGTTGAGAAACACTGAGGTACCTGACGTCGCGTGGTCCGAAAGGAAAGGTAGTGGTTGAGGGTCTCGAACGAGTTTGAGCACAGGTAGTTTAACCACTACGGTAGGGTGGTAGAGTAGGAGACAGTAGGGGAAGAGGAGGACGGAAGTCAGAAAGGGTCGTAGTCCCAGAAAAGATCACTCAGTCGAGAAGTGTAGTCCACCGGTTTCCTAACCTCGAAGTCAAAGTGGAAGTCAGGAAGGTTACTTATAAGTCCTGACTAAAGGAAATCCTAACTGACCAAACTAGAGGAAAGTCAGGTTCCCTGAGAGTTCTCAGAAGAGGTTTTGGTGTCAAGTTTTCGTAGTCAAGAAGTCGTGAGTCGAAAGAAATACCAGGTCGAGAGTGTAGGTATGTACTGATGACCTTTTTGGTATCGAAACTGATATACCTGGAAACAACCGTTTCATTACCGAGACGAAAAATTATACGACAGATCCAACCAGTATCAAAAAGAAGGTTCCTCGTTCGTAGAAAATTAAAGTACCGACGTCAGTAGTAGACGTCACTAAAACCTCGGGTTCTTTTCAGACAGTGACAAAGGTAACAAAAGGGTAGATAAACGATACTTCACTACCCTGATCTACGGTACTAAAAACAAAAAAACTTACAACTCAAAATTCGGTCCAAAAAGTGAGAGGAGAAAGTGAAAGTAGTTCTCTGAGATTAAGAAGAAGCAAAGACGGTATTCCCATCACAGTAGACGTATAGACTCCAATAACTATTAAAACAGACGTTAGAATTAAGGTCGAACACGGAGAAGGTAGGGCCGTCAAGTGTACTACATGAGACGTATATTCAATTTATTCGTGCCACTGTTATATGTCGGAACTGCATGAGGAAAAGGATAAACCTTGGTTAGACAACAAGGTACAAGATTAGGTCAAGATTAACAACGAAGAACTGGACGTATGTCTAAAGAGTTCTCCCTCCATTCTACCAGACCTTAGCGTAGAGAACTTCTTAAAAGATGTCAAACAACACTAGTTGTGTCGGTTTCCTCAACCGTATTAGTTACTTCGTCTTCATCTACAAAAACACCTTAAGAGAACGAAAAAGATACTAAGTCACCTACAACCGTTAAACTGGACACCAAAGAGACGGAAAAGATTTAGGTCGAACTTGTAGACCTTGAAGAATCAAGTGTAAGACAACTTCGGAACGAACCTCTTAAAACTCACAATGGAACGATCGCACACTCCACTCACGTTAACACACCTTCAAACTTGGAAGAAACCGGAACGGAAAGAAACCCTAACCTTACTTTTGACTGACAAAGGTCAGGACACTGGTGACGACTCAAAAGGTTTAAACGACCGTATAACTCACGTTACGAAAGTGTCGTAGTAGAAAGTCCTAAACTTTGTCGAGTCGACCTTAAGGTAGTGGAGGTGATCGAACAAGTATCACTACGAAGGGTTCCGGGTGAACTGAAGTGTGAGGTCCTACAGACCGAGATCCACTCACTAGTGTGTAGCACTAATAGACCTAGTTATTCTAGAAAAAACATATCAATCAAGAAGACACATAAGAACGGTGGAGAAGAATTAGAGAAGACGAAAAGATCATAGAGAAGAAGAGATTCCAGGTACGGTAAAGACAGGAAATAACACAGGTATAAACGTACTTTACAAGGGACCATAGAGATTAAAAGAACTACTCTAGAGAGTAGAAAGGGAAAGATAACAAAGGGAGACAAAGAAACGTAATTAGTGAACCCTCCCAATTCACAGACGGCCGTTACGCCCTCTGACCCCAAACTAGGGACCCAGTCCTTCTAGGGGACCTCTTCCTTTACCGTCAGGTGAGGTCGTGAGAATGGACCTTTTCGGGTACCTACCTACTCGGACTATCCGATATCAGGTACCCCAACGTTTCTCAGCCTGTGCTGACTCACTGAAGTGAAAGTGAAAGAATAGACAGGAACGATAGGAAACCTTGAGACATAAGACTACCTATATAGAAAGGAAAAGAGGAAATGGAAAGTGTAGAAAAGAAAAGTATCGATAAACACTCCGAAGGAGTCTACTGGTAAAACGGAAAAACGTTAAGAAAAAGAACCCCTACCAAAACTAGTGACGGAGTACATGTCACAATGCTCGGAGACAGGTATCAAGAAGCCCGTGAGATAGTCTAGATTAGGGAACTTAGATAAACAGTGAAGGTGACATATTAGTATTCCCTAGACTAAATCCAGTATAGATTTAGTTACCAGATCAACAAAGGGGATACAAGAAGTTAAATTCATACTTAAAAAGTCATTCCTCAAGTGTTAGATTCGGTGTCAGTTGAGGGTCAGAACAAAACGGAATGATACATCTTGAAGAGGTAGAAGCCGAAGCCTTATATTAGTCAGACTAAAGCCATAACTGGTAGACCACTACCGGTGCACGTCTCAACAGAGAACACAACAACCTTCTCCCACAAACAATATTGGTCACGTAAGAGAACCGTTTTGAGACAATCGGAAACGACATGCAGTAAAAAATGAGGTCACGGTTTGAACGGACAATAAGGTCTAAGAGACACCAACGTTTACCGTCTTAAAGGAGAAAAAACACATGTATATACATATATATATATGTGTGTGTGTGTGTATACATATGTAATACATATATATGTGTGTATACATATATATACATGTACGCACGAGTTTTCGATTCAACACAGACTGAGACGGTGGGGTACCTGACATCGGGTGGTCCGAGGAGACAGGTACCCTAAAGGATTCATTCTTATGACCTCCCCCGAAGGTAAAGGAAGAGGTCCCCTAGAAGGACTGGGTCCCTAACTTGGGTGTAGAGGACGTAATCATCCGTATAAGAAATGGTGACTGGTTGTCCCTTCACTTATACCCACCTGTAAATTCAACGAAGGTACAGGACCGATAACATTTACTCCGAGGATACTTGTACTCCCAAGTAAAAGAAAAAATTACATAAGAAAGACAAGGGAAACCGATATAAGGGTCTCCGTCCTACAAACCTAACCTACCACGGAGATGAAAAACAAAAAACTCCTCGGACATAAGACAAAAGATATTCCCGACGTGTTAAACGTAAAGGTGGTTATGACGTCTTCCCGAGGGAAAGAGGTGTGGGAGTGGACGTAGACAATAGAGAGTAGAAAAAGAACTATCGGTAAGATTAACAAAAACACACCGGTTTAAAATGAACTGACACAATTTTCATACCTTTACTTACAGAATGTCTCAGGGTGGGACTCAGTTTTTTCAGGAGTCGGTACTGATCCACTAACCAGTTCAATTATATTAATCCTATTAGTCATTCTTAAACAAGTCTATGTAGGTTGAAGAAGTTTATCTAAGACTTCGAAATGTATGGTAAAGAAGGGAAAAACGGAGTGTGTCGGAGTTCACAGCCAAGACAGACCTTAGGGAGTGAGAGGACTGTGCAAAGAGACAAATAGATTGAGAGTCGACAGGGAACACGGTACGGAAGGAGTCATCGAGTCAACACAGACTGAGAGACACAGGGGTACCTGACATCGGGTAGTCCGACGAGACAGGTACCCTAAAATGTCTGTTCTTACGACCTAACCCAACGGTAGAGGAGGAAGTCCCTAGTAGGACTGGGTCCTTAACTTGGACGGAGAGAACTTAGAGGACGTAACCGTCCGTCTAAGAAAGGGTGATACAGTGAACTGTGTGGGGAGGATAGGAAGTTCTCGGACAGTTTAGGATGGAGGAACCTGTACCTAAAAAGAAGACAAAAACCCGGCTCGTCGTACTGAACAACCTGGAATAAAGGGGTTGGTTCCTACCTCGGGCCTGGCGTCGTCACTTTCGTAACTCAGGATTGGTGACCCGGTGGTCCCTTAAGGGAGGAGGAGGAAATAGAGATTATTAGAAGATGTATGTAAAATCCCATGAAAAGAGAAAGACATAACAAAGTATTGAATAAACACGGAAAAAAAAAGACTAAAAAAGGGGATAAAAAACATTTACAGAATATAAAAGGTATAGGGGATCGTATTTCGAAAGACATAGTACTCACGAACTTTGGGACATATCTTGATTTGACTCTATTTAGAATATTACATTACAGACGACACTTTTTGAAGACAAGACCCCTGTAGGCACAACTCAGGTTGGTGGATACGAAGACCATAATGATCCATAGGGATCCGTAATGATCCTTCTCACTAACTCGTTTTATAAATAAGAGTACAACTTTTCACATACAAGTACCTTCTCCCGTCTTTCGAAACGTGACCCCGTGTTTATACTATGACATAGTGTAAGACCAGTCACATAAAATTGTGTCTGTGAGTGGTTCATTCTATATCATTTCGAACCACAGAACCCCCTCACTTCCCAAATAGAGATTTACTTCTCCACACTATTGGTTCCTACATGTCGGACCCAGAAGTGGGTCCAAGAGTAACGGAAGTTTATAAACTTCTCAACAGTACCACTATTACTCCCTCAATCTGAGACTTTACGAAGTCTCCTGTTTTGCTCCTGGTCACCCACCTTTAATGGTCCTCCGTCCAAAGTCGGGTTATAATCTTGTAAGATTATTGATAGTGAGAAGTAGTGACCTTCCCCGACGTACTTTGTCACCATTCGAGGGGTACACCTCCAAAAACTTGTGTCCGACTTATTTGGGGACCGACACCCTCACAACGTCCCTCACCCCCCACAACTGGAGGTTCTGGGGAAGTCGAGGCTTCTAATTAACTAAAATACCTTTAGACATAAACACGTTTCCTACCACCCAATTTTTAGGACGTAACGTGACGTAAAATCTCCGACCGACTCAATCCTTACTTTTTTTTTTCAGTTACCGAATAAAGAAACGAAAAGGGTTCCTTTCCCTATTTTCGAAAGTAAATCCCTAAAATATTTTAGACAAGTCAAACTTAAAGAACAGAGTTCCGAATTCACGTTCTTCCACGAGCAGGTCGAAAGATGAACCATTGTCCGATTTGACATAACGGTGCCTAAGAAAGGATACTTAGAACAAAGCTCAGGTAAGAATATCCGACAGGAACTACAGTCCTGACATAAAGACACCGAACTATTAAGGACGTTTCTACGAGTACGAGACTACAACCCCCTCCCTTCTCCATAAACATTAGTATGATTGGACTCAAAGGACTCACTGAGTTGTAAAAGTGTGTGAAAGATGTGAGGACACTTATTACCGTAACGACCGAACGAAGGTGTGACCATTATATAAGTACACATAAGACAAATCCTGTTTTTATTTTCACGTCACACAACCGACTTCTCCAGGGAAGTAAAGGAGGAGGAGACAGAGAGGGTCCGTCTTGGTTAAGAAAGGACGGGAACTATTTCTGATGCGAAAGTAAAAGGTCCATTAATCGTTCCTTAAGAAAGACGTAAAAAAACTACGAACGCCAAACATCAGTGAGGTAGACTACGTCTCGAATCTAAATATGGAGTATAACTGACTTAGTAAATATAGTTTCTGAGTACAGAGTCGACGATATTGGAATCTCGGATCTGTTCTAGGTAATCTGTAGAAGAGTAGGTAGTCTAGTAACCTTTTCACCCTTCGTAAAGGTTTAAGACTAACTTTTCTTTGGTCACAGGGTGGAGTTAGGCGTCGGGGCGTGAGAGAGACCCGAGGGGACTCCATGGTCTGTCATTCTAATAAGGTTTTTCAGATCCACAGAGTCCCGTCGACTTTTGTCCTTAACCGAAATTAATTTAACTTTGTGTTTTATTTGTCACAAACCCATCTCACCGTAAGGGGACCAAAAAGTGGACGTCTTAAAACTAACGTACTTTGACTTCCTGGGTTTTACTTGAAGTCAATTAAATTCGTTGTTACCCTCTATAGTATCAATAATTATTACAAACATAATCAAATATAATCCAATTCTTCGATAAGAAGAATTTTTATTAATGACGTTAAATGTTTCGTATCGAAGACTTATTCGTTTTTGTAGAGTTCGAGACTGGGTTTTTCCTCTGGTTCTCGCCTTTTTGTTCCGTAACAAGTAGTAAGTATATAATGCCGAGAGACACGAGACAAGAACAACCGTTATAAACAGGAAAAGACTTTAAGTGGTTGTTGTCTTTTTCTTTCTTACCTCTGAAAAGGGGTTAGAAAACAAGTTTAGTCACTGTTTTCAACGACGTCTTTTGTTCGAGTAAAAAAGGGAAAGAAGGAATCCTAGTCCTTCATCCGTACCCTGTGTAAAGAAGAGAGACACGAATGTAAAACACGACAGGAGTCACGAAATAAAACCTTCTCTAACCAAAGTGTATGGTGGTCGACCTCGTCTCCCTCTTTATTAAAGGGGTCCTCCACTGGTTCGATAATCCTATAATGATATCTTTATCGTGACTGTACGAGTGTGTAGTTGTAAACAAATACATCTTTACTTGATAAAATCTGGTAGGACTAACGTGAACCAAGGGTGGAGGTGATTGACTCGGAAGCAGACCAAACCTAAATCCAACAAAAAAAAAAATTTGAGGTGACTTAACCCAAAGAGGAACGAATATGTAATGTAGACGGTGGACATGTAGGACATGACGTATGTCCTATGGAACTTACCAGGATGGATCGAACACTACACTAGTCTTTACAGTGAAGTAAAGTAGTCACAACCTAGTACAATGGCCTTGAAATGAATCTGAAAATACTTGTCTCAACCTTCGAGTAGTAACGGTTGAAATTAGGAGTCTCCAGTCCGAAAGTAGATGCGCTACCGTCCCTCGACAAACCCTCCTGCACGACAGTAGAAATCTTATTTTAGACAGTCCGAAAGCTGTGAGAACCAAATCTATAATTTAAGTCTAAATACACGATTGATTTAGTAGTATCGAAAGATCCACAGTTCCACCAAAATTATAGGGATTGAGCCCCCTTTTAAGTCTCACTTTGTAAATTTTATTCCTGTCCCGTCTCTCCCTACCTATCTGTTAATTCTAAAGATGGTAGCTGAACTGTTTTGGTCTTTACAAAGGAAGAATTGTTCTCGGTAAGTAGGACCACTGAAGAGAATCGGAAAAATTGTACCATGGAGTAAAACCGCTACCTCAGAAGACGGAACACTTCAAGTCCGACGACCCTCTGACATGATACCAGTCTTTTTTTCCCCTCTGAAACCCCCTGTCACCCTCCTCTTACGAAGGAGACCTCAGTGACCGTATGGAAATATTACGGTAAGAGAGACTAACAGTAACGGTACTTTCCTGTTCACCAAGTTATGCCGACAAACACTATGTCCACTATAAACCTGAAGTCAATAAGGTTACTAGTGAAGGAATTCCAGTTACGTTGTATGTACTCTCAAAATGTCGGGTATCGTAGAAGGGTAACTGTGATAGGTCCAGTGTAAATAAGACAAATAGGATACTCGTAAGCGGTTCTCTCTAACAGTTAGCGGTTCACAGTGAAGACATCGGCCTCAGACTTAATAACGAACCCCACCCCACCCACCTCCTATAACTCCTTTGTTGTTCCCACAGTTCCAATTCTGAAAAGTGAGAAACATCTCGTACCTCGACCACTCGAAACGACCACTTTCGTCATTATAGTTAGTACACGCGTCTCTTACAATCTCATATACTTCGTCCTTCCTTGTCGACCTTGAAACTACCACCAGACCACCGATCCCGCGGTGCGAGGGTTTCGTTCCCAGGACTCAACCTAGGGACCAATCCCCTCATCTAGGGTGTACCGCGTTGATTCTGACCACGTCGGTTTAATTACTTAATTAATTTATTTTATTTATTCGTTTATAAAAAATTTTTCCTTGTGGATTCCCTACTACGTCTCCCAGACACATGTAACATCCACCCCTGTCCTTTTCCGTCTTGGTTCTACCTCAGTGGACCAAGAGTACTCGATCCCTTGAACCGACTCAAACAAGAACTTCACTCTTGGCCGAACATTTGTCACTACGGACACTGTAAACGGAAGTCACAGGGAGAGACGGTGAAGGGACGGGAAAGGGAAAACAAGCCATCGGATCCACGTGACGGTTGAGACACAAGTAGAGGAAGACACAAAAGTCATGTGGTAATATTCACAAGACGAAAGGGAAGTTTCGAAGAGGGTAAAAGAATGAAATAAAGTAGAACTTTCCAATCTACTGTCAGTAGTCAACGAAATCCTGGTACATAAAAGGGATCCTACATAATTAACGGGGTCATATACTGAATCCGGTAAGAAAGAAAAGAGAATATCAACGTACCCTGAGGCTGGGGTAGGAGACGCAATGGGTTCCGTTTCTACCCGACTCACAAGGACATCGAAATCCTCAAGGAAACCTTCTCTACCCTCTCCCGGTTCTTTCGAGAGGATCGGAGTCCCGACAACGAGTCGTGATTTTGGACACCGGAGAGACCTCGGCGGACGTCCACAGAGGCAGGACTTAGACGCGAACCCGACACAAGGGTCGCCCAAGAGAATCCGACAGCGAAACAGGTAGACCTTCGAAATGAACTCCCAACACTCTCGGAACGACCGCTAACGGACTTTGTGGGCGAAGGACGGGGCGGAGGGCGGGGCGGAGGGAGAGGGACGGGGCGGAGGGAGAGGGACGGGGCGGAGGGAGAGGGACGGGGCGGGAGGAGAGGGACGACGCGTACGAGGGTTTCTCTCGGGCTCCTCAGGGACGTACAACACACCTCAGGGTGAACCTCACACTCAGAAGGAGACCCACACTAAGGGGTCACCCTCGAGGTCAAGGAGTCAAGTCCTTCGAAGGGATTTTTGTGAAATGGGACGTCCCGGTCGGACGACCCCACCCACCTCCCAAACGACCAACCTCCCCACCCCCCCCTCTGGACGGGGGTGGGGACAACCCGAGACGTCCTAAGAAAAAGTATGTACAAGAGAGAGAGAGAGGCAGAAACAGGAGACGGTCGGGAAAAAAAGACAAGGAGACAAAACACACTACTAAACCTCTCTAAGTGTCTGAAGAGGTCGTTCGGTGGTAAAACAGGGAGAGTCTTCCGAAGAACGTAACCAGTCTCAAGAGATCTCTTTGTTTTGATTACGTACATATAATTATTTACACATAAATATCCCAACCGGTTTTTCAACCTCAAAAAGGTATTCTAACTTATTTGGACTTACTTGAAAAACCGGTTGAGTAATTATAATATACATACAAATATAAATATATTACTAATATATAGTACACGTATATATATACATACACACACACATATGTACGAAGGGACCACCGAGTCACCATTTCTTAAGTGGACGGTTACTTTCTCTGGGTCCCACAGAAACTAAAGACCTAGTCCTTCTAGGGGACCTCTTCCTTTACCGTTGGGTGAGGTCATAAGAACAAGGCCTTTAGGGTATCTGTCTCCTCGGAACCACTCGACATCAGGTACCCCAAAGTTTCTCAGTCTGTACTGAATCGCTCATTCTTTGTTGTTATTGTTGTTGTATATATATATATATATATACAATATATTGTAAATAATATCCTTAACCCAAGACGTTAATGTCTCCAACTCTTCCGGGTCCAGACGTCTGTCGGGAGACCCCTTGATCCTTGAGACACCACACTAAGTCGTGTAGTCTTCCGGACTTTTGGTCCTGAGGGAGGGATCCAGACTCCCGTCCTCCTATACCTTAAATTCGTTTCTCGAGAAACAAGGCCAGTCTGGGAGTCACCCAACTTACTACAGGAGGACGGAACCTCTCGACAGAGGAAAGGAGTCGGATGGTAAAGTTTATGATGAGTAACGACCTTTATGGGAGTGTCTGTTTAGGTCTTTATTACAAAATGGTCAATAGATCCGCAATAAATCGGATCACCTCAAATGTATTTTAATTTGTAGTGTGGTAAGAAGGGGAGATCCAACTTTAGTAAGGAAGAAACCTAAGAAAGAAACCCAAGGTCCCAAAGTCTAGTATTAAAAGAAACCCGCCTGATGAAGAAACTACTGAGGTCATGTAAAAATATCAAACAAGTAGATTAGAGGGGAAGAATACACCAGAAGTTCGCGACATAGGAATCGGAAAAACAGGCATAAAAAGACCCGTCAGAAATGACATGGGTGATAAATTTTTATAAAAAGAGAAACCAATTCTAAAGAGACTATTTTTAGGTTAAGGATCTTGAGACGATCTGTAGTCTGGAAACAAAGACCAACGATCAGTATATGTATGTCCACTTAATGTAATCCTTTTAAAGTTTTATTTAGAGAAGTCAAAAGGTCTTTTTGATAAAATGGGATTAAGTTGACCGGTCTTAGTCAAAGAGTTTTTGGTGTTTCAATAAGACTGAAGAAGGGATCTGAGGAGATAAGACTCAGAGTCTGAAGACATTTAAGATCGTAACGATACTAGACTTACAAACACAAGGGGGTTTTGAGTATACAACTTTTGGACTAGGGTTCACACATTATGATAATCCTCCACCCCTAAACTTCGTAACTAATCCAGTACTCCCATTCTGGGAGTGGTTACCCTAATCACGGGAATATTGTCTCTAGTGTCTCCTACATTGTGTGTCGTACCACTGATATCAAATGTTATGACATATCATTTAAACTTTCGACGACTCACTCATTTAGAATTTTTAAGAGTAGTGTTTTTTTAAAAAAACATTGAAACTCCACTACCGGTTGATTTGAATAACACGATTAGTAAAGTGTTATATATGTATGTAGTTTAACAATGCACTATATGGAATTTGACCCGAAGGGACCGTCGAGTCTACTATTTCTTAGACGGACGTTACGTCCCCGGACCCAAGTTAGGGACCCAGCCCTTCTAGGGGACTTCTTCCCTTACCGATGGGTGAGGTCATAAGAACGGACTTCTTAAGGTACCTGTCTCCTCGTGATTATGTTACATGTACAGTTAATTTACAGTTATTTTGACCCTTTTATTAAAAAATTAATTTTACATTGTCTTTTTTTGGAGAAGACAAGTTTAATCATAATACATTTGTTAGTTCAATTATAACGGAATTGTGGTAATTCTATTTAATCTGGAAATACACAAAACTTATTTACATAAATATTCTTTTCAAATCATTCGACAATGTAAAAATATTTTTTAACTCGAACAGAGTTCACATATCGTTGTATTAAAATATTTGTAGTAATTAAAAAGTGTAATTGTTAACGAAAACGTTGAATACATTAACTCGTTACGAAGTTTTCGTAACTTTGTTAGTTTCCCTTTCCTTAAATCGTCTTTTTATTTCGTCATTTAAATAATCGTGTTCTACTTAAGAACAGAAGTTCTTTTAACTATATATATATATATACTAGTCAGATGAGACATTGTAAGGACCCTTTAAAAAACAGTGAAACTTTACGAAAAAGGACACGAAAGTTAAAAAGACCGTTCCTTTTGTGACAAGTCTTTGAGTGAGTGTGGTTTCCTTTTTATGTAAAGACTAGAAAGAGAAAGGACTCAGTTCTTCTCGAATATACAAGGAGAAACTGAAAGAGGAAAGAACTTCTAAATAAACATCGGGGTTGAAGGAGTATAGACTTAGGCAAAAAGATTCCGTCTGGAACAAAAGAAAAAAGGGGTAATGTATGTATGTTATGAAAAATTTATATACTTGAAGAAAGAAAGTAGTTACAATAACAACAATAAGTCAGTGATTCAGAACAGGTTGAGACACTGGGGTACTTGACGTTGTGTGGTCCGAGGGGACATGAAGTGGTAGAGGATCTCAAACGAATACAAGTAACTCAGTCACTACGGTAGGTTGGCAGAGTAGGAGACAGTGGGGAAAGAGGACGGGAGTCAGAAAGGGTCGTAGTTCCAGAAAAGGTTACTTAGCTGAGAAGTGTAGTCCACCGGTTTCATAACCTCGAAGTCGAAGTCGTAGTCAGGAAGGTCACTTTATAAAGTAGTTATAAAACCATATATTTTCGTTTGAAAATAGTGATCGTAACAATACTGTGAAGTAAATAAAGGGGGGGGATGTGAAAAGGTCATTCAATTTTTAAGTCTTACCACCCGAGATCGAAATAAGACTTTATTAAATCAGGTTAATAACGAGTGCTATGGAGATAAAAAATAACAAATTGATTCTTCCAAACACGAGTTCATACACGAGTCAACGAGTCAGTACAGGCTGAGAAACGTTGAGGTACCTGACATCGGACGGTCCGAGGAGACAGGGTACCTTAAAAGGTCCGTTCTTATCACTTTACTCAACGGTAAAGGAGGAGGTTCCCTAGAAGAATCAGGTCCTTAACTTAGACGTAGAGAACCCAGAGGACGTAATCGTCCCCCTAAGAAATGGTGATGGTGGTGGACCCTTCGGACGCTTCCAAAGTAAACATGGTAGAAACCTTGTACTTTTTAATATAAATGTCCGATCAACAGGACAATATATAGAAATTTTACTAAATTTAGAAGTAACAGAAATACACAATAATAAAACGTTTTAAAAGAAATTTCAGAAAGAAAATAAAAAGTTAAAATTTGGTAAAATATTTTTAAACTATTTCCATATTTGGTAAAAGAGAAATTTCAACAACATTAGATCACGGTAAAACTTCAATTCCTTTCCTTTCAATAAGATTTTACAAAACGTCTCTCTTCTTCTAAAAGTTTATCTATCCGGTTTAATTAAGGTCTTACCTTTAGTCGGTGGTCTTTTTAAATTTGTAAGTTATAACGAAAAATCTTTAGACTTTCGGAGTACAATTTTACTCTTCACCCCAGTCTTCAAGTTTAGAAGAGAAATTTTTTACCCCTATAAATTGTAAAAAAAAATTTACTTTCCTTGTAGATTACTCGGAACAAATATTATATATACATTTCTTTACGTAGTTTAAAAACGTTTTAGATTCAGTACGTTAGTAAAATATACGTTCTTACAATTATCTCTTCTAACCTATGGAGAAGTTTAAGTCAATCGGACTGGGAATTTTCGAAGTCCCGGGTGAGGAAGAGTCTTTGAACTGATTTGGTTTAAAATTTACGGTCGAACGTGGGTCCTCTCTCTTTGACTGGAACACCTATACGAACATTAAAGAAAAGATCATCAACATCGGCATCGGTCTACACGGAAAAGAGTCTAGAAATCTTATAGACATATCCATGTAATAAAATATTACTATATAATGACATCCCTTTGAAAAATAATAATTGACTCCATATCAACCAAAAGGAGGTTATAACACAATAAAGAACACATCTCGTTCACTAAGTCAATATGTAGTGATATGTATAAGAAAAAGCATATAAAAGGTAATACCAAATAATGTCCTATAACTTATATCAAGGGACACGGTATATCATCCTGGAACAAGAAATAGATAAAAGATATATCATCAAACATAGACGTTTGGGGTCTGAGGATTAAATAGGGAGGGGTGGGGAAAAGGGGAAACATTGGTATTCAAACAAGATATGCAGACACTTAGACAAAGACAAAGTATTTGTTCAAACACAGTGTAATATCTAAGGTGTATATTCACTACAGTATACCACAAACAGAAAGAGAAAGACTGAAGTGAATCATACTAGTAAAGACCCTGACAGATACAACGACGTCTACCGAAATAACGTGAGAGAACACATCGATTCAGTATAAGGTAACATATATGTGGTGTAGAAGGAATAGTTGAGTAGACAACCACCCGTGAATCCAACGAAAGTACAGAACCGATGACATTTAGCACGTCAATACTAGTGACTCCATGTACACAGAAAAGTTAATCTCAAAACAGGTCTATATACAGGTTCTCACGCTAACGACCAAGTAAACACGTACGATTCGGTGAAGTCATCACAGGGTGAGAAACCCTGAGATGTCTGGCATAGGACGGTCCGAAGAGACAGGTACCTTAAGAGGTCCGTTTTCATGACCTCACCCAACGGCACGGGAGGAGGTCCCCGAGAAAGGTCGGGTCCCTGACTTGGAGGTAGAGAATGCAGAGGACGTAACCGTCCGTCCAAAAGTGGTGGTCTCGGTGGACCCTTCGGACGACCCAGTATACCATCGAGACAAAAACAAAAAAATTCCTTGAAGGTACAACGAGGTGTGACCGACGTGGTTAACCGTAAGGGTGGTAGTCACGTCCTTTCAAACATCCCTTTGTAACACTCGAAACCTAAGTGTTTTCTCTACTCTGTTAGACATCAAGTCTGTCCCACCCTCAGTGCTACCCCGGTGTCTTTCGATTCATTTTTTCTTCCGTTACTACGTCTTTTCACAACTATTGTGACAAAAATCTTAATAAAAATGTGTCTGAGGACTAAAGAGGGGGTTTGAATGAGGAAAGAAAGGTAGGGGAGTGACTACCTGAGACGAAGTGATTGTAAACTAAGGAGTCCGGGTCTTGAAAAGACTCGGTAGCAAATTTCACAAAGCATAGGGTGTACGTTAAGTGGTCGTTTAGACCAGTCACAATGTAAGTATAGTGTCTAAACTAGTGAAGAGTTGTACAAGTGGAGGTGGTGGGAGTAGTAGTTTTAGAAAAAGCGGTCCTGACAATTTAACGGAGGATTAATTATAAGGGAGAAAGACGAGAACAAGGGAATGAACGAAAGAACACGGTGGGTCGTCGGTCTTACTGATAAATTTTTACATTTAGTCTAATAAGGGGAGGGAACAAGTTTAGATTATGTGGAAGGGTAGTGTGAACCATACTCCGGGGTGTAGTCGTCAAGATTTCGTTCAGACGTGTAATCTTAGTGGACCCCTCATAACTGTTTAGTGACAACTAACCCATGGTGGTGTTTAGTTGTTCGAGTCTAGAGACCCCAGTCCTGGATCTTAGACACTCCCAAAAAAAAAAAAAAAGAATAAGTAAATACACCGACACGGTTCAGAATCAACACCGTGAGTCCTAGAAGTTAGAAGCAACGTCATACACCATATAGAGAAAAAAAAAAAAATTTAAAGCCGTACTCCCTAGATCAAGGACCTGGTCCCTAGTTTGATGAGACGTAACCTTCGGACGTCACAATCGGTAAATCTGGTGACTCCTTCAGGGAGACACTCTAAAATTTCGAGGGGTCCACAAAGTCTCCACTCCCCAACGTTCAGGAGAGACCGATGGAGAGGTTGGGGTAACAGACGGTGGGAGGGGCGACGTGGGGGTGAAACTAGAGGAACAACGAGGAGTTCGGACGGTTCCTATAGATCCTGAGTTTCGTAAACGTCGACGACGACAAGGGAGTCGACCGATGTTAGTATTGGAGTGGGGTAAGTCTAGAGACGAGGTGTTGTGGAAGAGTTTCTCCAGAAAGGACTGGGAGTAGAACGAGATATGGTAACGGGAGAAATCAAGAGAATTTCCTTTAATATAATGTTGATGAAACAACTAAAGGGACGGACGACAGAGTGACGATCTTACATTTTAGGTCCTCCACTTCTGAGAGCAAACAAGTGACGGTACAAAGTTCAAGCATCGTGTCAAGTATTTGGTCAAGGATCTGTAACATCCCTGAATTATTTATACATAATAACGTCGGTACTTTAATTTTCTGTGAATGAGGAACCTTCTTTTCAATACTGGTTGGATCTATCGTATAATTTTTCGTCTCTATAATGAAACGGTTGTTTCCAGGCAGATCAGTTCCGATACCAAAAAGGTCACCAGTACATACCTACACTCTCAACCTGACACCTCTTTCGACTCGCGGTTTCTTAACTACGAAATCTTGACACCACAACCCTCTTCTGAGAACTCTCAGGGAAACCTGACGTTCCTCTAGGTTGGTCAGGTAAAATTTCCTCTAGTCAGGACCCACAAGAAACCTTCCTTACTACGATTTCGACTTTGAGGTCATGAAACCGGTGGAGTACGCTTCTCAACTGAGTAACCTTTTCTGAGACTACGACCCTCCCTGACCCCCGTCCTCCTTTTCCCCTGCCGTCTCCTACTCTACCGACCTACCGTAGTGCCTGAGTTACCTGCACTTAGACTCACTTGAGGTCCTCAACCACTACCTGACCCTCCGGACCGTACGACGTTAAGTACCCCAGCGTTTCTCAGCCTGTGCTGACTCACTGACTTGACTTGAATTGACTAACAACAAAATTTTTTTTAAAAAAATTGAATAAAATCACACGAACCGGTCACCGGTTTTCCTACGGTGACGGGTCCTAGACACCAACCTTTTAGACCTCTAAACCGAAACGGAGGACGACCAAAAACCAAACCAAAACTGAAACCTTAAAGGGGCGTCAACAAACCGGTACCTCGGACGTTCAATCGTGTCTGCCGTGTGAGATCCCGGGCTACTCCCCGGCCTACTGGACCAAGTCACCCGAAACCAACCTTTTAAGGTTGTTTAGAGTCCGAACAACCCCGCTCCGTCCCCGCCTCTCAGTCTAATCGGACTTTAGTCGGGTCGACCCGTCCTAGACACTCCGACCTTCGACGACGACGGCGGAGGAGGTATCAAAAAGGTCTTGAATACGTCCTCAGCGGTCGGGGTTGTTCCGACATCTTTCCTGGACTCTCTTTTTTGGACTTCGAAATTTAGACGGGCAACGGGTCAATAAAGTTCTAACACAAGTTTTACGTCTCCTCCATTTTATCTTTAATCAATATAAACAAGTATAACTCTGTAATAATAAAAAAAAATTAACTGTATTGTAACATAAGAAAGTCCACATGTTTCATTACTAAACCATATACATTATAACGTTTTCTAGTGGTGTTATTCGGGTCAATTGGACGTAATGGTGTGTACCAATGTTTAAAAAAACAAAGAACACAACTTTTGAAAGTCGTCGAAAGTTTATACACTATGTCATGATAATTGACATTAGTAGTCCGACCAGCAATTTAGAGGCCCTCAATGTACAAAAGACTGACCTTCAGCCACGGAAGAATTCTGGGAAGAAGTGGGTAAAACGTGGGGAAATGGGGGAGTTGGTGTTTAGACAAGAGACATAGATACTCAAGATAAAAAATAAAGAATTTCAAAGTGTATACGAACTCCATATACCATAAACGAAAAAGACTGAATGAATTGTATAACGGGAGTGTCCCAGGTAGGTACAACAGTTTTTATCGTTCTAAAGGAGTAAATACCGACTTATTATAAGGTGAAACACATATGTATTGTGTGAAATAGTTTTAAAGGTCCTCTTTATAGTTATTGGAGTATATACGTCTACTGTGGTGGGAATGCCGTCTTTCACTTCTCCTTGATTTTTCGGAGAACTACTTTCACTTTCTCCTCTCACTTTTTCAACCGAATTTCGAGTTGTAAGTCTTTTGCTTCTAGTACCGTAGGTCAGGGTAGTGAAGTACCGTTTATCTACCCCTTTGTCACCTTTGTCATAGACTGAAATAAAAACCCCCCGAGGGTTTAGTGACGTCTACCACTCACGTCGGTACTCTAATTTTCTGTGAATGAGGAACCTTCCTTTCAATACTGGTTGGATCTGTCGTATAATTTTTCGTCTTTATAATGAAACGGTTGTTTCCAGGCAGATCAGTTCCGCTACCAAAGAGGTCACCAGTACATACCTACACTCTCAACCTGACACTTCTTTCAACTCGTGGCTTCTTAACTACGAAAACTTGACACCACAACCTCTTCTGAGAACTCTCAGGGAAACCTGACGTTCCTATAGGTTGGTCAGGTAAGATTTCCTCTAGTCAAGACCTACAAGTAACCTTCCTGACTACGATTTCGACTTTGAGGTTATGAGACCGGTGGAGTACGTGTCTCAACTGAGTAACCTTTTTTTTGAGACTACGACCCTCCCTAACCCCCGTCCTCCTTTTCCCCTGCTGTCTCCTACTCTACCGACCTACCATAGTGGCTGAGGTACTTGTACTCAAACCCACTTGAGGCCCTCAACCACTACCTGTCCCTCCGGACCGTACGGCGTTAAGTACCCCAACTTTTCTCAGCCTGTGCTGACTCGCTGACTTGACTTGACTTGTGTGAAATAGATAAATAGGTACCTACTTGTGTATCGGGATAACACTTATTACGACGTCACTTCCACTCCCATTTATATGGAAAAATTCAATCAAAAAGAAAATAATTTTATTGAAACTAACCTCATATCAACGAAATGTTACAACACAATTAAAGAATATCGTTTCACTTAGTCGAAAGGTATATATGTGTAGGGAAGAAAAAAACCTAAAGCAAAGGTCCATCCAGTGGTGTCTCGTACTTACCTCAAGGGACACGATATACCATCCAAGAGTAATCAATAGATAAAATATACATCATCACATATATACACCTCTTCCGTGACCGCTGGGTGAGGTCATGAGAGTGGACCTTTGAGGGTACCTACCTCCTCGGACCATACGACGTCAGGTACCCCAGCGATTCTCAGTTTGTGTTGACTCGCTGAAGTGAAAGCGAAAAGCGAAAGTACGTAACCTCTTCCTTTACCGTTGGGTGAGGTCACAAGAACGGACCTCTTAGAGTCCCAGTCCCCTCGGACCACCCGACGGCAGACACACAGCGTGTCTCAGCCTGTGCTGGCTGTACTGAATCGTCGTCGTCGTCGCCGTCGTCGTCACAGATATGCAGTTAGGGTCAGAGGGTTAAGGAGGGTGGTGGCGGGGAAAAAGGGAAAATCACAGGCATGTAAAAAAAGAGATGTAGATATAGAGATAAGGAAGCAACGTTTATTTCAAATATGGTAAAAAGATCTAAGGTGTGTACACGTAATTATATGGTATAAACAAAAAGATTGAAGTGGGACATACTGTGAGATATCCAGGTGGGTGCAGAGATGTTTACTGGGTCAAAGTAAGGAAAGGTACCGACTCATTATAAGGTGGTACACGAATTATAAGGTGTACATGGTGTTGAAGAAATAGGTAAAGAAACAACTGCCTGTAAATCCAACAAAGGTATAGGACCGACAACATTTATAACGACGTTACTTGTGACCTCACGTGCACAGAAAACTTAATATTAAAAGAGACCGATATACGGGTCATTACCCTAATAACCCAGTGTACCATCAAGACAAAAATCAAAAAATTCTTTTAAGATATGACAAGAGGTATCACCAACATAATTAAATGTAAGGGTCGTTATTCCGTTTTCCCAAAGGAAAAGAGGTGTGGGAGAGGTCGTAGACAATAAACATCTGAAAAACTACTACCCGTAAGACTGTCTACACTCCACTAAAGAGAAACACCAGAACTAAACGTAAAGTGATTACTAATCACTATGACTCGTAGAAAAGTACATGAACAACCGGTACACATACGAAAGAAAACTCTTTACAGATAAATCTAGTAGAAGGGTGAAATTTTTCACCTAATAAACAGAAAAACGATAACTTAATATACTCAAGAAACATGTAAAACTTATAGTTGGAGAATAGACTATGTATTAAACCTTTATAAAAGAGGGTGAACCTTCCAATGGAAAAGTAAAACAACTACTAAAGGAAATGACACACTGAAAAAACAAACTACACAAGAATAAACAAATAAAAACGAAAACGACAGAAACGAAAATCTCAGTTTAGGTTTCTTTAGTAACGGTCCTGTCTACAGTTCCTTGAATTTCGGACAAAGGAACGTTCTCAAAATACTAAAGTCCAGAATTCATATTCAAATTAGGTAAAACTCAATTAAAAATCCGTATCACCAGATCATCGTACACCGAGAGGTCAAGAAGGTATTGTTAAACAACTTCTCTATCGGGAAAAGGGTCATGTAAGAACTCTGAAAGTAATATTTAATTAAATGGTACACACATACCCGACTAAAGACCGAAAGACAAGATAAGGTAATTAGATAAACAGACAAAAATACGGTCATAGTATGACATAACTAATGATATCGAAACATTATATAAAATTTTAGTCCTTTACACTAAAAACGTCAAAACAGTAAGAAAGAGTTCTAATGAAACCGGTAAACTCCAGAAAACACTAAAATATACTTAACATCCTAACAAAATTAAGACCTTTTTATGGTAACCTTAAAACTATCTTTAACGTAACTTAGATATTTAAAGAAATTATTATACCTATAAATCTATATTATACTTAATAAGGTTCGGTACTCGTACCTTATAGAATGTTAAATAAACAAAGAAGAAGTCAAGAAAATTAGTCACAGAATACGAAAAGTCACACACTAGAAAATGGAGGAACTAACTTAAATAAACATCTATGAGACAAGAAAAACTACGTCAACATTTACCCTAACAAAAGAATTAGAGATTCTCAAGTAATAATCACATAACTATGTGTCGACTAAAAAATTTTGAATATTAAAACGTAACCCATATCGGTTAACTGTTTCTTACAACATTATCAAAGTACACTTGTCACTTCCCTAAGTCGGTATGTACATGTACTATGTACCTAGGCAAGAGGGGGTTTGAGAGGAGGGTAGGTCCGACGGTGTATTGTAACTCGTCTGACGGTACTCGATCTGTTATCTAGGAACAATCACTGTGTGTTGATAAAAAACAGATAACTATAATATAGACCGTTGAAATGGTTTAAACGAATGAAAGTGTCAAAAGACTACCTCATAAAACTCAAAAGGTATGTATTATAGTACGGTAGACGTTTACCTTTGTCAAAATGAAAAAAGGAAAGACTAAGATTACCCAAAATAAAGAAAAAGGACTGTTTAAATAAACCGACCCTGAAGGTTAGGACACAACCTATTTTCACTACTCTCACCCGTAGAATAGAATAAAGACTGGAATGTCTTCTTTTCGAAAATCGAAAAGTCATAACTCATATTGCAATCGATACCTGAACAGTATACATCGGAAATAATCCAACTTCATGCAAAGGAGACATAAATGAAATAACTCTTCAAAAATTCGTATGTACCTACAACTTAAAACAGTTTACGAAAAAGACATAGATAACTCTACTAATATATCAAAATAAGAAGTCAAACAATTACAACATATAGTGTAACTAAATAGACTCTTATAACTAGGTAGGAAAGTAGGGAATCTATTTAGTATGAAGTGACACCATATACTTTGACAACCGAATTTTTTCAGTGTTGGATGTTCAACTCTCAAAATAAAATAAACCACCCTTAAAAATCCTGAAATCCGGGTCCTCTGTCGTAGAGCTCATTGGGACTCTCTTGACGAGACTCCTCCGTCCCCTTCCTTAGTCCCATAGATCTCCAAATATTGTTTCCCGTCTATCAGACTTGGAGTTTTCTAATACCAATTAATTCCTTTTAGTCTATAACGTTCAATTCCCTAAATCATGAAAAATATATACCCTTCCATGTTCTCAAACCCGAGTGACTTTAGTAAGGAACGTATACATAGAGTCGGTATACCCGGGTCACAGGACGCAAAAAGTATAGGGGAGGCGTCAGACATCCCTCACCGACGTCGGACTACCGACACCAATCGTCCATAATAAGAGAAATGACCCACGGGAAACCCCGTAAATGTAAACCTACCGGTCTTAGTCACTACCGACACTGTAGGAACGAATACCTATACCGTCCTTTATACGGTAAAGAGTTAGGGAAATTACGTAGTAACTTAAGTCAAACGATTATAGAGTTAGGGAAATTACATAGTAACTTAAGTCAAACGAGTATAAAACAATTCCTAAAAATGTAGACACAAGTAGTCCCTATAACCGGACATTAAAAGAGAAGAAACACTAGAAACCTAAACCGTAGTCCCATTACGACCGGAACATCTTACTGAAGACTTCAGAAGGAAGGAAGCGTTAAAACCCCTTATCAGATTCTACTTATTCATAATTAAGAAACTTACAAACTATCTTAAGTGGAAACTTCGGTGGACATGATCCGAAAACAGACGTCCAAAGACTACTGACTAACTTAGAGGAATTATCATCAGTCAGACAAGTCTAAAAGATAAAGAAGTACCAAGTAAGAGCCATCAAACGTATAAAGATCTTTAAATAGGTAAGAAAGATCCCACGGATTAAAAAACCACACATTAACGAGTATCATCAAAGAATACTAGGAAACATAAAGACACCATGACCAATATTACAAAGAAAAGAATAAAGAGAAAACTAAATAAACGTAGAAGAAAGAAAACAGAACCATTCAGGTCTATTTCCAAACAGATAAAATAGAAAATTTTTCTTCGAGAATCAAAGTAACTAGAAGATATGACAAAAAGTTAGAGATATAAAATAACTAAAGACGAGACTGAAAACAATAAAGGAAGGAAGACGATTGAAATCCGAATCAAACAAAAAGAAAAAGACCAACGAACTCCACATTTCAACAACAACAATAACAACAAAAAAAAAAAAAAAAAAAAAAAAGTCTAGAGAGGGTTCTAATCCCTTCAAAAGTCGGTAATTAACAAAGTCGTTTAAAAGACGGGGAAAGAAAACGAGGAGAAACCTAGTGACATCACGTTAATAACCAAAGGAACCATAACAGGATATTCAGGAAATTCGACAGAAGTACGAAATATAAAGAAGAAAAACGAGGTAATTAACCTACTTAAGGTAACGGGAGAGAATTTCAAATGACTAGGAAAAGAGTAAAGTCGAACAGATGATAACTGAGAGGGAAGATTTCAAAATTCAAGTCAATAACATTAATTAAGATACACAGACAAACCATGAAAATTTATGAAAGATAGGGAAAAAACTTCAAGAATAAAATAAGTACGTGATGAAAGGACTAGAGTCGTTACAAACACTAGCAATAGAATTCAAGATAGTCGATTTAGAAGTAATTGAAAAAGAAAGAAAAATTCAAACAGAATAAGAGAGTAAACCTTATATAAGGAAACAAAGAAGTAAAAAGAACTAAGAGACACGACCAAAGATCGTAATCCATTTTGTTGGTGAAGAGGGTCAAAACTTCATCACCATAATACATCCTTTACTTAGAATGACAAGTTGGGACAGACTCGAGAACCAAGAGAGAGTCTGGAAACACTAGCGGTTCGTCCGAGAAAGTGAAAATTGTCGAGGGTCATCAATTCCCACGAGGTTCTGGACAGTCACGGGACTAACCCTCTTAGAGTCAGTTGTTCACCGAAGTCCGACTAGCCTTCTGCCTTGGAGTCTAACGTCGAAAATTTCATACGTTTATATAGAGAAAGTCCCCTTCTGTCCCTCTACCCACAAAGACAGACGAAAGAGACACGACTCGGGACCCTACTATTGGGCAAGTCTTGATCAGAAAACAAGTGATGGTAGGACAACTTGGGTACTTACGTTCGGGGTGACCTGTAGTCTCGGTCCATACTTCCCTATACAGGAGACCGATGTGTGACCTTTTGTATGGAATAGTATCATAACATTCCGTGTTTAATCACACACGATACATAACATATGGTGTAAATAAACGTTTTAATAAAGACACGACAAAATTGTAGGTTCATTTTTCTGTTAAACTTAGACTACTTTCACCAGTAATCATCTGTATCTCTCTTTCCGTTCAACATTCTTACTAGTCCTCAACCGTCATCTTCTCTATATCGTTTTTTTATTTGACTACACTTCACTTCTCCCGATAACATTTCTGATCACTCCCTTCACTTATGAAAACCTCCTGTCACAAAACCAAAACACGAAAACCGACGTGTCACGTGGAAACCCTAGAAAGGACTCGTCCCTAGTTCGGGGTCGAGAGAGTGACTTTCGTGGTTCAAGATTGGTGACCTGAGGGTCCCTTAATGGAACCTCCCGTCAAAAACAGACTACTTAGACCTCCCACCCATTCCGAAAACAAGAGAGAGATAAATAGACACAGCAACAGGATGAGCGAAGATATATGGTGAAAGGACGTACGTAGATGTCCGTACATCGGGATTTGTCTCCTATCACTATTTGCTCCTGTCAGTAAGTAAGGAAGTTGTTCATTAAAAATAAACTGTTGACAAGATTAGGTCCGTGACCCAATGTTATTTTCTACTTATAAAAGCGTTTCGTCTTTGTCAAGAGACAAGGTCCCTACCATCTCAGGTCGTTCCCCTGTCTGTTATCCGGTATTGTTGTCAAACAACGATTCTATTCTCTTTTGCCCCCTGATCCCCTTGGTGTTCTCCTTTGTCTCCTTGGCGATCCCCTTGGGAGGGTCTCAACCCCGTCCCTACGAGTTCCTTTCGTAGAGATTCCACTATGAACTTCCTTCTTCTTAACCGGTTTAGTTCCTCCTCCTTCTCCTTCCCTTTCCACATGGTCCGTCTCTTTCGTTGTTTAGGTCGTAGTCGTCTTACCAAAACGTCTTCCCGTTTCAAGTGGTATCCACCTCGTACCCGACATTTCCTTGAATGACCCTCTAGACGTCGTAAACCCCCATCTAAACCGTCCAAGGTTTACATAACCACATTCACCGCGGATCTCTGACTTCCCGTGGATCCCTAGGAACTACTCTATAAAGGACCTATGTCTTTGGACAGACGGTTCTCCGCGTCCAATTCTCAGTTCCAAAGAGCCAACTAACCAAAGGACACCATTTAGGGAGAGAGTAGTAAAATACAATATTGAACCTTACTTGGATGATGTTCCGTTCTGTTCTCAAGAGTTTCTGAAACAGACACATAACACTGTCTAACATCTTTGAGTTCTTTTACAAAGATAGACAAGGTTTATCAACCTAAACAACGAGAACTGAAGATGTTTTGTTCTTTACTTCTGATCCGTCACACTTCGTTACCTTTCTACCGATGCAGAACCGTCAGAATAAAGGTCTTCTAATAGACCAAAAGAAATAACTCTTGGTCCTTTCTGTTCGAAGTTCCGTCCCGTCAACTTACAGGACTCGTGGACAGGGAACTGGACGTCTGTATTTCACTCCTATTTATGACCGGTTCTACATTGTTCATTCCTACATAACAACACTGAATGTAAAACAGTAAATTCTTACATTTGACTTGTTAAAAAAAATAACAGATTTATATGTCTTAATGGAAGAAACTAGTAAACTCGTTAATATTTAGTGACTAATTTATAAACTCTGTAAACAATAAATGTCTTCCGACCATTGAATTAAACGTATTATAGAGTATTATCAAGTAATTTTTACTACTTGTTACATCTTTCGTTATATAGTAAATTTAATGAATTCTCCATTTCGGTAAATGGAGAGGGATCGGAACACAAAATAATCTTATTAAAACTACCATTTTATCGTAGAACAAACATGCACACATAAACATACAAAAGACTTCTATTCTACTCCCTACCCTTATTTATTGGGATTTAGGAAATAGGGAACCACCGGTCAAGAGGATCACACTACCCGAAATCGAGGACAGACCGGATCTTAAGGTCGGGATGTTGACCTTGACATGTCGAAACTTGTCAAATAGATTTGAGAGACTCGTAGTCAAACGAGTGGACACTATATCCATAGAGTCATTATAAAATTAGTCTTCTAACGTAACTCTAATTAAATTTCTAACGTTGTAATTAAATTGGGTAAGTACGATTATGATCCGTGTATGGTTTCCGAGTCATTTACAACCGACGACGACGACGACGATTCAGTGAAGTCAGCACAGGCTGAGACACACTGGGGTATCTGCCGTCGGGGGGTCAGAGGGGGTAGGGACCCTAAAAGGTCCGTTCTCATGACCTCACCCTACAGTAACGGAAAAGGTTTACAACCGTCAATGATCGAAAATCTTACCACCTGGATTTCCAAAGTCAACTCTAAAAATACTTTGAATACCGACAAAGGAGTCCGGGGGGTTTTTCGAATATATTTTCTGTAAAACGTACATAAAAGTCCTCAGAGTGGTTGGGGAACTCCAAGAACGTATTAATTCTCGTCTACTCTCCCCGACTCTAAGACACATGTTCCCCTCCCAAACCGATCTATTCACATTCGGACCAAAAATAAATTTCAATTAATTAAATAAAATTAATGTTCAATTGATGAAATGTCATAACATCACCAAAAACGGTATGTAACTGTACTTAGTCGGTGCCCACATGTACATAGGGGTAGGACTTGGGAGGGGTGGAGGGAGGGGTAGGGTAGGGAGTCCCCACAGGGTCACGTGGCCGAAACTCACGGGTCAAAGTACGTAACTTGAACCTCACCACTAGATAAAGTGTATACTATTATATGTACAAAGTTATGAAAGAGAGTTTAGTAGAGTGAGAAAGGAAGAGGGTGTCTCAGGTTTTCAGACAAGATATGTAGACACAGAGAAAAGACAGAGTGTATATCATAGTAACGGTAGAAAGATTTAAGATATATATACGTAATTATATGACATAACCATAAAAAGAAAGACTGAATAAAGTGACATATTATCCGAGGTCAAAGTAGGTGGAGTAATCTTGACTGAGTTTACGTAAGAAAAATTACCAACTCATTATAAGGTAACACATATACATGGCGTCGAAAGAATAGGTAAGCAGACGGCCACCTGTAGATCCAACGAAGACACAGGACCGATAATATTTATCACGACGCTACTTGTGACCCCATGTGCACAGAAAGTTAAGACCAAAGGAGTCACACATACGGGTCGTCAGTCTAACGACCCAGCATTCCGTCAAGATAAAGGTCAAAAATTTCCTTAGAGGTGTGACAAGAGGTATCACCGACATGATCAAACGTAAGGGTGGTTGTCACATTCTCCCAAAGGAAAAGAGACGTGGGAGAGGTCGTAATTAACAAACATCTGAAACTATCGTCAGTAAGGTCGACCGCTGTTCGTACCAACAATATACTGCGAAGGGGCTACCTCGCCATTTCTTAGACGGACGTTACGTCCTCTGCATTCTCTGTGCCTAGTCCTTCTAGGAGACCTCCTCCTTTAACGTTGGGTGGGGTCATAAGAACAGATCTCTTAGGGTACCCGCATCCTCCGACCGTCCGAGGTCAGGTGTCCCAACGTGTCTCAGTCTGTACTGACTTCGTTAAATCGTGTGTACGTCATGTACAACAACAAGTCCGTGATTCAGCACAGGCCGAGAAACACTGGGGTACTTGACGTCGCGTCGTCCGAAGGGACAGGAAGTGATAGAGGCTCAAACGAGTTGAGTACAGGTAACTCAGCCACTACGGTAGGCTGGTAGAGTAGTAGACAACAGGGGAAGAGGGGAACGGGAGTTAGAAAGGTCCATAGTCCCAGAAAAGGTTACTCAGTCGAGAAGGCTAGTGCACCGGGTTCACAACCTCGAAGTCGTAGTCCGGAAGGTTATTTATAAGTCCCAACTAAAGGAAATCCTAACTGACCACACTAGAGGAACGTCAGGTTCCCTGAGATTTCTCAGAAGAGGTTGTGGTGTCAAGCTTTCGTAGTTAAGAAGCCGTGAGTCGGAAGAAATAACAGGTTGAGAGTGTAGGTATGCACTGATGACCTTTTTGGTATCGAAACTGATATACCTGAAAACAGTTGTTTCACTACAGAGACGAAAAATTATGTGACAGATCCAAACAGTATCGATAAGAAGGTTCCTCATTCGTAGAAAATTAAAACATCGATGTCAGTGGTAGACGTAACTAAAACTTTCACATGTTCTTTTACTTTAGACTGCGACAGAGGTGTAAAAGGGGTAGACAAACGGTACTTCACTATCCTGGTCCACGGTACTAGAAACAAAAAACTTACAACTCAAAATTCGGTCAAAAAAGTGAGAGAAGAAAGTGGAAGTGGTTCTCCGAAAAATCTAGGAGAGGTGAAAGACGGTAATTTCACCGTAATACACGTATAGAGTTCAACAACTATAAAGGGAGTCGTTAGTCCTAAGGTCGAATAGGTCGGGTCGTAAAACGTACTACGTGAGGCGTATATTCAACGTATTTCTCCCACTGTTATGTCGAACTGTATGAGGAAGGGGTTAAAACTTGGTCAGACAATAAGGTACAGATCAAGAGAACGAAAAACAGGACGTATGTCCAAAGAGTCCTCCGTCCATTACACCAGACTATAAGGGTAGAGTAATTCTTATAATGTCAAACAACACTAGGTGTGTCAGTTTCCGAAATCGTATCAGTCACTTTGTCTTCATCCACAAAAAACCTTAAGGGAACGAAAAAGATACTAGGTCACATACAACCATTAAACTAGAGACCAAGGAGACGGAAAGGATTTAGATCGAACTTGTAGACCTACAAGAGTCAAATGTATGACGACTTCGGGTGGAACTTCCTAAAACTCGTATTAGAACGACCGTAAACTTTACTCACGTTAACGTGTCATTAGACATGTAAGAAACGTAACGGAAAGAACCCCTAACCTTACTTTTGACTGGTAAAGGTCAGGACACCAGTGACGGTTCAAAAGGTTTAAACGACCGTATAACTCACGTCGTGAAAGTGTCGTAGTAGAAAATCCTAAACTTTATTGAGTCGACCTTAAGGTAGTGGAGGTGATCGAAACAAACATCATCACGAAGGATTCTGGGTGGACCATATATACTTTTCAACCATTTAAACTAGAATCCTTCTATACCCTAAGAGAAGACAAATGTAGACAAAAAGGTGACTTCATTCTCCGTTTCGGTAATCAACTCTTACTTCTCCCTTCCTTTACAAACTCCGAATTCCTCTCTTTTCCCTCATTGACCTTCTCACTCTTTCACTTAACGTATCCCTTATATATAGTGCTAACGACCCGTCGTAGTGTGGGTGTAATCCAAACAATAGTGTTCAAATGTCACTCTAGTCTATTGACAACTCGTGTTTACGTTTAATCCTCCTAGTTCCTCCCTCTCAAGAGACCACTGGGTTATCAATCCTGATATCCGAAAGTGACGACTCGGGTACCCAAGTCAGTAAGGGAAAAACCCTTTGATTCTGGTCCCCCCTTTTTCTACCTACTCTTATTGGTCCAAACCCATAAAGGTCTACTCCCTTAACACCACAGACTATGATAAAGAGGACACTGAAGGGAAGGGACAACAATGTCTGAAGCTACCTCTTAGGACCCGGTGCACCACCGTACGTCTGGAAAACAATGACCCTTCACTACCCTCGAGGGAGTACCCTCCCCGTCTCACGGGAGGGAACAGAGGTGGAGGGGTAGTCCTGGACCTTCTTAGTCTTAGACAGAGGGTAACGAGACCCCCATCTTCCAGGGGAAGACTCGACCTGTCCCTCTCTTAGATAAGATCTTATCTACTAGAGTGGAGAAGGTGGATAATGACATAGTCCATTGACATAAAAAATACGATTGAGGTAGTACCACAACAACTCAGTGATTCAGTACAGGTTGAGAAAACGCTGGGGTACCTGTCATCGGACGGTCCGAGGAGAGACAGGTACCTTAAAAGGTCCGTTCTCATAACCTCACCCAACGGTAAAGGAAGAGGTTCCTTAGAAGGGTTGGTCCCTAACTTGAGTGTAGACGACATAAACCGACCACCTAAGAAATGGTTGACTCGATAGTCACTTCGGTAATTGAGGTAGAATCTCATAAGACAACCTAACAGTTTCACAAGACACAATTAGTTCAATAGATCCTTCAATTATTCGGTAAAAGGTTCCATTTTCATGTATCACGGATTTTTCCGTACAAGTATGACTTAAAGGTACTGAATGTCCCCCATTCACATACGGAATAAAGTGAATGGAATTTCCCATCCTTTTATCTTTGTCTACTTCAATTCCCACATTGAAAGGAACGAGAATATGGTTTCACATGAGTCAGTCAAAGAGATGGTCAAACTGAGGTGGCCATCGTAAAATAAAAGAGGTAGCTGAACAAAGACAATTCCGGAGCTCTTGTCCTCAATGTTCGTCAAAGAAATGGGAAAGACGAACCTAAACATGGCACCACTTTGTACTGGGTCCCTTCGGTCTCTTGTCTTCCCTTCGGTCGTCAAAGACGGAGAGGACGGAGGTGTCCTAGAACCGAAAAAGAAAGTTCTAACTCAAGGTCCTAATGACGAGAAAGGGAACGAGAATACACCTCGGGAAACAGAGAGTTCGTTTTCGACAAAAAGATCGACCACACCTCCAGGTTCCGTGTGGGATGACTCCGTCCGTTACTTCTCACACGAGCAGAGACAAGTAGTTACCTTTCCGACACACTCTATTCTCACCCGTCTGTCCGAAGGTTTCAGTCGACCTGGACCCTACCTTATGACTACCTAACGTTTAATGTTATCAAAAAGAAAAAAACTTTTCTCCGAAAATTAAAAAAATCTCCTTGAAACAAAACAAAACAAAACAAAACAATGAAATGTTATAACATAACCAAAACGGTATGTAACTGTACTTAGGTGGTACCCACATATACACAAGGGGTAGGACTTGGGGGGAGGGTGGAGGGAGGGGTATGCTAGAGAGACCGAGTAGGGTCACATGGTCGGGGCTCGTAGGACATAGTACGTAACTTGGACCTGACCGCTAAGTAAAGTGTATAGGATTATATGTACAAAGTTACGGTAAGAGGGTTTGGATGTTATCAAAAAGATTATGAATATAGATTAAGAAGGAGGAAGAAGAAGAAGAAAAAAAAAAAAAAAAAAACCGGTACCGGACTCCGTACACCCTAGAATCAAGGGGTCAGTCCCTGACTTGGACATGTGGGACGTAACATTCATGTCTCAGAATTGGTGACCTGGTGGTCCCTACAGGGAGAAAGAAAAAAAGATTCCACAAGGTAGTGGGTATTGTATTCGTCTCTTTAGTTTGACCGAAGTCGGTATTCCTAAGCTACCTGAACACTTTGACCTTTAGAATGCGTTTTACTGAAGACTCCCTGGAGTAAGGTGCCGGGAACGAGGGATACATAAAGAAGTCGAGAAGTGGGGACTCACCTGACTGAAGTAAGGGTCCGACCGTCGGCAAGACCTGGAAAGTAGTGTGTCTTGTCAGAAACTCCTTACAGGTCTTACAGAAGATCTTCTAACCCGTCTCGAAATCGTCTTCGAGGTTCTTCGGACAGGTACCAGAGTTACCCAGTTTCCTGTTAAAAGGTTGGAGACCTTTCCTCCTACCCTAATGAAAATCTGTCGATTCTGAGTGGGATCCTGGACCTCTACCCCAGTCGGAAGAGTTCTGAAACATCCCCTTCTTTTTTAGGTCTCTTTCTTTGACTCTAAAACAATCCTGCCTACTTCCTTCCTTACCTATGTCCCGTCGGTTGGTTATTAGGTCAGATGTCCCGGACTACATGACGAGAGAGATCACTAATACGAATGACTTGTTCGTTCGAGGGAAGAGATAAACCAAGGTCCATTTTTGACAGACCGTTGACCCGGGGTCTCCAGAGTAAATACAGGGGGTCAGCGTAAAAGGACTTCAACTGAAAGACCCGTGTGACAGATATGATCTTAGAATCTATGAGGTAGACAATGAGTTAGAAAAAAAAGGGGGGATGACAAATAAGTGAGTAAATAAACAAATAAACCGACATGACCCAGAAACAACACCGTACACCCTAGATCAAGGGACTGGTTCCTAGTGTGGACCCGGAGAACGGAAGCTCGGACGTCAGGGTCGGTGACCTGTGGTTCCTTCAGGGACAGAGAGTCAGAAAGAACCAAGAACCACGAAAGAACACCGGACCGAAAAGACTCGTCCTAAACAGAAGAGAGAAAAAAAATTAAGCACTTAGGAGAGGGACCGTGAGATTGGTAGGTTCCGAAGAGCCGAGGGTAAGTTCTGAAGAGACGAGACGGGTCACTCAGTGGAAAGGATCCTTGAGTAGGAGACCAGAACAACGACTGAAACCCTAGTTGAAAGCTTTTCAAATTTTGGATTGGTACAAACTACTACGGGGTAGGTACTGTAGTTTAAGAAAGGGTCAGGGTAAAATCAAAGTAGCAGTAACGGGTCCTCGAACTTGACTCTTCCCCTCTACCACACTCCCGTCTTCGTCCAACGACGACCTTCCTCGGTGTCCATCCTAAAAAAAATTACACTGGCCTTACCGAGGTGACCTTCGTAAGGGGGAGGGTGAGGGGGAAGGGGTCGATCTCGGACCTTCGGCGCCGAGGTCTCGGGGTGCATGTTGTACTTCTGGTCCGGACGAGCAAGACAGACTCCCTCAACGACAGTGACTCCCTTCCCCCAGGGACCTTAGTGTAGGAGTGCTCGTTTATTAACGTCTTTTAAAATTTCGTACAAGGGTTAAAAGGTCTTTACGTTTAACTTTTGACTAAATGACGTTCCAACAAAACGGAAAGACGATTGTTGACATGTAGTGTCAGACAGTTTGAGTGAGGGAGGTCCTTCTTTATACACAGTAACACTTATGTCTCCCATTTCGTCCGAGGAAAGGATATAAGATTATGTAAAAAAAAAAACAGGGAACCCTTCTTTTTACCGTCATTGAAACACTAATATTTACGTTCGAAATCCTAGAAAATGTAAACAGACATGTGAATACTTTCCCAGTTCCTGGTTCCTTGTAATAATAGTACTATAATCGGTTGAAACTCTTGTACGACTCACGGTCTAAAAAAAAAATTCAACCTCATATCAACGAAATTCTGCAACACAATCAAAGACGATATGTAGTTTCACTTAGTCGGTATACAGATGTGTATAGTGGAGGAGAAACGTAAAGGGGTAAATCCAGTGATGTCTCGTGACTCATCTCAAGGGACACGATATATCATCGAAGAGTAGCCAATATATACAATACGTATCATAGTTAGCACATATATACGGTTAGGGTTAGAGGGTTATGTAGGGTGAGGGGGAGGGGGAGGTGGTGACACAGACATACGAACAAGAGATGTAGACACAGGGATAAAGACGAAACGTGTATCCAAGGAGACATGGTAAAAAGATCTAGGGTGTATATACGTAATTATATACCATAAACAAAAAGTCACAAACTGAATAAGGTGGGTCATACTGCGAGAGATCCAGGTAAGTGTAGAGACGATTACATACAACAACAACAAATCAGTGATTCAGTACAGACTGAGAAAACTCTGGGGTACCTGACATCGGGTGGTCAGAGGAGACAGGTACCTTGAAAGTCGGGTGACCTCACCCAACGGTAAAGGAGGAGGTCCCTTAAAGTGCTGGGTCCCTAGTTTGGACACAAAAGACGTAACCGTCCACCTAAAAAATGGTGACTCAGTGGTCCGTTCGGGACGTTTACACACACGGTCTATAATTTACATAATTGAATAAATCACCGGTGTCTGACAGTACTCCCATTCACCATAATAAGTAGATACTTACGATTCAGAGTCTAATTATTTAGGTTTAATCGGGTGAACCGTTTGACGTCTCAACGAATAGTCTCGCTTAGAGGTTTCAAGAACAGGAACTGACGAACGTGGGACGCACCTTCAGACAGGGGGTGTTGTGTAGGGAACACACTCTCGTGTAACACAATGAAGATGTAAATTTTGATAAGGAAACAAGATAAAACACTCCCGAAGAAAAGAGAAGGGATAAGGAAAAATACTAAAGTCGGAGGAAAGGGTCACCTTCCTTCAAGTACGGTCATTCCTCTTCAGACTCTTCCTACAAACCCGGACTCCATCTGATCTGCTTGAGTCACTCACTATTTATTGAAGGTCCCCTAGTCCTACTACGGTTCCCGAATCTTCTCTCTCCAGGTCTTGGAACCGTCCATCCTTCACTGTGTCTCACCGGAGTCATTCGTCGGTCTGTGACCCCTACCCCGGTGTCTGGAAGACAAAGAAGGGAACCGAACAGATGGTGAACTAAGAGAGATAAATTAGTTTCAATCTCACTGGTCTCGTAGATGGACGGGAAAGGTCGTCCTCAAGAAACTGTATGGAAGTAAAACCGAAACAGCTAGCATACAGTCGAAATAACAAAATTTCCTAAGACCTGGAAGGACCTACTTTATGTTTTTTATTTAGAATCTTGTAAAAAACATCAATAAAAGTACGTAGTTTCTAAGTAACTTATAATTGATATAAAGACCATAACGGAATCCAAGTCCTTTAATAAGTCTCATATTTCTGTAAAAATCGGATAGATATTATCCCCGTTTTTTTCACCTTTTCCTTTGAATGAAAAAATTTGAACCAACGTGACCCAGAATCCACGACGTGAGCCTTAGCAGATGAAAGTAAAGCAGTACACCTTAGAATCAATATCGGCCGTCCTAGAAATCAATGTCGCACACCCTAGATCAAGGGACTGGTCCCTAGTTTGGGTCAGGGGGACGTAACCTCCGAGTCTCAGAATCGGGGACCTGGTGGTCCTTTCGGGGTTCTTTTGGAAAATTAGGATGTCTATATACGTGTACACATTTGACACCAATTGGAGTCTACCATTACAAACAGAACTGGAGGTCAGGTTTGGCCCACTATTTCAAACAAAGTCAGAAATTAGGTCTGGTAATGAAAGGTACTCTTCTAAATCAAAATAAGTTAATAGTGATCTGAGTTTCGAGACACCTGGTCTAGATACAGAAGCGGAGACATAAAGTCGTGGACAGTGTTTCGGATTCTATGTCGTCCTCGTCGTCCTTCGTAAATAATCGTTTCGAGTGAAGAGTATTCGGTCAGACATTATACTCATACGGGACACATACCTAAAGAAAACGGGAAAGAGGGTTGAGCTGACAGTCGAGAAAGTTTGAAAGATTTCAGAAACTAACGTTCTTCCTAGGTCCTTTATTTCTCTAAGAATCCCTTGATTTTTTTTTTTTGAAAGACCTCCTCTCTCTCCAAACTGGGTCTACAACTACATCCTCTGAGAACTTGTGGAGAGGAGGGTGCCTGTGTGACTGTCGGTCTGTAAATGCCGGTGTGTGTCTCGTTAATGTAGACTTTCTTTAGGTCTTTGATTGATCACTGAGGATGTGTTACCCTTTTACTCTTTTATGGGTGTAGTTCTACTCATCCTTTTCGACCTTGTGCGAGAACGGTATTTGGTGTGGGAACCGTGTCGTGGTATGTTACACCCCCAACGAGGGCCGAGGGTCGAAGAGGGACTATTAACTGCAAACCTTGGGTGCGAATCGTAGGGTTGGAAATTCTGAGGGTAGACTCTAAGTCCGGGGGTATCGTAACTCGGGACTTTCGGTTTCTCAGGAACACAGACGTCCTGGTCGACAAATATCCCGTGTTCGTGAACGACAGACAAAGGGTCCTGAGGGGTGTGACTCCCTCGTCCGTTCTGGTTGGTAGAGGGTCACAAAGGGACTTTCCCCAGGTAGGTGCATGAAACTTTGACGACAGACTCCTAGTCTGAAGATTAAATCGGGGACAGATTCCCGACGGTCGCTGGAAGGAACCTCTGGTCCCTTTCACTACCAAAGAAGAGATGATAGAGTGACATCTGACGAAACACACAGAAGTCAAAGAGCGACCTTTCTCGAACGTGCGTACGGACATAGGGGTCGAAAACGAGACAACGGATTCCCTACTCAGGGACCTAACGTCCAAGACTGGCGTTAACCCGAACGTAAGTACCAGGGTGTCCTGACATCGTTAGTTTCTTCGTCAATGTTTATTCACGTTCTCGTAGGGAGGAAGTACTGATACATGTATTCGGATTGCGTCTCTCTTCTCCATTTTTTCGGGTAGAGGGTCGAAGAGGGACCTTGCCCGAATTGACGTGTGAAAGAGTCGACGAAGGACTCCTATGCGTAGGTCAGTTGGACACAGATCTGTGACTTACACTGGGAGTGGAAATTCTATAGCAACCCAAAACCGCATGGGAGTTGCTGACCTTGGGTGATTGTTGTTTTCTCCTCTGTGTCTGTTCACTCTCTGGTGGTTCTCGATCCCACCCCGACCTCCTATTTCCCGTAAAGCATACACTTTAGTGAGACAGCTCCGACCCTCTCCACCGACAAAATAGATTACGTGTCTTCTACCTAGTAGTTCCTTTTACTTCTTTACCCATACAGGGTTTGTTTTCTTGTCTTTGTCTAGAATTACTTTACCTCTATTCACTAAATTGACTACCCTCAAGTTTTATTACCGGTATTCCTACGAGTGAATTCAGTCCCTTCGTTAAGTATTTGTTTAACTCTCAAAGTTGTCTCTATATCTCGTATATTTCATGGTCTGTTTTGCGTCTTGACTTCTTACATTATTGACTTTTTTAAGTTATCCCCTCGAGTTGTCGTCTTCTCTACTTTGTCTTCTTTCCTAGTCTCTTTAGTTTCCCTGTACCTTAAGTAGGTCAATCTCCTTGTTTTTCCTTTTTATTACTACTTGTCACTTCTGTCGAATACTCTGAATATCCTGTCGTAGGTTACCTGGTGACACGTAATGTCCCCAGGGTTTTCCCCTTCTCTTTATATCCGTCTTTCGAATAAGTTTCTTTATCACCGACTTTTGAAAGGATCATGTCCCTTTCTTTACCTGTAGGTCAGGTCTGGGTCCTTCGGGTCTGTCATAGTTTATCCTATATAGTTTTCTCTGGGTATCACTCTGTGTAATATTAATTTTATGGTTCTTAATTTCTGTATCACTCTTGAGATCGTTCTCTTTTTGTTGGTCCTTGATTGTTGTAACATTTCATTAATAGGAGGTTAATTTTTATTTAATTTTTTTTGGGGAATGTTATCGGTTCCAGTGGAACTCTTTCTTTTTGTTTCGATCTCCGTAGTGTAAAGGACTAAAGTTTGACATAATGTCTCGAGATCAATAGTGTTCTCATATTACAACGTTATTTTTGTTCGTGCATCTAGTTACCCTGTCTTATCCCTCGGGTCTTTATTCGGGTGTACATATACCGGTCACTTAAATGTTACTTCCTCGGGTTTATATGTCACCCCTTAGTTGGCAGAGAAGTTGTTTACTGCAATCCTTTTGTCGGTCTACGTTTCCTTACTTTGACCTGGTGATGGCACGTGTGTTTAGTTGAGGTCTACCCGACTTTAGAACTTACACTTTAACCTTTGGTGCCTAGTGGATCTTCTTTTGTACTCATTCGAGGAGTTGTAACCAAAACCGTTACTAAAAAAAAAAAAACGTAAACTAGGGGTTTCGTCTCCGTTGTTTTTATTTTTATTCGTTAACTCGGATGTAGTTTGATATTTCGAAAGTGAGACATTTCCTTTGGTAGTTGTTTTACTTTGGGTACCTTATCTTCTTTTATTAGACGTTTCATACATAGGTCATTCCCCAATTATAGATTTTATATGTGGTTCCTTGAGTATGTTAAGTTATCGTTGTTATTTTTGAATTTTTAGGTTTTTTGTTTACTTCTTTTGGTTGGGACCGGACTTTGGGTGTTTGTTTTTTGTTTCTTGGGTGTATGTGTGTGTGTGTTTGTACGTGTGTGTGTTAAATTTTACTCGTTTCCTGGACTTGTCTTTAAAAAAGTTTCTTCTGTACGTATATCAGTTATCTATGTATTTTCCACGAGTAGTAATGATTAGTTCTCCCTTTACGTTTAGTTTAGATGTTACTCTATAGTGGGGTGTTGACAATCCTATCAATAATATTTTTTTTTTTGTTTTTGTTCTCTCTGAGGGGACCACCAAGTCACCAACCCTTAGGTACGAAGGTTACATCCCCTGTGTCCAAGTTAAGGACCAGTCTCTTGATTCAGGGGTCCATGACGTGTCGGATTTTTATTTATTTTAAACTAAAAAATTTTTCTTCAAGAAATTTTTTTCTATTCGCTATTGTTAAAACCGTTCCTATACCTCTTTTCCCTTCGGAACATATTACAACCACCCTTTACAAAAGGTGATACCTTTTACCATGTTTACAAGGAGTTCTTTATTTTTGTCTCGGTCGGTAGGGAATACACATATATAGGGGGGTTGGGGTATAATAAAAGAGATATTCTATAGACATCAGGGTACAACTAACGTCGAAATAAGTGTTATCGATTCTACACCTTTATTGGATTAATAGACAGTCATCTACTTACCTAGGTTTCTACACTATGTGTGTACGTTTGTGTGTCTCTTCTTATAATAAGTCCGAAGTTTTTTTTTTTTTTTCCTCTAGGACAGTAAAAGTTGTTTTACTTACTTGGACCTCGTGTAATACGACTTACTTTATTCGGTCTGTCTCTGTTTAGTACGTACCATAATGCATATACATCTTAGAATTTTCTTTAGTTTGGGTACGTATGTCTAATCTTTTCATCAACGGTGACCTACCGACAACCCCCCTTATCCCTCTCCACCCATTTTCCCATATTTGAGAATTTCAATACTCTATAGATTCCCGACTCCTGGATTATATATTTTACACTGACATTAACTATTGTGACATAACATACTAACTGTAAATGATTCTCTGATTATGAAGATACAAGAATAGTTCTTTCTTTTTCCCACTTACACCCTCCACTACCCACACAATTAATGGACCTACCTTCCTTAGGAAAGTGTCTCACACACGCACACACACACACACACACACATAACCCATATTCCACTATGTATTCACTATGTATTCATAGTGGAATACATGAAATCTATAGAATGTTAAAATAAAGAGCTAATATAGAGTCATTTTGACTCCCCTTTTAGGTAAGACGACGAAAACGGATACTAACCCCAATCACCCTTCCACTTTTGTTTCCTCGTTTAAGACACACTTTGAAAACGGACCTTATTTCCACCGCGATCACCATTTCTTTGGCGGACGACTACCTCCTCGACATTCTCTGCACCCAAGTGAGAGACCAGCCCTTCCACGGGACCTCCTCCCGTAACGTTACGTGAGGTTATAAGAACTGACCTCTTAGGGTATCTATCTTCTCGGCCCTCTCGATGTCAGACATCGTAGTGTGTTTCAACTTGTACTGGGTTCACTGAATCGTTTGTACGTGTTTAGACTTAATTTGAAAGTAGTGATGTACACTATCCTACAACACAAACAGATTACTCGGGAACATAAAAGAATAAAAGGATAGTAGAAGTCTATATCTAGACTCCGTCCTCTTACCCACTCTTGTCTCCAAAGTCTCGGAGTCGCACGTACCCCACTCGCTTAGTACTGACTCTTGTGACGGACCGTAGAAGCGTCGACGGTGTACACACTCTTTTCCCACCTCCCTCTTGATCTCCACCCATTACGTCGACACCCTCCAAACGAGAAACGAGGACACACAAAGGTATAAGTCCACTTTTACGTGTTACTGTATCGTCCGACTAGACAAAATCGTGGTCTCTATTTTACGAGTCTTCTTTCTAATAGTTGAACGGATCAATAATTTTTAGGTCGTTCGGTACCAACTTTTCCAAATTGATTTCGAGTCTGAGAAGCTCCCTTTGTCACTACTTGATATAAACGGAGCCCTGGAACATACCCGGGGGGAAATAACAGCCACACGAGTGGGGTGGTCACACTCACTATGGGGGAACGAGGAGACGGAAAACGAAGTGACCGAACACCGGTCGGAGGTAAGAGTACCAATTCGACACCTGTTTCTCACAACAGTCAACCGTGTTTACTTGAGTAGGTTCTTTGTCTTCGTCTGAGTTTGCGTTCTCGTATCTTGAACACCAACGGTTCCCCCTGACTCCCCGACCCTCTCTACCTGACCTTCAAACCCTAATCGTCCACGTTTACCTATTTGTTGTCCAGGATGATATATCAGGTCCCTTTATAAACCATAGGACATTATTTGGTGTTACCTTTTCGTATACTTTTTCCTATACGCATCCATATCGGCTCGGTAAAACAATATATGGTCTTTACTTACGTTGGGCATATGGTCTTAAGGTTAAGTCGAGATGAGGTTCCTATTTTGTTGATTCTTTTTTTTTTTCTTACAACAGTCAACCTTCGGACCTTCATATAAAAGGAAGAGTCAGGTCTAAGACTTAGTACAAATGTCCGTCGGGTTGGGTATTTTGATTACGCTAAGAGTATGAAAGTAGGAGAAGTGGAATACCTCGGAGTCGGAGTAGACATTTTACCACTTCGAACTGAAGTTTCAAAGGAAGGTCGAGGTTATAGGATACTAGACGGAGACAACTCATCTCTTCACACACACACACACACACACACACACACACACACACACACGCACGAGTCAGCACAGGCTGAGAAACACTGGGGTACCTGACGTCGACGGTCCGAGGAGACAGGTATTTTGAAAGGTCCGTTCTTATAACCTCGTTCAACGGCAAAATATGAGGTCTCCTAGAAGGGTTGGCTCCCTAGCTCGAAACGTGTAGGACGTAACCGTCCACCCAAGAAATGGTGACCCGGTGGCCCCTTTGGGATTTATTGATTTCCACAAGTAGTTACCCCATGTAGTAAAATTTATCGTTCACTCACCTAAAGACTGTTTCGTACACACACCTTTTAACATAAAATCTGTACGGTTTTTACTAAAAATTTCCTGGAAAAATCACTGAACGAAACTTTTCAAGAAAAGAAGTTGAAGTGGATTAAACTACTCACGAATTGGTTTCTTTTTCTTTGGGTGAAGAGACAACAAAAGACAGATATTTCATATAGGAACAAAATGGTACACGAACAATTTAATTTTTTTTTTTTTCGTAGTTATTTTAGGAGACAGAGGTACCACAACACACCTTTAGTAGACTTCTTTCAGTTTATATGTCGCGAACGAAGACCCTCTCACAGACTACATCGTCAACATATATATCTATTTGTTTTCGTGTCTTTTGTTCAAGAATTCATGTCATAAAATTAACTCAGGTTCCTCGTTGTTTATATAGTCCACTATGTGACTCACCTAAAAATAAGTCACCTTCTTCCGTGGTCCAGGATATCATTTAATTTCTTGTGTCGGACTTCCAGTAACCCTGAATACTTAATGTTCCCCTCTCCTTTTAAGGAGTAGTGAAACCCCTCTTCCGTACCCGGAGACTACTGCAGACCTACTGAACTTCTGTCGACACGTGAATCGAGTAAGACTACTTCTAGACCAAAAGAAATGGTACCCTCCACCTTATTACCGAGGGGTTCCTCCAGGTAAGGACTAAGGTCCTTGGATACTGTTACATTGGAATGTACCGTTTTCTGTGAAAACTTCCATACTAATACGTATTCGTGGATCTTTACCCCTCCACTCGGGTCAGGTTAGTGCACTCAGGAATTTTAGTCTCTGGGAAAGGTCTCTACACTAGTGTCCTTTTCCCAGTCTTCCTACCCGACAACGACCGAAACTTTTACCTTCTTCCCTGGCACTTGGTTTCTGACGGCCGTCGGAGATCTTCGGTCTTCTCAGTTGTTTTGGCTAAGACGGGATCTCGGAGGTCCTTCCTTTTGTCGGACGACTGGGGACCCAAAGTCGACTACTCTGGACAGGACCTACTTATTGGATGTCGTGACATTCCATTATTTCTATTCGACAAAATTCGTTGATTTAGACACCATTAGACAATGTCTCGTTATCTCGTGATTGCATGAATAAGTTTAAGTATAGGTACATTTATTTTTGGGACTGTAAAGTTACAGTTCACTAAAAATGTAACTTTTTTTTTAAAAAAATTCCTTTTTTTTAATTCCAAAATAGAAGGTTTAAGGTATACAATACGAGACGGTCCCTTCACAAATATAGAATCCTCCGACTTTGGTCTAGTCTTATTTTTAACCTACGAAGGAATTAAAGAGACTGGTGGACACCGGAACGGAACAGAGTATACCCGACTGACAACAAAAAGAACGGGAAGAAACTACATGTCGGACCAGACAGAACCCCTATCAATAAGAGACGGAAAGTGGTGATTAGACGGGATTTTCGGGAAGTCAAATATGGAATAAACTTACTAATTTTTTTTTAGTAACCTGATATTAACGAAATATTATACCACAATGAAAGACGACATGTCGTTTCACTTAGTCGGAATGCATATGTATCTAGAGGAGAAAAAACCTAAAGGAAGGGTAAATCCAGTAGTTCAATAGATAAAGTATGTACACACACAAATCAACGAGTCAACACAGGATAAAAAACTCTGGGGTACCTTTCATCGGACGGTCCGAGGAGACAGGTACCTTAAAGGTCCTTTCTTATGACCGTACCCAACGGTAAAGAATGAGGTCCCGTAGAAGGAGTTGGTCCCTAGTTTGGACCCAGAGAACACAGAGGACGTGACCGTCCGCTTGAGGAATGGTAATCGTGGTGAAGTATAAAAATATGTGTCATCAAGTATACACAGTTAGGGTCAAAGAATTAAGTAGGGTAGTGGGAGGGGGTAGAACCACAGGCATGGAAACAAGAGATACAGACACAGAGAGAACGACGAAACGTTTGTCCAAGTAGACATGGTAAAAAGACCTAAGATGTATATTCATTAATAGTATACACAGAAAGAGACACACTGAATCAAGGGAGACATACGGTCAGAGATCCAGTAAGTGTAGAGACGTCTACCGTGTTAAAGAAAGGAAAAATACCGACTCATTAAAACTCTTCACAAAGTTCCAAAAATATCTCTCATACTATAAGATTAGAAAGGGACTCTTAAGGAAGAAATTAAATATTACGAATAATAAAAAGTTTATAAAAAACTCACTGAAACTCAATCCAGAAACCAAAACGAGGAAATAGAAGTCTACGAGAACCGGAACTTATGACTCTGTTTTATATGGACAGAGTAAACTTTTGTGAAAACACATTAACCTACACGTTTCTTGAGTAGTAACATCCCTAAGGATTAATATCCCCGGTCCCCTCTCTGTCAACACCGCACTTGATCTTAACGTCTTTATCTCCACTAGTTTAAACCGTACGTTACACTTTAATTTCAGTTATTATAAACGACACCTAACCTACCCCTCCCACTCTCTTTCTCTTTGTAGTTCTTATTAAGGTTATTTTATTCACAAAATCAGACTGACAAACTGATTTGCAACTGAGGTCGTAAGAACCCGAAGGGAACACAGAGTCGACCACTTCTCGGGTGAACGTTACGCCCCCTGGACCCAAGCTAGGGACCCAACCCTTCTAGGGGACGTCTTCCCTTTCCGATGGGTGAGGTCATAAAATCGGACCTCTTAAGGTACCTGACACATCAAGTACCCCAGTGTTTCTTAGCCTGCGTCGACTCGCTACAAGTGAAAGTGACTACGGTAAATGACTCGGTTGTTTATGAACCCTTCCTTGTTCGAACTCCTCTCTTATACTCAATAGAGTCTGTGAAGGGACCACCCGGTCACCGATTCTGAGGTACGAGGGTTACGTCCCCCGACCCAAACTAGGGACCAGTCCCTTGATCTAGGACGTACGACGTTGATTCTCAATCGTACCGTGTTGACTTCTAGGGTGTACGGTGTCACTCCTGACTTCTAGGACACACGGTGTTGATTCTGAGTCTCGTCGGTTTATTTATTTATTCATATAAAATTTTTTGTGATAATTTTTACTTTCTCAGTAGAATCAATTTGAACACCATCGTAAACTGTATACAAGTATGTGGAAAGAATTTCGTAAAAGAAGTACACCAATCCCTTTGTAGAAGAAAACCGAAAAGAGACGGAGCGGTAAATAAAACAAGAAAAAAAGGGGGATCTAGGAGGAGGAGAAAGGTTAGGTGTTTCTAACATTGGTACGTTCGGATCAGGAGAAAAAAAAAAAAAAACGGGTACAACCGGAAGTAGGTTCCTAAATTTTTAATACACACTAAAGATTTAAATACAGAGGTCAGGTTTGTAGAGGAAGATTGAAACCTTGGTACATTTATTAAAGAAGTTGTAGAATCGATCCCATAGATTAGTCAAGTCAAGTTAAGTCAGTGAGTTAGTACAGGCTGAGAAACGTTCGGGTACTTGGCGTCGTGTGGTCCGGAGGGACAGGTAGTGGTTGTGGGCCTCAAGTGGGTTTGAGTACAGGTAGTTCAGCCACTACGGTAGGTCGGTAGAGTAGGAGACAGTAGGGGAAGAGAAGGACGGGGGTTAGGGAGGGTCGTAGTCTGAGGACTGAGAACGAAAAACTCGTTTCTAACTATAAAGACATACTTGAGGTCTATAAGAGGTCCCCCGGAAAGACAGAGTACGTCTAATACAGGAGTCTAATAGGACCCTCCGGGAGATGTAAAGAATCTGAAAATCACCGTATTACAGTGACCCCGAAAAAGAGTAGTAATGACCAGTCTGAACAAGGTAGGCTCTTTACGACAACCTCTTAACGGAACCAAAGAATAGATCCCGATAGGATATTCATCAGAAGACTTTCACGTGAGTACAACTTCATTCATATCATTATGTATCTGGTCCGACTAAACCGCCCGTTTTTTTAAAAAAATAATTAGAAAATTTAACCTCATGTCAACTAAATGTCACAACATAATTAAAGACGAAATGTCTTTTTGCTCAGTATGTAGGTATATATGGGTGAGAAAAAATCTAAGATAAGGGTCGATCCGACCGAGTCACCAGTTCTTAGGTGTCCTCTACGTCCTCCGTATCCAAACTAGGGACCCCACCCTTCCGGGGGACCTCCTCCTGTGCCGTTGGGTCAGATGAAAAGAACGGACTTTTCAGGGCACCTAAAAGACAGACAGGACGTCTGTCTCCTCTGACCACCCGATGTCAGGGACCTCAGTGTTCTCGACATGCGTTGACTCGTACGACTCTCTCGGTATATCTAAAGTGTCTCACGACTCGTCTCGAGGGACACTATCTGTCATCCAAAATAATCAATATCGTCACACATATACAGTCAGAGTTAGATGGTTAAATAGGGAGGAGTAGGGAAAAGGGGGACCATCGGAGTTCAAAGAAAAGATGAAGACACCAAGTCAAAGTCAAAACGTTTATCCAAGTAAACATAGTAAAGAAATGTAAGGTGTATATCTACTATAGTATTTGATAAACAGAAAGTAGACTGAATAAAGTGAGTGTACTGTTACAGATCCAAGTAGGTGCAGTGACGTTTACCGTAATAAAGTAAAAAAATACACCTGTTGTAATTTTAGAGAAATAACACTGATGACCTCAACCATTGTTTATAAACTATTAAAGTTGTCTATAGGTCCAACCTAGGGGTGGCCTAAAAGAGAGAGTAAATAAATGAAATTATAGTCTACTTTATACAAATCGTATACTTACGGTCCTCCGTCCTATTAACAACACTTCACAAAGAAATTATTAAAATAGTAAAAAGAATTAACATCTATTTTGTATAACAAGTATAAAGTTAAAGTGATCCACGGAGTCTGTCATTTCTTAGGTGGACGTTACGTCCTCTGGGTCCAAACTAGGGACAGAACCCTTCTAGAGGACCTCCTCTCGTCCCGTTGGGTGAGGTCATAAGAACGGACCTCTTAGTGGTACCTGTCCCCTCGGACCACCCAATATCAGGTACCCCAACGTTTGTACTGGTTCGTTGATTCGTGTCGTCCAAAAAATTTAATTTTTCAGAAATAATTTCATATCAAAGCTAGGGACCCAACCCTACTACGGGACCTCTTCCCTTTCCGATGGGTGAGGTCATAAGACCGGACCTCTTAAGGTACCTGACATATCAGGTATCCCAGCGTTTCTCAACCTGTGCTGACTCGCTGAAGGTGAAATACATGTCATAATGTATTCAATGGTCATATGTTATCTGACTAAGAAATTTTATCTAAAATTTCCAATATGAAGTAAATATCGAAATATTTTACAGCCAATACAACGGGTATAACAGCGATCTAAAATTCGAGTTTTCATATAAAGTTTTATACTAAGGGTCCTCCGTGGAACAAACTCCCTTTCTTCCCGTATCTGAAACCTCCGCTCTATAAGGACCTAAGTTTAAGGTCGAGACGGTGAATGGTTTACATCCTTGAACCCGTTTAACGAATTAAAGAGATTCGTAGTCAAAGGAGTAGACACGTTTCCTCTATCATTGGTGAGAATACCACACCTAATTTAACCGACCACATGTATTGACCGAGCGTGTGGCAGACTGTGCACCAACAAGGGAAGGAAAAGTAGGAGGGAACAAAAGACGTGTTCAGTAAAATGTGGCTAAAGTAATTTTAACGCCACACCTAAAAGAATGACTCTACGAACTTTATTCTAAAGATGACGGACGATAAGTCGTGAAAAGAAAAATTCATCGTAGGGACAGAACAACGGTTTATTATTAATTATTTTAACAAAATCACAGAACCCATCGTCCCACAGGGTCTAATTTACCTGTAATAAAGGAAGAATACTAAGATCTCCCTACACCACCTTAAATATTTTTATTTCTTGGAGTATCCTCTCTTAAGTCAGAATGTTCTCCCCTCTTTACCTTCCTTTTAGACCAAATTCCGGGCATTTACTCCCGAACTGCCCCGGTTCTCATTCGACTTGCACCTCGAGGCACGAGTCTCATGTCAAAGTTAACACAAAGGTACTTCTTATAAAAATGATCTACCTTCCAAAATATGAAATCTTAAACTTATGACAATGGGAAACCATACATCGGAACCCTTGGTCTCTGTTAAATTGAGTCTTTAGTTTTACTAATTAAAAGGATATTGTAATACGATGATGAGAGGAGTATACGTATACCACATTGAACTGTCCTGAGAATAATTATAAAGACAAATTTAAACATCCAGTACCGATCACAAATAGTTGGTTAATTATTCGTATATACTAGACTTTCAATCAAAGATCGGTATAAATATTTGAACACAAAATAGTAATTGGTTGTAAAAGATTAAAAAACAACGATACAGTTTTTCTGAATTTTTTTTAATTTTGTCAACTAAATGTTATAATAAAAGTCCATTTATTGTTTCACTGAGTCAAAAGGTATATATATATAAAAACTCTAATAAAAGGTAAGATCCAATAATATTCTATAACTTATATCAAGGGACACGATATGTCATTTAGGAAAAAAAAAATTTAAAATGAAGTGTTATGACATAACCAAAACGGTATGTCACTGTACTTAGGTGGTGCCCACATGTACTATATGTCATTTAGGAATAACGAACAGCCAAAGTACACATCATCAAACATAGACATTTAAGGTATAGGATTGAATAGGGATGGGACGGAAGGAGAGAAGAAAACATTAGTATCCAAACAAAGGACACAGACTCAGACAAGTATAAAATATATATCTAGGTAGACATAATCAAAAATCTAAGGTACATATTTACTACTGTACATAAAAAGAAAGAGAAGGGTTGAAATGAATCATATTACAAGAGTTCGGGTAGGTACAACGACTTCTAACATTATAAAGTGAGGAAAAATACCGACTTATTATCAGGTAACATAAATTCCGTGTAGAAAATTTGGTTAGTGGACGACTACTCGTCGAACAAACGTACAGAACCGACAACATTTATCACGACGATACTTGTGACCCCATGTACATGGAAAAGTTTATCCTCAAAAGTAAAAAGGACCTATATATGGGTCCTCACCCTAGTGATGTAGTAAACCAACGAGATCAAAACCAAGTTTTACTGAAAGAACTCAGACCTTTTCAAACACAATAGAGATAGAGGGTTACAATGAAAAATAGTTTGTAAGAAGACTACATTACAGATAAAGAAAGATCCATACTTTACTAAAGAAATAAAGAATTGTACTTAACAGAACCAATTGTGTAGGGTCACGATGTTTAGAGATAATCTTTATATCTGGAAAGAGGGGAAAGAAATGTAGTTTAGTAACCTATGTAAGAGTCTTTGACTACCCTATTTAATTCGATATGTTAAGTATTACTTGTCTTCATGTTATCGTATGTAGTTAACATCGGATTTTTCGTTCCTTTGACTAGTTTATATAAGTGTTTCATACTGATTCGTTGTTCAAGGGTATAAAGAAAAAGGACTCTATAAATTTCTCAGTATCACTGGAGTCCTCCCCTCGGTACAAGAACTATAACCGATTTCAATTGTATACGTAACAAAATATGTTTCTTTATTTTCGTTTTCAACGTACTCCAGGACCCGTTAGGGCCGGTGGAAGATCTTGTATGAAATTACAACACCGTGAATCCCAACAGAAAAAGAGTGACTCCAGAGAAGGTGCATCGTCACCGAGGGTTGGGAATATAAGTGGTCCCCTCAAAGATTCTTTGTGACTACGAGTACAAGTCATAAATAGTCTTAAATTTAGTCTTAGGTCTTAAATTTGGTCTTAAAAGGAGATAATCAGATTATACGGTGGGTCCACTCCCAGTGATTGAATTCCGGACCTAAGTTGTAAGTAAGTAAGTAAAGACTTCTGGTCCATTTTAACTGAATGTCCCGTCGACCACCCGAAAAGATGTAGATCGGACCAACAAACGGACTCCTTAAGTTTTAAAATACGTCTCTACCAAGATTTGTGAATCATTACCCTAGAGGACTTTACGAGTAACCTGGGGAGGGATTCCTTCCAACGACGCTCATTGTATTTGTGTCAACCGGGAAAAGGGAAAAAAGTGTAAGAACGAACGAACGAACACTGAGTCTACGTGTGGAAACTAGTAAATGGGTACGTTATTTTCTGCCGACCGATTTCCTCCGAGTTCGGACGTGAGTCGGTGGTCGACGAGACGTAGGACTGTCAAAGAAGTTCGACGAGAACTCCACCAACACAAGACAGCTCCCTCCAAAAGTCGGTCTCGACAATTAATCCCGAGTAATCCTCTCAGTTTTGCTAACAAGACAAAGGTAGAAGTCAAAGAACGTAGAGGCAGTCAAAATGTAAACATCGGAACCGACGGTCAGGGACTTAGATTGGAACTAACAGAACGAAAGACGAACTATACGGTTAAAGCGTCGGAGAAGGAGGGGAGGGGGCGACAGACGGTTCGCGGGAGCGTACGAGTGGACCATGGACGTGCCATCGAACGGAGGGACCGGTAGTGTGAGTGGGATGTGGGAACGAAGGGTTTGGCTGTTGATATAACACGGGAAGAACAAGGACAACGAGTAAACGGTCGTAGAAGGAATAGAAGGGGGAGTAGACACGACTACTCCCACTTGAGACACAGACAGGGGAGAGGACTGGAGACGGGTGGAGACGGACCACTTAAAGATGGTTTAATGCACTTTTGTCCCACTCAAAAACAAAGGATTTTCATTAAATTAGTTCGAAACAAAAACGGCAACGATACTTCCGGAGACTATAGATACGGACGGACATAAAACTATTTCATTGGGTAACCGTTTATTTGCCTTTTAAGGGATTACATATTAATCTCATAGTCCATTTTAATGTGTATGAGTACCTTGTGACCTCGTCGTCCCTCGTTAGTCGTACGTTTTACGTTGCACGTTAATGTTTATTATTAATAATGTATGTTCTCATAAGTCAAAACGCACAGAATATTTTATGTCGTTCCTTTTCTTTAGACTTCGACTCCAGAGTCAGACCTTCTTTAGTGCAATTGGATTTATTTTCTGAAAATTATTTTTCCGGTCTAGTCACTTGTGAAGACGTCTATTTACTATGAAAGACGGGAATATTCGGAGTAAAAACAACTGACATCCTGATATAGTTTTAGTCTGAACGTCTATTTAAACTCCTCGACACAACAAATCTCGACAGTCTGTATAATGACCTTTAAAGTAGACGTCAGACCGAGGTTCTCTCTTTTTCCGTACTGAAACATCTAGTTTATACCAAATAGACTTAAGACATTATATATAAATCTATCCACATTAACCTTAATTATCGAGAGTCCTTCGAACGTCCTTGTTCCCACAAACTAGTAAATTTAAAGACTCGTCACTCTTAGGTGTACCGTTTGTACTATACGTGTTAATATTTTATATAGGAAAAATAAATGTCATTAAGTCTTAAACCCACAGAAACTGAGATATTTATTGATTATCTTAACCTTTATACCTAATCCTTTCAAGTTCTTATTAGAAGGGTTCCTTTGGTTACCGGATTTACACTTATAATTTGAAATCACAAATCTTCAAAATTTTTTTCTTGTGGAGGAAATTTTTTTTTTTTTTTTGTCTTCTAAAAGAATGAACTCGTTAAGATCTGTACGATGTCCCGGACCAGTTTTTGGTCCGGGGAACAGTTTTTGATCAATTTTTGGTCCGGGGAACACCCCTGGACTGCATTACACTTTTGTCAAAACGAAACAAAAATAGACAGCCCTATTTTTCTATTATCTCATCAAAGTCTAAGAGTTTTACCTAAGAGGAGGTCCATTGTCTGTCTTTGTAAGAAGAAATATGTCAACGGTTAGTGAGGTCTTCTCCACCGAACTAAAAACGAAACAACACTTTAATTTCTTCCGATTAGGTTCGATTTTACTATCTTCGGGATACCGAAAAAATAAAATAACGTAGCAATTTTGTAGTTGGGAACCCACCTTTTTCTATTAAGTGTAAAATAAGTCTTCAGAGATTAAGGACCTTAAGAATTCGTTCTAAGGTATAGAAGGTCTTTGACAAAGGTTGACGTATATTAAATACGTCAATTCAACGAGACTATTGAATACATTCTTTTGTCTCCCTGTGTTGAAAAAGACTTCGAAGGTCCTTCTACCGTTAGTTTTGTAAATTTCCATGGTTATTCACGACCCAACACCATCTTCATAAGACCCCTAAAGATACAACGAGATCTGGTCGCCAAGAGTTTCGTATGGGCGAAAAGGGTGGTTGACGTCTTCATAGTGGGCCGTCCCCACCCCTCGTCCCCCTTCACCCAACAAGAGTCGGGGATAAGGTCCGAGGGACTTAGTTTGAGAACTCCACCTGGGTTGTTAGACCAAAATAAATGAATGAATAAACCGACACAGTCCAGAATCAACCATGTACCTACCATCCTAGAAGGTAGAGACAACTCCGTACGGTTGAGAATCAACGTCGTACACCCTCGATCAAGGGACTGATCCCTAGTTTGGGACCTGGGGACGAAACCCTGGTCCCTCAGAATCGGTGAACTGGAGGTCCTTTCAGGAATGTTAGACATAAAGTTGTTCAGGAGAACGACTGGAGTAATGTGTGATGTCAAGCTTTTTATCCACCCACACGGACAGTTGAGTAAGTAAGTAAGTGGTTCACCAATAATTATGGTTTATCCATGGTCTCCTACAAGATTTAAAGACATTTCCTCACGCTCCGTTCCTCTCATATTTTTCCTTCCGACCTAGTGGAAACCTCTAAACAGTCCTATTTTTGCGGAACTGGGTGGAGTGTTGGGCACTTGGTAGTGGAAGGAATCTCGTCGGTACGGAGGTAGGTTCCTTGTTCCCGTCCGTCTTTCCACTTTCTTTCGAAAGGATCGTAGACTACTCTCCTACTTTTTACCTACCTTCTGGGGAAGAGACACCCAATCCCGACCATTGGGATTCCTAAAGGGTCATCTCCGCAGTAAACCACCGTTCAGACAAATGATGTAAACATTCTTCCCTGTCCTTCGTCTGTCACCGTTGTCCCGAAGATTCCTTACCCGCATACAAAGGTCTGTAGTGAGTCGACTCTCATATAAAGGATGGCCTCTACAAATATTTTACGAAGGGCAGTGACTCCGCGTTTCGTGTCCCGAGACCGTCTCGCACACACCTTAAAAGTTTCCCTTTAATCCAAGGACGGTTTAACCTGGTAGTAAAAAAAAGGGGACTTGTAAAGGGTGGAGGAGGGTAAAGGATCCGAAACTAGGTGGAGAAAGACGGTAGCCGTCACCGTGGTGGAGTGAAGACGAACAGTCTTCAGGTATTTAAGTGGCTCCGTGTCAAAAATTTTTCGGGACAGTTTTTATGACCAGATGCGGACGAGACTGGGGGTGGAATTCTGTTATAGAAGGAGGAAGTTAAAGGGGTGACGTAAACCATACATGGAAACATGGACTCATGTGTGTCGGAGATACATCTTTGTCGTCACCAAAGGGTCTTTAGTTAGACTGCTTGAGTAATCGGTGGTTAGTGGATATCTTTTGTGAACTAAAGTGGTGAAGTCCATAGGGGTTAGTGATTAATTTAGCCCTGACTTTAAGTCAGTCCCACGTACTGGGCAGAGTCCCAACCACATCTACGTATTCGAAGAGGGAAGAGAGAGGGACGTCGGTCCTTCCTCGAGCCCGCCGGTGCACCGACTTCCTAAGCCCCTCGAGTACCACGCCCGTCCGTCCACCCACACGGGCCAACCGCAAGGCACTTCAGAGTGACACAGACGAGACCTCCACGGACACCGACCGCAACGGCCGGCAGACGAGAGAAAGACGGTAGAAGAGAGAGTCGGGACGGGAGTGGTCCCGAGGAGTCACTGGGGTGTCAGAGGACCGGACCGTCGGAGACGACCCCCAGGGCAAGGGTGTGGTGTGTCGTAGGAGTCCAAGTCCCGAGAGGAGTGTACGGGTCCTCTCCTCTCACAACAAAGAAGAGTCTCCGGAAATACGAGGAGACTTTCCTGACGTTTCCAGAAAAACTTAACGAAGGTGAAACACGAACTCCCCCAAAGAGAGTCGGAGAAAGTCAAATTTGAGTTCAACAAGGGTTGAGAAGGGACGAAGGGTCCTGTCGGGTCGAGCGCGCCACTCCTCCAGAGGAGGTTCCCAAGGACTTCCTTCGCCCCGAGCCCAGAGGACGTAAGACCTTAAGAGTTGGATGAACAAGGGCTTAGGAGGGAGGGGTGGGGTCCGAAAGTCGGGAGCCCACGGACCCTGTCTTTGTAGAACTGAGAGAAGGAAGGGATTTAAAGGAAGAGCTCGGAGTCCGACCCGAAAGGAACTTAGGGACGGGAAAGGCTGGTGGAGGGAGGAGACAACCGTCAATTTTGAGATGTGAGATCAGGAGACACGACCCGGCTGTCAATAAAGTTTCGGGTAGAAACTCTAAAGACCCTTTTACGAAAGAGAAAGCACAGACCAACAACATTAACTTTCGACCTGTAAAAGCGTAGATGACACTTGGGAACCCCCTTTTTTTAGTACCGCCCCGACACGGAAATAAGATCTGTCTAAGGGGATAGGGGACGTCGGTACGAGTGGAGTCGGAGTGACACACTTCTCGGGGTCCCACCGTGCGAACTCACCCTTACTCTCTCTCTGCTAACTTTTGTTTCATAGAAAGGACGATGGGGAGGTAATTAAATATTGTACGACGGAAATAGTATGAAGGCATAGAAGAATAAAAGTGTAGAGGGAAGCTAAATGGGTGACTGAGAGTGGGTCTACGAGTTAGACTCCATTTCTCCCCGGTTTCGGGATAAGTAGAGATCTAAAGAAGTCGAGGATTACCCCATAGTAGTCACAGTAACGGGAGGAGGGAGGCCTTCACAAACGACGTAACTCAATTAAGAGTCATAAAATAAATTTAAAGACATTTTATCGATAAACAAATAGTAACTCTTTTTACAGAGGAAACGGAGAGAGAGGAAAAGACCCAACGAATAAATTTTAGGGCTCATCTTTTATTTTGCGAGAGTCCTTAAATTGGAGACTAAAAAACTTTGAATACGAAGGAAATAAATATCATTACTATGGACTTTGGTGGTGGACCTGTGACAAAATTTTTCCGTGACCGACAGTAATCGAAACGAACTAATTTTTTCTCGAGTCTATACTAAGGGTGTCGATAATTGGTGGAGGTACTCATATACACGTGAGAGGGAGAGGGAGAGAGAGACCGGACTCACACGTAAAACTTCCGTCCACATGTCTGGGTCTCCTTCAGGAATTCATGTGACCACAGACTCCTGATCCAGATCCACCAATACTACTACTCCTTCCGATCGATCGAACGATTCAAACTAAGAGTACATAGGGTTGTTCTTGGAACTCAGACCAGGGACTTTAGACGTTCTAATCTTCTTATAATCGTTAAAACAAATAAAAAGAACCTCATCTCGAGACTTTTGTGTCCGAATTTCCTAAGTTTGACTATTTGAGTACTATGGTTTTCTCTGTAGATGGACAGATATCACAATTATATCTACCGTGATGGGTGGACGGACATCCTAAACAACAGTAAAGCATCTAGTTCTAAACATGGAAGTCAAAAGTCAATAAAGTTGGTAGTTTTATACTTTGGACGTATACAGTCAGAGTCAAGGTCGACTGAACTCGTCTTTCTTGTAAATAGTCTACCTAGCACCCAGCATCTCTCTTGCCGACGTTCAGACCGAACCCGGGGTTCCGGTACCGCAGGACTGTCGTGTCGACGTCTCACACTCCCCGGCGTGACACTAAGGACTCACCTGGGACGACCGGGTCTCGAGGTGAGTGGCGGAGACGCCGGTCCCTCGGACTAGAACGGCGGCGTTGGTGGCGACGTCCTTGCTGCAGGGGAGAGAGGTACTAGGACCGGGGTCGTGTAGCGTCGACCTCGTCCACGTGGACTAAGCCAGGTTACGGTCACGGGAATCGAGTCCTCTCACTCCGTGACTACCCGACTCAGGCCTATCATCCTCTCTCGAGTCGGAGAGTTGTCCTGAGTGTTTCACCCTTTAAAAAGTCTACTTCCTTCACCCTCCCCCAGGACCACTTACCGTCGGTTTACTCCTCTCTACACTAGGTCTCACGTCAAACTTCGTACCACCGCCGTTCCATGCTCCCTCTCAGAAAACACAGGCTATCCGAAAAAGAATAGCCCCTTCTACCGACACGAAGACAAGGAACTGATATCGTAGCTTTTATGACACTTTATCTGTTAACCCGTTTCAAACCAAGGATAGAGAGAACGATTGAGGACAAAAATAAAGGAGTAATAAAAGGAAAAAGAGGAACCACAAAGTTTTTGTTTTGAAACCCAAGTTTCGGGGGTAACAATATACGTCCATAATCGAAGAGAACCGTATTAGAGGAATTTTTGAAACCTATATGCACAATAGAGTCGAAGGGTCCACTGTGACCAACGTTTCTTGTACGGACGGTTACATCCTCTGCAGTCGTTACACCCAAACGAGGAACCCAGTCCTTCTAGGGGACCTCCTCCCGTACGGTTGGCTGAGGTCATAAGAACGGACCTCTTAGGGTACCTGTCTCCTTGGACCACCCGATGTCAGGTATACAATGACTCAGATTCGAGCGAGTCGAGCGACGTGCTGTCCTGTTACTTAGACTCTCTGCTCCATAACTCCGTTCCTTTCTCTGAAATAAGTCTTTCGTCGACTGACTCTTCTACCGTCCGATCGCGGAGTTTTATTGGTAGAATAATCCCAGACCTACGGTCCAAGAAAATATCTAGTCTCTCTTTCTTCGTTACTCCTCGATTTCAGTTTTCCGTCTTATCTCTCCCTCTTCGTCACCCCTTCAGTTCACTTTCCCAGAAGTCAGAACATTTTGTAGAGACTCCCTTGCCGGTCGGAAACCTTCCCCACATAACGAGAGAAAATAAGTGTCCCTCCGTCCCTGTTCGATAGAGAGGGCCTCTACTTGTTTCCGTGAAATCAAATATTAGTTCGTCTCCCAGTCCTCTAGTTTGGTCAGTTAGGATTTCCTTTAGTTAGGACTTATAAGTAACCTTCCTGACTACGACTTCGAGGTTATGAAACCGGTGGAATACTCTTCTCGACTGAGCAATCTTTCCTGGGACAACGACCCTTTCTAACTTCCGTCCTCCTCTTTCCCTGTTGTCTCCTGATCTACCAACCTACCGTAGTGGTCGAGCTACCTGTACTCAAACTCGTTCGAGACCCTCTACCACTTCCTGTCCCTTCGGACCACAAGACTCCAGGTGCCCCAGAGTTTCTCAGCCTGTGCGGACTCGTTGACTTTTTGTTGTCTCCTCGTCCCAGGAGGTCCGTTCGGTAATCCAAACTAATATTATTGTTTTCGTTACTTTTTCGTACAGTCTCTTTGGTAAAGGTTGTACCTCAGTCCCAACCGAAGGAGGACGTTGTGTATCCCAGCGTGTCTCAGTGCTTACTTCGCTGAATCGTACGTGTGTGTACACAATAGAACCACGGAGAGAGAATGGATTACCTCTATAATAAATTTCAGGTTTAACAATTTTCTTGACCGCCTCTGTTTTCCTTGAAAGAACTAAAGAACGGTATCGAAAAAAAAAAAAATGAAAATTACATAATCCGTACATTACTTCCTTTAGTAAATCTACTCTTGAGTACGACTCTTATACTTCTTTACATTTATACCGTCCTAAAAAGATTAATCTCTTGTTGAAAGATAGGAGAGAAATTTGTTATTTGTTCTTAGAAAGGATATAACTGTTCTGATGAGTACGAGAATCAATATTCTACCTTTGATTTTCATTTTTGTAGAGACTTATTAAGAAGAGAGTTTTCAGTGATGGTTTGTTCTTGTTATTACCGTTGTCGTTTTAATGTCCCCAAATGGAAATGGAAACTAGGTCAGTCCTTTATGGACTTTGAGGTTTGACCTTATATACATCTACCAACTTGTAAGTGTGTGGGTGAAAGGGAAGTCGTTTAATTTCCTCCAGCCTAGACTCCCTCCCCACCCACACCTCAACCCACTCCAATGGTAACTCTTCGATCAACTAGGTGGGACGGTTTAAGGTCCTTAAGAACCTGTAACCTTCACGGTCCAACCCCTCTTAGTCTTCCGACATTTGTCCTCCAGACGAATAAATTCCTCGTCGACCTGAGGTTGGGGATGGAAGTGAGACTCTTCAATATACTGATGGGGAGGATATAGGATCATTCTCAAACTCTCTAGGTAAAGAACCTCTTTAAAGTCAATACTAAAATCCTCAACATCCATGGTTCGTGTCTCCTCCCGACACTAAAACAAAACCTACTTTCTGTCACCTTTATATTCATTGACGTGTAGATTATCCCTCCGACGATAACGGAAAACTACCGGATTGGACTCTCATGGTCGGTGGTCTAAGGATAGGGTTTCTCTGCTGACTTTCTAAGGAGAGGATCCTTCAGTCTTCATTTCTAAAACACCCGTAGAGTTACTTTCTCCACCTAGGGGAGAACTAACGGGATTGTTACTCCAAGTGATCGACAGTTCCGAGCGGGTATATCGTCCCGAAGTTAGTCGTAACATTACGGAACAAGAGTTTATGCGTGTTCACTAGTCCGTAAATAATTATCCTTTCGGAGTTTATACTTTTTAGGGAGGGGTAGTTTTTTTCTTTTTTTAAATCTCGATTGTCTCCATTACGTTCCTTGACTCCTACTCTTTTCGGATGCTAAATTGAGGTCAATCATAACAATTACTTTATTTTTACGTCTCGATATTTTGTTCATGATAGACCCGTTTCTCGTCAAACTTTAAATTTTACTATGAACTTTAATTTTTACGAGTAGTATTAAACCTTCTATTCCTTTCATGGGTCCTTTTTTATTAATTATTTACCTGTCATCCAAAAGTAATCAATAGATGAAATACATATATGATATAATACACTGAAAATGGTGTTAATTTTTCGGTTCGAACACCTTTTTTTACTTTTCACCTGTTTTTCCCTTTTTTCGATTCTGTCTCCGCATCATATCTTCCAGGTCATAAGATTATTATCAAAATATTTTTCCTTTGTTTCACTATCCTGTAAAAGTTTCATTTATATACTCTTTAAGAGGAACCTACACCCAGAAGTCTAATTTTCCCATGTAGTACATGGTACGTCTTACTCATTTTTTATAGGAGAATAACTCGTGTAGTAAAACTTCAAAGTCCTATTGTCCTTGTCTCTATTGAAAATTTTTAAATAAAAATTAACTTCCTATTAACGAAATGTTACAACACAACTAAAGATGGGATGTTGTTGCACTTAGTCGGTATTCATATGGATACAAGGGGATGGAGAACTTGGAGAGAGGACGTGGGGTGAAGGGGGGACGGGTGGGGGTCGGTCCAACAGTGTCTCATGGTCCAACTTGAGGGACTCAATATATCGTCGAAGGTTCCTTATTAAAAATTTCGAAGGTCTCTCCTTTTTTATCTGTACATATTTCCTAAGACTTAGTCTCACCATGGTCGAGAGAGTTGTTATGACGTTAGATCTTCCTTTAGAAGTTTTAAGACCCTCTTTAATAAAGGAGGTATGATCGTATAAGTAAAAGAAACGGTTATGGAAAATAAAAATTGAAAAGTAAAATATAACTTCATGTCGATTAATTGTCACAACACTAACAAAGTCCACCTGTCGCTATGTGCATGTACATAAGTAAGAGGGGGTCTCAGGGGAGGGTAGGTTCGACGACACGGTCAAGAACTGGGTTAATACAATGGTACGGTCATACTCCTATCTTATTTCAATAAAGTCTGTGTGTTCCCGAAGGGACTACCAAGTCTACCATTTCTTAAGTGGACGTTACGTCCTCTGGGTCCAAGTCAGGGACCCAGCCCTTCTAGGGGACCTCTTCCCTATCTAATGGGTGAGGTCATAAGAACCCGAATGGACCACCGAGTCTGTCATTTCTTAGGCGGGCGTTACGTCCTCTGGACCCAAGCTGGGAACCCAACCCTTCTAGGGGACCGCTTCCCTATCCGATGGGTTAGGTCATAAGAACGGACCTCTTAGGGACACCTGTCTCCTCGGACCACCCGATGGTAGGTACCCCAGTGTTTCTCAGTCTGACTCACCGATTCGTGTCGTGTCTGTATGTTTCGGTATGTGGTTGTTAAGTGATGGATACATTGAAAAGAGGACTGGTCGACGACTTCCCGTACTAGGTCAGTTACTTCTTTTTCTAACTCTTTTGTAGGACTTTACACTAGGTCCTCTCTTCGTCTCGTTTAAGGGTCCCGAGATCGATATTTCGGCCGGGTCTCTTACTTGACTGATCTAACTTTACCCCCGCACCCACACACCCGCACACCCTATTTCTCAGGGACCCACACGAAGGACCAAGTAGACGGTCCAAACTGACAAACTTTCTAAGTGTTCTGTGTAAATCTCAACAACCTCCTATATACTTGAAAATCGGATCAAAGTTTATTTTCGTTCTTTTACTTCTTCTCTTTCTCCTCCGCCGTCATTGAAGGTCCCCTTTTGTCGTGGTCTCTCCTTTACGTTAGTACCACATACAGTACCGAATCGCCACCCAATATAAATACGTGAAGAACTAATAATACAATATTATTACTCTTGTACTTTATCCTTAAAGTTTTAACACTATATTGATAATCCTTTCACTCCTTCGTTCTACCCGTAAATTTCTGTCGATCTTTGGGACGGTTAGTGATATCCTTCAGTCACCAAACTTGATTCCCACAGTCTCCTACTCTACCGACCTACCGTAGTGACTACGTTACCTGTGCTTGAACCCGTTTGAAACCCTCTACCACTCCCTACCTCTCTGGACCGCACGACGTCAGGTACCCCAGTGCTTCTCAGTCTGTACTGACCCACTGGCTTGTTGTTGTTATTCGTGGTAATGAATCTTTATCCTCCATTCACTATCTTCTGACGACCTCCATTTTCTCCAAAGGACTCTTCCCTCTAATCTTCCCGTCAACTCACGTACCACGAAAGACAAAACGAGGCAAACTAAAATATTTGGTAAGTACACGAAACCACTAAACTGACTAAACTGTTCCACCGAAAACTCAAAAATGAACTACCTTAGAACTTTCACCACCAACGAGATTCTTTCAATTTTTGGTTGTGTTATAACATTTCGTCAATAGGAAGTTAATTTTTATTTATTAAAAAAATTTTTTACTCATTTTTGGTCTAAACTGGGATCCTCGAAGGTTCTCCCTTACCTATATTAATGTTGGACATTTAGTTAGTAATATTGGACATAATATTGAAATAAATACAACTGACTTACTGGAATCTATGTTTGACAAACCATTTCATCGGTGAATCGGTATACACTGGAAATTTAAATTTAACTACTCCTAATTCATTTTAATTTTTAACAGAAGTAAATGTGATCATTGTAAATTCTTGAGTCAGCGATGTACACCGATTACCGATAGTATAATCGCGTCTATGTCTTGCAGTAGTATCTTTCAAGACAACCTCTCACGACGGAACCTGGTAGACTTAAAGGGGTACCTAGGACTTAGTACCTCCCCGTTTCAGATCGACATACAAACGAACGTGTAAAAATTTCCTCTTGTCTCTAAAACTTCCCTCATCTCTAACCATAACTATGGGGTGCTGTAACCTTCGTTCGGCGTTTCACCAACGAGATGCAAACATTCTTTTTAGACTCCTCAAGGTCAAAAGTCTTATGAATTACATCTCTCCTTCTTTTAACAAGAGACTATGACCACGAATTTCTGGTCCGACGAAGAGGAATACTATGACACCGGGCCGACTTCGGACTAAAAGTACTTTCTCTGTAAAATCCTACTCGAGTAGAAAAGAGAACAATTACTTACAACCTCCGTGTCAAATTCTGCCCGAGTCACTTTGATTTCTTCGTTAGGGAAACAAAGTTACATAGACTTTCTGGTCTAGTCAGAATTAGTCACAGTCTTATAGGACCACACAAGTCCACCATCACGACCACGGTCGCATCTACCGTACACACGTAAACAAATACGCACACAAACACACGGAAGCCCCTACCCTCCAGTCTCGATAATGATTTTGACTAATGACCCGGGGGAAACTTCGATTACTTAACCTTAGAGACAGTCTTGTTCTTTAGTCATAAAAAAACTTAAATTCAAGTCAACTAAATGTTATAACGTAATCAAGGTTCACATGTTGTTTCACTGAGACAATATATAGAAAGTCTAATAAAAGGTAATATCCAATCATGTTCTATGACTTATATCAAAGGACACGATATGTCACTTAAGAATAATGAATAGATAAAGTACATATCATCGGACATAGACAATTGGAGTATGAGGATTAAATGGGGGCGGGGAACGGGGACGACATTGGTATTCAAACAAAAGACAAACACTGAGACGAAGACAAAACGTGTACCTAGGTAAACATAATAAAAATAAGGTGTATATTCACTACAGTATATTATAAACAGAAAGAGAGGGACTAAAGTGAATCATACTATAAGAGATCACGGTAGGTACAACGTCGCTTACTGTAATAAAGTAAGGAAAATTACCGGTTCATTATAAGGTAACACACTCTCACACACACACACAAACACACACACACACACACACACACACATATGACTCATTATAAGGTAACACACACACATACAGAAGAAATAGGTAAGAGACAACTACCTGTGAATCCAACGAAGTCACAGAACCGATAATATTTATCACGGTGGTACTTCTGACCCCACGTACATATAAAAAGTTGGATACAAAAGAGACTTATATACGGGTCCTTACCCTAACAACCTAATATGTCATTGAGTTAAAAATCAAAAAACTCCTTAGGAGTATAAGAAGAGGTATCACCGACGTGGTTAAATGTAAGAGAGGTCGTCACATTTTCCGAGGAAAAAGAAGTATAGGAGAAGTCGTAAACAATAAATGACTGAAAAAATACTATACCGGTAAGACTGATCACATTCCACTACGGAGTAACACCAAAACTAAAAGTTATTTAGACATAAAAATTTGTTTAAGGGGTCCGTTTAGAAATATACAATTTCAACTGTTGGAAACGTATCAATTCCTAGATACGATCCAAGAGTGACTCTTCCACGACTTTCAACGACAGTCTGAGTCAACTTAACATCATTTATGAATATAAAATGACTTCGTATTTTTGGACAGAAGATGAAACATATAGAACACCGAAAAGATAATTTTTTCAGAAGACTATTAATAGATGTGTAATTTATAGTCACTCGAAGGGACCACCGAGACAGACACTTCCTAGGCGGACGTTACGCCCTCTGGGTTCAAGTTTGTAGTCACCTTTGGATCGATATTTCATGACACAGGTCTCTTTTATCTGAATTCTAAGAAGAAATTTTTTTTTACTTCACTTCAGCGAGTCAGCACAGACTGAGAAACGCTGGGGTACCTGACATCGGACGGTCCGAGGAGACAGGTACCTTAAAAGGTCCGTTCTTATGACCTTACCCAACGGTAAAGGAAGTAGGTCCCCTAGAAGGGTTGGGTCCCTAACTTGGGTCCAGAGGGCGTAACATCCGTCTACGAAAATGGCAGACTCGGTGGTCCCTTCAGGATGGGAAAATCTATGACATTTTTCAAAACGAAAGTCCTATTTTTACTTGTATATTGAAACCCTGTATGACCGGAAAATGAGACGAGGATGTTGTTCAGTAGAAGAACCCGTTTTGAAACGGACAAAAACCTTTCACATCCCTGCTTACAAAACAGAATCTCTCACGGACTTCTAAATGTAAATATATCTACCCATCCTACTTCCCCATAGACTGTGACTAGAGATGTATGTGTATCCTATTTCGTCAGATCAGGGAACGGAAAATCTAATTTCAATAATTTTATATGGACCACCTGTCTCCCTTTCGTCTAATACCCTTTTCTGTTATTTCTGGGTGCCTGATTCTAGAAGTAATCTCTCTTCCGACTGATTAGGTCCGTTGTGTAAACTGTGTCCGTTACACTATGAACCTGCACAGAAACTCCTTTACCCAATATTAATTTCCCTGATTTTCGATAGTATGAACTTCTCATGGTCTTCCATTGATCCGTCAAAGTCAAACCCACCAAACTAAACCCATATTGTTCTCTTTTCTTGTAAAAGAAAGTCAAAAGTCTTTCGTAACTACTCAAACGTCAATAATCAGTACTTTAGATATTTGTGCACATCACCCCTCATATCGACACCCACCAGGTGAGTCCGGGGTAGATAAACCTTCTTGTCGTCCACCCTGGGTCTGGGCTTTAACACTAGAAGACTGTCCACCATTGTTTCCCTAATACTCCTTATGTGAAGGACCCGTCTTATTCCTTTGGACCCTAGGAATCCATGTGTTACTTGTGTTTAATTCACGAGTTGACTACAAACAACTTAATTATATTCATGTGACTATCCTTCTACCTACTGCAAAATTACCCATTCTTGTTCCCTATACCGGTAATAATTTGAATCGAAAATTTTCAGTAAAGACTCTCACTGAGTCGGTCCTCTTAACTACCACACATTAAATACTTCATTATCTTCCCTGTTTCCTTCTTAGAAGATTTCGTTCCTAACCGTTTCGTAAACATTTATAAAATCCGAAACGTCCAGTATCCAGAAGTGACGGTGATGAATTAAGATGACAGTCTCCCGTTTTCTCGGATCTGTTAGACATTCACTTACTCGTACCACCCCAAGGTTGTTTATAACCGTAGTGGCTGAGTCACCCGTACTCAAACTCGTTTAAGGTCCTCTGTCACTTCCTATTCCTTCGGACCACACGACGTCAGGTACTTCCACGTTTCTCGGTCTTACTGAATCAGTGACTTGTTGTTGTTTATAACCCAACCGGTTTTTCAAGAAAACCCACAAAACCATTGTAGAACCTTTCCGAGTTTGTTTGAAAAACCGGTTGGGTCATGAAGATAAAAATGTTCACAAAATTTTGCAATTTTAGTAAGTATCAAGTATTTGTTATATTTTTCTCCACCGTCACAAATGGTGGGACATGAGATTTGATCGTTTCTGGCTCTGGTCTAAAAGATCCTCATACTGTCGTTAGTGTCCCGAAGAGGTAGACTGACTAGGGGAGAGTGTCTCCGATGGTCCATTACGTCTTGTCTTGATGGTTAAGGAGGGGTCCTATCGTTCTTACCTCACTAATCCTGATCCATCCCTTCTTAGTCCTAATAGTTGTCAAAAAACTAGTTTTTCTTTCGTCGTCTTCTTTCACACGTCCCTGAAACGATTGATTACGTCAACGATTTCGTGTTTCTTGAACAGTCAGTGTATAAACCTTCCACGGTTGAGATTCCCACCTAACTAGACGAGTATAAATAATTTACACCTTAAACTCAACTCGGTTTATTTTTGGCTCTCTTATTTTACTTAACTTCCCAACATAGATCTACAAGTACGAAGAGATTCAAAACGAAGTTTAATAATAAAGTTGAATACTTCTTCGGTGACTAATATCGATAAATGACTCTCATTTCATGTGCCCCATCTCTCGGTTCTCCACCTTTAAACTCAGGGTCGAGATCGTCAGTCGACTTACAGTAACCGTTCACCAAACTTTAAAGGTGTGGAGATCAAAGGAGAAGAAGTCATAAGCCCCGAACTGACACATTAGATATCTCACTGAAAACCTGACTTTTAAGATACATGTTTACACAAATTTTACAAGTCAGATTTCATGTATTTTACCGTACGGGGGAAAATATATTCTTGAAAACCCCTTGATGCTTATATGACATAATTTTTAACCTTCCGTTTTTCGATTTCCGTCGTTCCCCACCCTTCTTCGTCTCACCTCTACTGCCCCCTTCTTTGATCTGAATAAACTAACTTTAAATCAAACATTTGAACCAAATATAAACCTAAACCTTGGTACACCTATAAGATGTATTAAAATTTTTATAATGTTTTCGTAATAGTTTTTAACCTTCGTTTACTTGGACAAATACGTCAACCACCGTATTTTCTTTGATTAAGTACATTGACATTTTGAGACATCAAACTAGTGTAGGATAATCCTATATAGGATTCCTGTCTTGACTTTAAAGTTTTGGTAAAAGTTATTCGTATAACAACCACCATTGAAACCATAAAAATAGGGCTCAGAATACACACATATAACACATATATCACACCACAATAAGTCTTTACTTAAAAAGTCAGACCCTTTTTTTCTTACGTCAATAGTCTGACCACTCTAATTCATGTTACATATCTGGTCTTAATTTAACTTCTCTGGTCATATCTTAGTACTACATAAAATAGAAATTTTAAAATAAAAAGGATAGAGAGAATGACGTTTCCAAATCTTTGTTGATGGGTAGGTCATTGTACGATTCGTGGGTACAGTTTCGTTCTGACCGGCAGGGTCGGGTCCCTCTGGAAACGCAAATCCAAGTGACTCAGGGGTCAAGGGGACACACACCTCCTTAGAGTTTCATCGTTCTTAGACCGACCTCTCAGTAGTTCTCCTTCTGACGGAAAGTTCCCCTTAACTTAGTAAGGACCGACACCTCACTGGGAACCTGCCCACTGACTACCCTTAGTACCGGTCTGAACTCCCACTATTCCAACACTCTCGACTCCACCCTGAAAAAGGCTTCCTTTTTAGACTGTCGAAACCGGGTTGACTCTTCCTTGTCTAACACTCTTACGGTCAGGGTTTGTGACGGTTAAGAATTGTACTCGGTGTCTCTTGTCTTCCAGTCCCCTCCGTTCTGGTCTGGTTGGAGTGGAATCGTCGGAGATGTTTGTCGAGTATCAGTTTATGTACCTGTCCCCCGGTTCAGAACGAGGGACTCGTTCCGGTGCACCAATGGTTCGACAGATACGAGGAAACGGGTGTACGGGTCTGTGGTAAGACCTCTTCCACCGTCTCTTCCTTTCCCACGACTTTCTGAGAAATAAAATGACTGAATGTATTCGGTTTAGACTCAAGGAACACCTGTGCATAATTTGACGACCTAGTTCTAATGACTTACACTGGTTTGTTGAACAAGGGAGGGACGTCGAATTATTACCTACTAAGAGTTCTCGTTCTAGTTAATATCTATTTTATTATCCGGGTAAAAAATTTTTTGTTTAGACTTAACATTCTATTCAAAAGGTCGAGTGACATGTGAAATAATTATCTCAGTAATTATTAAAAGGAGAATTTTTTTTTTTAAATGGTCAACCGACGGCAAGGGAATCTACCATAGACCGAATAGTCGATTGACTTTGTATGTCTGTGTGTAAAACACATCTACCAAAGAGTCTGGTATATATCACTATTACGGTACAGTCCCTCCCCGGTTCATGGACAGGAGTTCCTCCACTTTTCAGTCTACCGACGTTCTTGTGCACTGTGCCTTGCTGGTTTCGGGTGACCTACTCCGCGATCGTCTGACGCCCCCGGGGCGGACCAGACACCCCTCCCACGGGTGCAAGTCAAGACACCACCGGTCTAAAATACTCTTTCAATCTTCGGATTTGAACATTGACTTTGGACAAAGAAATTACAACCGTAGATCTATTTGGGTTTTTGGGTGTGACTCCCGGATTGTATTGCACAGACGTTCAATCTAAATTGAGTTCCCGGAACCTAGTCATTGAAACCTAAATTAGGTCAATTTCCGTGAACCGTGCACCCTTTGACTCCGGGTCTCCCGGATACTGAACGGATCGAGAAATCAGTGTAAATTTGATGGAATTTAAAACATAACAAAAACTTTGTTTTATAATATGCACTTTACCAAGTTTTAAGTTTTCTCTGCACTCCCTATTTCAATAAATTACGGACCTAATCGTTGTTCACAAACTTAAAAAAAAAAGTCCCTATAGAATACTTTGAGTAAATACGAGGAAAAACACCGATTTAAAAACAAAAAGTATTTTTACAGAATAATCGTCTACCCTAGTAAAAAACCACCACTCCCACCAAATCAGTGATTTAACACAGGTTGAGAACACTGGGGTACCTGACATCAAGCGGTCCGACGAGACAGGTACCCTAAAGGGTCCATTCTTATGACCTCACCCAACGGTAAAGGAAAAGGTCCCCTAGAAAGAGTGGGTCGCTAACTTTGGGGCAGAGGTCTTAGAAGAAGTTACCGTCCACCTAAGAAATGGTGACCCGCTGGACTCGGGGGTCCCTTCAGACAAGTAAAACACATCTTTTGGTTTTTCTCACATTTTTGTTAAATAATCCTTATTATTCTCTCAACTTGTTCTACCTACCCATATTCTAATAACATATTTTCGGTTGATATAAAGAAATGTGGTCGTTGTTTATGGATCTTTTATAGACCGTTTACATTCTTTTATAGTTCACGAGTCCTTAATTAGATTATTTTCTATATGTTTCAGATAAACCTCTTCATATTTGATCATATAGAAATTATATATTACTTTTGATATTTACTCCGTAATTTACTTCTGGACTTACTTCTCTAATTGACGTAAGTACTTATTCCTCTAAGTAATAACGTCTATGGCACAGAAGAGGTCAACGTTAAGGTTAGTTTTGGAGTTATCTAAGAAAAGTACTTAATAGCTTTCGACTAAGAGAATGTCATAAAAGTCCGTCTAAGTAGACATAAAAACCACTAAAACCACTTCATAAGTACGGAATTTCTTATTCCGATAGAAAACGAAAGAAAAAAAGAAATACGTAAAGATTACATGTACAAAGATTACAGACAAGTAGAGTGTAGATCTAACTCGTAGACTAATTTATTGTTTCCGAGACGTCGATAATAAAACCTGTTTTCCAGGAAATTAAAACAGGTCAAAGTAGGAGGTGTCTAATAGTTGAATTCCTGTTACATTTTATTAATTTAAACCCTTTCAACGTCAGGGAAAAGGTACAAAGGAATGTTAGGAGAACCAGAATATACATTAGTAGTCAGAACTGTAGTGTTCTTTTAAGACTCATCCCAAGTAAGACGAAGACACCCCACTGACATTGTTAAGTAATAAGTTTAATGTAACTACGTCCAAATAATGAGAATAAACAAAAAGAAGTGTAACACACACGGTTCCACTTATCCTTCATACGAATACGTATAAGTCTCCGTACACTTAGAGTCGATTCAAAAGGATTGAACCCGACCTCTTCACTTACCGAGGTCCTTTACCGGAGCCGATATTGTCACCACTACGGGGGTGGTGTATACCCTGTTCCACTCACCCGAGCGTTAGACTCGTTCTTCCATCCATCTCTCAGGAGGGACCTACCACCCTGAGTCTATGGGTCAATACAACATAAAATTATATTTTCGTACGTTAAAATTTTGGTTCATAGAACGATATTTCAGAAGAATTTAGAATTCGTTATTATTTTTAGGTTATCCACTCCTTCGGTATAAGAGTGACGATAGAATAGATATTTTTTTAAACACTGAATGTTCAGGTAATCATTCTCCACCTGGAGTAAAAAATTTGTCTTCAACGAAAAGTAGACTTTATACAACTGTATATAATCAAAGTCCACACGATGTATCACTAACTGTAAAAGTCTGCAATACTTTACTAGTGTCACTATTCAGATCATTGGTAGACAGGCGTATGTTTCAATAATGTCGTGACGACTAGTATGAGGAATACGACAGATAATTTAGGGGATTTTCAATGAAAAAATTCACATGTCTCGTGTCTAACGGTTCATTACACTCGTCACACTAGGATATTTTTCGAAGGAAATTTAAATACTCGTATTTCTACACCTTCCTATGGTTTTCATAGACTCTCCTCCTACCTTAACCACTCCTCATACAACCCCTCTATGAATAATAAACATATATAGAAATAATATACGAAACAATTTTGCTCATAAAATGAATACATTTATTCTCCTATCATGTAAATTCTACTTCGTAGGAAAAGAAGTGTAAAAATAATATTTTTGAAAGTTTGTATTGTTTCAACTTTATTAAAGTGTTATTTATAGACATATGGGTGGTAGTTAGGTGGAGTAAAAACTACGTAAAATCTTATGTAACTATAGTCATGCGATGGGAGGACTCATTAATTCGTACCTATAGTAATTAATCTTAAGACATAAACAAATGTCAAACGACGTCACGGACAAACTAATCTCTTCCTTATGTATAAGTAGTCTCTTTTAACTTTTTATATGTATTTTTAAAATATTAAGATAGTCATAGATAAACATAGTCCATAATATGAAACATGAAACGATCGTGGTAGAGTAAATTAGGAAAGGGTTCGGAATTATTCATCGTACTGGGGATAAAACGTCCATTCCTTAAACATTCGTTCACCGGTGTTAAGAGTGTCATCACCTTAATGTCACACGTAGTTCGCACAGGGTCGGCGAGTGGACAGTAAGGTACACCGGGACGACGGAACTAAGGTAGGGTGGAGTGAGACTCTATTTGCGACCACTGAGAAGTCTGGGAAAAGATCTACAAACACAAAGGTGCTTTCATAAAAAAGTGTTTTTATCGAAATGTAACACACATAATGAAACCTTGATCGAAAGAAGGGAGAACCGTTTGGAAGGAAGTGTAGGACAATTACCGATATCTTGTAAGACGACTCACTGGCATCATAGAATATTGACGAAATAACGACTTATACAAAGGTCAAAAACAATAGTTGACACTCCCATATTTAGAAGTATGTACGATAGTTATCATTGATATAGGAATCCAAGTGTTTCACTTTAGTCACCCAGTCTAACACAGATCAAAGGTGAAAACCCCCCTAGTTTATACGTACAAAAATAAACACATTTGCACGATGCACTGAAGTCTGTACAGGCTGAGAACGCTGGGGCACCTGACATCGGACAGTCCGAGGAGACAGGTACACTAAGAGGTCCGTTCTTATGACCCTACCCAAAGGTAAAGGAAGAGGTCCCCTGTCGATCACTGATTTGTCGTTGTTTTGTCAATATCCGGTCGTAGTCTGGCGGGCACCGAGACAAACTTCCCCGTCAACTACGGTGTAGAAGAACCGGGTGGTAACACACGACAGGACTTTGACTACCACACACACATCAAAGATGAAACTTCTGTTCAAGGGTTTAAACATAAAACCTTTAACTAAAATAGTTTGAGGAGGATGGTCATTGTGTGTGTGTGTCTGTGTGTGTGTGTGTCTGTGTGTGTGTGTCTGTGTGTGTGTGTCTGTGTGTGTGTCTGTGTGTGTCTGTGTGTGTGTCTGTGTGTGTGCGTCTGTGTCTGTGTGTGTGTGTCTGTGTGTGTGTCTGTGTGTATCTGTGTGTGTGTGTCTGTGTGTGTCTGTGTGTCTGTGTGTGTCTGTGTGTGTGTATGTGTCTGTGTGTGTGTCTGTGTGTGTCTGTGTGTGTCTGTGTCTGTGTGTGTGTCTGTGTGTGTGTGTGTGTGTGTGTGTGTGTGTATATACGGGTCGTCCAGAAGGGGTAGGATCGGTCCCGACCACACTTTATGTGTTATTTTTTTTATAGAAGATCTATCTATTTCGTAAATACGAAACAAAGCGTAAGAACTCTAATTACTCCACCCTGGGTACAAGGGTATGAATAAGTAACAAATCAAAGAGGAAAGTGTAAGACGAACAAGCACAAACGTGTCAAGTTAAAATTCAATCAGAGAACTTAAATTTTAGTAAGCTACAATTTCAGATGCAATTCTGACTTTAAAATCAAAAGTGAGTCTCAAGTGAAAGACTCTTCACACCATTTCCGTCGATGTGACCCTCACCTTTCGTCATCGTCTTTCCAAATACAAAAGGAGAACCACTGTCTATTTAGAGACTCTAATGACACTTCCTTCCTTCGTAAGATCCTAAGTAGACATGTCTCGAAGGGTTTACTGAGTTCACCGGCACCTCTGGGCGGACGTGGTTGGCGTTCCCGTCTCCAAGCCGATTAACTACCAACCGAAACTTCGTCGGACACCGGGACTCACAGGAAGTGCCCCCACCTCCTGTAAGTGACGGCTACCCTGTTGGGACCCTTTCCCCTCGTTCTGACTCACACCCGCTTCTTCGTCGTTACCTCAACCTCTCGCCTCTTCTCTCCCGATTATCAGAGCGAAGTCGAAAAGACTATTCATATGGAGTAGAAAAGACAGACGAGACGAACTACCACTCTTTTTAGTTTCGACACGGGGTGGACCCCGGGGTTCAGGACAGAGGTGTGATCACCCCACTGGGTCACCGAGGGTGATACACACTCCACAGTGTCCTGTCCCCTCGGACCGTGTCATTTATGTAAACAAGTCTTAAGTGAATACCAGAGTTGTTACGAAGGGACCGGAGTCACCCGAAGGGACCACAGAGTCTTCTATTTCTTAGACGAACGTACGTCCTCTGGGTCCAAGTTAGGTAACCAACCCTTCTAGGTAACCTCTTCCCTTACCGATGGGTGAGGTCATAAGAACGGATCTCTTAGGGTCCCTGTCCCCTCGGACCACCCGATGTCAGGTACCCCAGTGTTTCTCAGTCTGTGGTGTCTCGTTGATTGTGTGTCAAATAAACTACTACGAATAAGAGGTACCTTCGTACTGTCACTTTGTGTTCAATATCCTCTTTTTCCTGGACTTCTTTGTTGAATTACAATTAAGACCATATGGTACTCACTACTATAAAAATGAGGAAGGAGAAAAAGAATTAAAGGTATTACTCGTGTCAATGTATATATTTCCTTTATGACCAATTAGTTTAAATTCTTTGGAAGGGGGACCAATCGTCATTTAGTCATCGTCAGTAGTAGTCCCGAAAGGTTCACCGAGTCATCACTTCTTCGACGGACGGTTAAGTCCTCTGTACTCAAACTGGGGACCTAGACCTTCTAGGGGACCTCCTCCTTTACCGTTAGGTGATGTCAACTAATTATTATGATGCCAACTAATTATTAATAGTAATGATAATGTAAGAGTCTTCGACTCAAACCCCAAACGTCAGCGGACTAAGACGGAAACTCTCACACAAAGATTGACCTGAAAGAACAGGGAAACTTTCCGTACTACAAAAGTTATCGGTATACTGTGCTTTAGTACGCTCTGATGAAGGTGTATCCTTTTCCTCAGGCAGTTCCGACATATAACAGTGGGACGAATAAATTGAAGATACATCTCATGTAGTACTCTTTGCGACCTGACCTTCTTCGTGTTCGACCTTAGTTCTGACGACCCTTTTTCTAGTTATTGGAGTCTATACGTCTCCTGTGGTGGGAATACCGTCTTTCACTTCTCCTTGATTTTTCGGAGAACTACTTTCACTTTCGCCTCTCACTTTTTCAGCCGAATTTCGAGTTGTAAGTCTTTTGCTTCTAGTACCGTAGACCAGGGTAGTGAAGTACTCTTTATCTACCCCTTTGTCACCCCTTTGTCACAGTCTGAAATAAAACCCCCCGAGGTTTTAGCGACGTCTATCACTAACGTCGGTACTTTAATTTTCTGAGGATAAGGAACCTTCCTTTCAATACTGGTTGGATCTATCGTATAATTTTTCGCCTCTGTAATGAAACGGTTGTTTCCAGGCAGATCAGTTCCGCTACCAAAAAGGTCACCAGTACATACCTACACTCTCAACCTGGCACTTCTTTCGACTCACGGTTTCTTAACTACGAAAACTTGACACTACAACCTCTTCTGAGAACTCTCAGGGAACTTGACGTTCCTCTAGGTTGGTCAGGTAAGACTTCCTCTAGTCAGGACCCACAAGTAACCTCCCTGACTACCACTTCGACTTTGAGGTTATGAGACCGGTGGAGTACACTTCTCAACTGAGTAACCTTTTCTAAGACTACGACCCTCCCTAACCCCCGTCCTCCTCTTCCCCCACTGTCCTACTCTACCGACCTACCGTAGTGACTGAGCTACCTGTACTCAAACTATTTGAGGTCCTCAACCACTACCTGTCCCTCCGGACCGTACGACACTAAGTACCCCAGTGTTTCTCAACCTGTGCTGACTCGTTGACTTGACTTCGCGTCCCTTCAGTTGAGTCATGAGACATTACCCTTTTCTTAGATCTCTCACCTGTATCCATATATACATTGACTAAGTGAAACGATATGTTAACTTTAATTGTGTCGGAACATTTAGTTGGTACATAGTTAAATTTTTTTCTGTTCGACCAGGGAGGTCACTCGACTCATCCTAGACTCCTCTTTCCCGGCCTCTCATTTTCCCCGGATTTCACCCGTGCCTTTTCAAGAAATTTTGACTTTTTTACCATGGTAAAACAACCGAACTATAAGAACCGTACAAGTAATCAGATATGTTTCCCGGAACGGTTACAGTATTCAGCTCAAGATTTTCGGACTCCGAAAATTTGAACTTCCTCATGTCGCTTCCTGCCTGGAGTGTGTCTTATATAGTGTTTTTCACTGTTTTCAACTAATTAATGAGTATAATTTTGATTAAACGTCATTACCATAATTGTAAGACTTCGATCGATAAAGGAAGTCAAACGACGAACAGCAACCCTTGGAGAGAAAGAAGAAACAAGTAAAGAATTTCCTTGGCAGAAAGTAAAAGGGAGAAAAATAAACATTGGACAAAGGAGATTCCTGATATTTATAGGCTCCAAGTGAATAGATTGGTTCTAAAGGAAGAACTGTCTCCAAGAAGTTCTTGAGTCAACACTTTCCCTCAATGTACAAACTTAACTTTAGACCTTAATGATTTCTTTTTTATTAAATTTTATCGTCCAAGGAAAGAACCCGACTTACAAACTTTGTTAAGGAAATTCGTCCTGTACAATTCCTGTACTGGACTATCGTCAAAGACAAAGGAAAGGAGGTTTAAAATTAATTAAGATGAATTTTTTTCTCAGAAGAACTGCGACATACCGAATGGTCGTTCACAAGAGGAAGGTTTTTAATAGAAAGTTTGTGGATATTTACTATATCTACGAGTTTAAATTTTTTATTTTTCATGAATAGTCTCACAGAATGTCCCTTAATTTCCATCACTAATAAAAATGTAGAACCACTTCCCCAAAGACAAGAGGGGATCATACTCACTACATCATACTTCCGTGGAGGAGAAAACACGAGGTTAACGGACCCTGTCGTCACAGGAGTGTATTTATCGTAATCCTCGAGACATAACGGGATCAAGAAAAACTTGGTAACCGGTTTTGAACGACAGAAGGTAACTCGACTTAAAAGGTTTATACAAGTACCTCGTGATCAGGGTTTCCTCCCTGTGACAGGGTGTTTTTGTTTTTTGTTGTGTGTTTTAGACAGACGATTCGATTAAACCCCTCTATGCTCTCTCACTTGTATTTCATTCGAATTACAAAAGACGAATTTGAACTTACGGTCACTGACAGGTACAGTTTGACCACGACGAACTATTCTTACTAAACAGAATGGAAGTCGAAAATTTACTGACGGTGCGTCACTGAGGACACGTTCCATAAACGGTGGACCAGGGTTGGTTGAGGAAGGATGATTTTGTCAGAAGGAGTATCTGGACTGGTGACGGTAGAGGTGGCTAAGACTATTCCGATCGTTTCGGTCTACCGACAATTGTTGGGACAGCATTGAGACCAAGTGTAGACGACCGTCCTATTTCGGGAGACTTAAAAGTCAAGATAGCCACCATGTCGTAATCACTACTCTAGAATGAAAGAAAAGGTTCTTCGAAAAGTTCACTTATAAAGTACTGGTCTCGTCGGACCAGCTTCCTATGTCAGAAAGTTCTATTAGACCCCAGTCTAGTGTCTCAGACTTATCGACTCAAATGAACATCTGAACAGTATTTAATATATAAACTTTAACCTGTCAATGAATTTGAACGACCCGGAGTTAAAGAAGTGGACATTTTACCCTTATTATTACCCTGAATGAAATATCCCAACAAGACTTCCAACTTACTCTAGTATTCAATGTAGTCTTATCAATGAACGTGTATGAATCGTCATTTAGTCATCGTCAGTAGTAGTCCCGAAAGGTTCACCGAGTCATCACTTCTTCGACGGACGGTTAAGTCCTCTGTACTCAAACTGGGGACCTAGACCTTCTAGGGGACCTCTTCCTTTACCGTTAGGTGATGTCAACTAATTATTATGATGCCAACTAATTATTATTAATGGTAATAATAATGTAAGAGTCTTCGACTCAAACCCCAAACGTCAGCGGACTAAGACGGAAACTCTCACACAAAGATTGACCTGAAAGAACAGGGAAACTTTCCGTACTACAAAAGTTATCGGTATACTGTGCTTTAGTATGCTCACTCAGAACTCCTAGATAACGCCTTTACTATCGTACAACCTCAACCTTTCCTGACGTTATCGTTAGTTCAGGGTGAGAGTAAAATATCTACATGTCCAAGTCCATTCCACTGAAAAGGCTTCGAGGGGGACGGTAATCGACGTCTACCTCAACTATTCTCTTGGATCCTGAGACGAAGTGCCCACATCCTGTCACTATAATCAATAGAACAAAAGACGGACGTAAACACCCAACAAAGTACTGACTCCAATTGGAAGGACTTCGTATTTCTTCGTGATATCCTCCTCTCCTTCCCTTTGCACCACCTTTTCTGCAAAATCTCGGTCTCTCGAGACCCAGCGACAGGACCATACACTGACACATCACTGGACACTGAAAGTGATGGTAGTACACAAACCCCTATGATTATAAACGAAAAGTCGTAATGACTCTCCTCGCTTACTCTTTTATGTATTTTGATGAGACTTACATCATCGAAGAGTTATCTACCATTAATAGTAATTTTAAATAACAATTACCTCAAAATTATCTGTTCCTGGTCACGGTCTTTGTCAATGGACTATTATTGTCTCAACCCTTCCCTAACACTCTGGATGAATTAGCTTACGAATAACTTGTCCTAGTATGTGTCACCTCCCATTCATCGGTACACGTTTTCACTTACTTTACCATACATACAGTAAATGCTCATAACTAAACCAAACAAAAAAACTCCTTTAAAAGTCTCCAGTCAGTAACTTTTGTAAATTTTTTAATGTACCTATCAGATACCTTATTGTAAGTTTCAATTGTTTGTAAAGAAAAAAAAAAGAAGGAAATAAAATAAAAAAAATTAATTAATTAAAAAAACCTCCGATTAATGAAATGTTATAACATAAAGAAATTCTTTTTCGTACCTTGAAGTTTGTTTCAAAATTAAAACGTCGTCTGACGAGACTTTATATGATACTTGGAGGGTCGGGTCTAAGGTCTTACGAGTGAACCGTACCTATGACCCCTATAAAGCTACCTTTACGAACTCTTAGTAATTAAATTGGACAGTAGAATGACGACCCACTATTTAGATTAGTAGATTCCTTTCTGTCTGACTCTACTACCCACGGACCGCGACGGTTCGAGGGGAACGTTCGCCACACCACCACTTCGTTACGGTCCGCCTACTCCGACCGAAAGTCTTCGGAAGGACCCCAGGTCTGGGTGTGTAGACGAAGAGAGTGGACTAAGAACGAAAGATTTACAGGTCAGGAGTCAAGACCCTGGACAAACTCCACCGTAAATAAGAAACACAGACGGTCGGTAGACAGAAAGGAAGACGACCATTGTTGCTGACTAAAGGAGATGGAAGGAAGGGAGTCGGATACTCAGAACCTCCCGTCACGAGGACTGACGACCCCGTTCCCATCGGTGTACTGGGTTTGGACTGGTACTTAGACAAGGAAGGAAAGGACCAAGGACACTACGAAAGAGGGGGACTTGAATTTCGACACTACTACAGTCGGAGCTCAAGGGACAATCACTCCTTCACTGCATTTAATTCAGGAACCAAAACGAAAGTAGGTTTCAACACCCTAAACTCAAAGACAACAAACACAGTAAGACATAACCATAAATGGGAACCGAAAGGGTGGGATTAATCAATGGACTTGATAAACGGGAAGAAATAGAATTTGTATTTGATACACAGGAAAAAATACTAAGTTTTAAAAATATCTAATATAGGGAAAATTTTCACAATATTTTCGAATCGAGATAATGGACACGACATATTATATAGGGACATCGAACGAACAAATTTGAGCCACCAAACTTGAAAAATTAGAGGAGGACGATAAAACGGGAAGGGGGCTAAGGAAGAGGGATGACCATTGGTGGCCAAACAAGAGACGTAGACACTCACCAACGTAAAACAATATCCGGACAAAAAAAAAAAAAAATAAGATGTAAATAAATAAGATATTAAAATAAATAAATAGAAACTGACACGACCCAGAAGCAACGCCACTCCCGAAAAGAGATCAACACCGTTCACCCCCGAGGAGAGGTGAAAACTACGTACCTGAAAAGTAACGTCACCGAAGAGAACAACGTCTCGTACTCGAGATTCTACCCACCCGCGGTCATCAACGTCGAGAACCAGAGGTCTCGTGTCCGAGTGATCAAGACCACGTACCTAAATCAACGAGACACCGTGCACCTTAGAAGGACCTGGTGTCTAACTTGGGTACAGAGGACGTGACCGTCCACCTAAGAAAGGGTGACTCGTGGTCCCTTCGTGATCTACGGTGTAAATTTACTATTGTATATCACAAACAGAAAAAGACATACTTAATAAAGTGATTCGTATCGTGGGAGGCCCAGGTAGACACAACAACGTTTACTGTCTTAAAGTAGGAAAAAATACTAACTCATCTTATGGTAACACACATATGGTGTGGAAGAAATAGGCAAACAAACAACCCGTGAATGCAACAAACGTAAAGAACCGATAACATTTATTACGACGACGCTTGTAACCCCATGTACATTTTGGAAAAACTTAATCACAAAAATAAACCTATATATGGGTCCTCACCTTAACGACCTAGTATACCATCGAGATAAAAATCAAAAAACTCCTTGGAGGTTTTACAAAAGGTATCACCGACATGGTTAAATGCAAAGGTGGTTGTCACATATGACCAGGGGAAAAGAGAGGTAGGAACGGTTGTAAAAAACAAACAATAGAAAAACTACTATCGGTAAGACTGTCCACACTCCACTATGAAGTAATATTAAAACTGAACGTAGAGAGACTAAACACTATAACTTGTAGAAAAGTACACGGACAACGGTAGACATATACAGAAGACTGGTAGAATTTTAGTCAAAAGAAAATATAACACTACATACCTGACAAATATATGAAACCTATGATTAGGGAATAACCAGTATAATAAAAGTTCATAAAGGGGGGTAAATGATCCAACAGAAAAGCAGTCACCAAAGGAAACGACACGTTTTCGAAAATAAATTCAGGATACACAAGTAAAAACGAAAACGAAGGGAAATGGTATCTGCCTAGTTATGTGTGTGTGTGTGTGAGTGAGTGAGTGAGTGAGTGAGTGAGTGAGTGAGTGAGATGATGATGTTAAATACAGTTCCTCACGGGACGCACACGAAAGGAGAATTCTCAAATCATTATAGGTCAGAATCTAAATTCAAGAATTAGGTAAAATAAAAACACATACCACAATCTCTTACAAGATTAAAGTAAAAAAATGTACATGGACAGGTCGAATACGTCATAGTGAATAACTTTTCGGATAGAAAAGGGGTAACATATAAGAACAGAGGAAACAGTATCTAATCAATTGGCATTCAAAAACCAAAATACAGACCTGAGAGATAAGAAAAGAGAACTAGACACACAGACAAAACTACTAACACCGAAACAACATATCAGACTTCAGTCCCACGTACTAAGGAGGTCGACACAAGAAGAAGGGGTTCTAACAAAACCTATACCTATAACCCCCAGAAAAGACAAAGGTATGTCTAAAAATTTAATAAGATCAAGACACTTTTTATGGATTTTGTCAACTCGAAACTCAATTGAGAATTTGTCCTTACTCCCAAAAGGTTCACCTGGATTCGTACGTCAGGAACTTTAACCTTGTCATACAAGGTTTGTGTGTACCGATCAAGTCCTCGATCTTCGTCAGTATCAATATTTTGTGTCTTATTGTTTTAAGTTCATTGTCCAAGACAAAGAGACATATTAGTGATATTATAGAAACTCTTAGAGGACATCCGTCAAGAACGAAACATATCAGGGGTACCTCTGTTTATAGTCAATGGTATTGAATCAATTTATGTGGTCGGGAAGTTACTACCCCAAGTTTGAAGTCAATGATCAAATCATGTAATTGATACTACTTAACGTACTTCATGTCTGGATGTGACACCAGAGAAGTCAGGTGTTCAGTGTCATATTTATTATTCATGTCTAGTGCCAGTCACTGGTCAACACTACGAAAAAATTTCCAGAAACCATTAAGTAGTGACACTTACAGTCGGGTACGTGTCTGTCACTTTACACACCAACACAACACAGGAACAACAGGTCACTATTAGGTGTACTGTCAATGTTTTTGCCTATTAGTTTCCCCTTTAACCGACCGTTTCTACTTTCGCGACGCTTCTTTGCTTTTATTGCGACCTACACTTTAGGTCTAGATTGGACTTGTCTCTAGTATCTTCTTTGTCGACTGTTACGTTTACAACTGCGACGTAGTAAATTCTGAGATCTATGCGTCGGTCTCTTTGAGTCACTTCCACTTAAAGGACTGTAATTACTCCGTTCACCGACACTACTTTTTATATTTCTAAGGGGTCTCCTTCACCGTGGTCAATTTTTGAGGTGTAATTTCCTTGAGAACCTCTATAAAGTACTGTGACTTTTTTCGTTTCCTTTTTTACAACCTTCGAGTAGGTTTGAATCCTTCCTCATATTGTCAAACAGTTCCGTATCTGTCTTTACGAGTAAAGTCTAGTAGTCACGATCCTGTTCTTTGGGTCACGGTAAATTTCATGAAAACTATGAATTTTTTTAAAAATAACCGTATATGAACGAAAGGTTACAATATAATTAAAGATGATACGTCGTTTCACTTAACCGATATCCATATGTATACAGGGGAGAGGATACCTAAAGAAAGGATAAATCCAGTGGTGTCTCATCACAGAGGACACGATGTCTCATCCAAGAATAATCAATAGATAAAGTATGTGTCATCACATATACACAATTAGGGTTAGAGGGTTAGTTAGGGTGAGGGAAAGGGAAGAACCATTAGTATTTAAACAAGAGATGTAGGTACTAATATAAAGACGAAATGTTTATTCAAGTAGATATGGTAAAACTATGAAAATTTGTTTCTTTATTTCGTGGAAAATTAAGTACGACAAAGGTGATAAAATTTAACGTCGAAGTCAAGTCAAGTCAAGTCAGTGAGTCAGCACAGGCTGAGGAACACTGGGGTACTTGACGTCGTGTGGTCCGGAGAGACAGGCAGTGGTAGAGGGACTCAAGTGAGTTTGAGTGCAGGTAGCCACTACGGTAGGTCGGTAGAGTAGGAGATAACAAGGGAAGAGGAGGACGGGGGTTAGGGAGGGTCGTAGTCCCAGAAAAGGTTACTCAGTTGAGAAACGTACTCCACCGGTTTCATAACCTCAAAGTCGAAGTCGTAGTAAGGAAGGTTTCTTGTCGGTCCTGACTAGAGGAAATCTTTCCTGACCAACCTAGAGGAGCGTCAGGTTCCCTGAGAGTTCTCAGAAGAGGTTGTGGTGTCAAGTTTTCGTAGTTAATAAACCGTGAGTCGAAAGAAGTGTCAGGTTGAGAGTGTAGGTATGTACTGGTGACCTTTTTGGTATCGGAACTGATTAACGTCGAATGATTCATAGCTAAAATGATAAGAAGTAAGTATCGGGTATTATTCTAGAAAATTTGTAAGATCAGTATTTCAAATTTCAGTGTCTTCTTAGTATGAAAGGGAGTGACTAATACTTCTAACAAAACGTACCAAAGACAAACACACCAACAAAAAGTCAGGGTGTTATAACGACGGTTTTGAACCGGAGACAAGTGACCACGACTTATCTTTGTCTCTCTCAAAACCCACTTCATCTTATCTCATCCAAACTGAAGAAACGGTCCGTTTCCCCCGGTATCGCCCGACTACGGAAGTTTTGACACACTACGTGAGACCTCCTCCCTCACTCCCCAAAGTACCACAAGCTTCTCGTCCCACGCTAGTCGGACACCTGTCAAGAGCCTAACCAACCGTGGTTCCACTTCAAAGTCCGTAGTAGTCGGAAGACCAAAGTCGATCAGATTCCAGGCACAAGAACACCGGTAGTCAAAAGTAGATCTCCCCCAGACGAAGGACATCTTTTGTTGAATCTTTACACACAGTCTGGAAAAAGAAAGCCCATTGAAGGATCAATCCTTCACTAAGACGATCCACCATCTTAATATGAGATTTGACAATGCTCAGGGGGTCGGGTTATCGAAAAGAAACAAAGATGTAGAAGTGTAAAGGGTTAGTAATTGAGACCTTGTTCGTAAAATCAAGTTTTCTGTTCTGGTACTACCGAACAGTACCAAAGCTATAATACGTTTCTTTCTTGCCGAACATAAATTTACACTCTTCCACATCATGGACTCCTCGACTCCTGTATTTGACGAGGACTTCACTCGAACTTGTCATAACTTAGTAATGTTTAAATGAATACACTATTTGTGTAAATCACATAACTGACATATTGACCCCTAACAGACTTAATTGAAGGTACATTGTTTACAAATAATTTCCTATTTGTTATATTTACACGATTAAACTTCGAGTACATCTATTGTGACTTTGAGTCGTCATTAGTGTCGTTAACATATCTTGAATCTCACTCTTTTCCATAAAAACAAAACAAAACAAAAACACCACTCTCTTCATCAAACAGTGACTGTAACGAAACTGGGTGACTGAGTATCCCTATAATTTTTCATCTGAGTTAAAATCAATCAAAATAACAAAATGAAAGTCATCTAAACGAGTGGAATCACGGACACGGAGTTCCCCGGTAAAGACGGGGGGACGACAACCGTGTAGGGACTTTTATAGGAGCCTCTTCACGTTACCTCACCTCACAGTATTCTTGTGTCATTTTTGACTTTTCGTAAAACGTCTCCTTGACTATCTCTCCCGGACTCGATCCCGCCAGGGTTACCTTAAATCGAATTAAATCCGACAACCAGAAGTATTACATAAATCCAAATTAGGGGTGGACTCTACTGGTGACAGAGAATTTAAAAGGTGGTGTCGAGTAAAGATAGTCTACGTACAAAAACATCAACCGTAACGACTAATGAAAACTTGAAAGGAACTTGAAGTGATACTTGAACCCTTAACGGGTAGGTAAACAGGAACTTGAAGGTCGAAAAGGGTATAGGTCACTACACATGTAATCATACACATGTCATCGGTATGGGGATCAAACCAAACTAACAGATTTGATAGATCGGCTAACATGAATAGTAGCAATCACTTTACCTAAGATCTTAGGGGATTATATATTGTAGAAAATTTTATGGGATGTCAACTCGGAACTTGTTATCCCTAAACTTGAAGTACTCAGGTCATGAGTCTAAAAAAAGTCATCATTTATGATGTCATGATATGTCAGCTGCCAACTGACTTAGGTTCTTACAGCTTGGTCGTTATACCTCTTGACTGACATACAATAAACACCTAAAAAACTCAAGAGTCTCCCAATCACGGGGACTGGACCACACCTAGTTGACATTAAAAATTTCTGTCCTTGAACGGGGTTGGGTGGAACAGAAGGACTTTTCTGATATGGATAAAAGGAAAAGATCTAGTAGTAAGAGGTTGTTGACGAATACCTAAACTAAGAAGGTAGTGTATATAAAATTAACATATAGACTTACAGGGTCTTTTTCAACTTATTGTTGTTGTCATTATGTCTTCAGAGCTCAATATTATTACATCAATTCGGTCTTAGGTTTGAGTCTGACGTCTACATGTTTAGAGTAAAAGCATATGTCATCTTTGAGGAACCCTTCGAAATCGATATGGATAATGAACCAACGGTTTTTTTCTAAAAAAAAATATTTTCTTATAAAAGATTTCAACGTGTTTTCTTTAAAATGGAAAACCCTCATTGTTTTTGTCCACTCACTGTAAATCCCTTAATTTGACATTTTACTCAATTCAAACCCCATATGACTTGAAAACGTAATTCTCAACAAACTTACGTCTTTGTCGAATTACAGAAAGACCTCATTTTACTCGAACCCTAAAAAAAAACTTTTTACGATTACGTTGTATAATATTTTTAAAGGGTATAGCAATCTACCTTCATCGATTTTATTACTGTTCTGAAGACCCTTCCGGATGTCACGAGAACCTTCTTAACTACAAAAGGTCACACTTGAAACGAGACCCACGACATTGACGATCTCCGTTTTACACTTTGATGAAAATAACGTCTCTCTTACTCCTGATTATAATTGTTTGTGTTCTTTTCTGGTTTCTTCTGGAGACTTTAAGTTTTATTTACATAGTTATGTCATACCTCATACTCCACTCTGATACTGTCATACTCTATTGAGGTGTTTTGAGAATATTTTTTACACCGAGTGACTAAAAACAACTTTAATTGTTGGTAAAGTAGGTTCAGTTCGATAAGGGTCTAACCAATTTACACAATCCTTTAATGTTCACTGTTGTATGAAAGTTTTCCCAGAATCTCTATGGAGGTCACATAAGACACAGGGAGACGAAGTCAAGTCAGCGAGTCAGTACAGGCTGAGAAACGTTGGGGGACCTGACGTCGTACGGTCCGAAGGGATAGGAAGTGGTAGAGGACCTCAGCCTCTGAGTACAAGTAACTCAGCCACTACGGTAGGTTGGTAGAGTAGGAGACAACAGGGGAAGAGGAGGACGGAAATTAGAAGGGGTCGTAGTCCCACAAAAGGTTACTTAGTCAGGGAGACGAATCCATCCGTTATAATTAAAGACGACCCCTGTGAAAATGACGGTCCAAAAACAGTGGAGTACCACAAATATTACTTCCCCATGAACCTTTGGGTCTGTACGGATATCTCTCCGAAACTATTCCTTTGACGAACCCCACCTCATTCATTTTAGTCTATACTATCTACTTTACCTAATTTCCCTCCTTGATCCCCTAGTACATCCCTTTAAATCTTTCTGAAAAATCTTTCCAATAAAACAAACACCATATAAGAACTTTGTAAACTGTGTGATAACTTTGAATAGGACAAGGAATTCTACCTCCTAAAACCCTTATTCGTCCAAGTGACTGATGTCTCCATACCTATCGGTTCGTGACTGACTGGTCTATTTCGATCACGTTAAGAGTCCGACTCACTAACACACTGATAATGATTAGAACATCAGTAGTGGAACCCTTTGTATCATTGTAATGTTTTTATTTTGATGGTTTACACGGGAAAAGTCTATAATTTTAGACTTAGAAAATGTTCCACACCAGGTAAAAAACAAAAATTTTTTCAATATTTTATAACAAAAAACTACACGGTATTTAGACAGTCCAACCGATTCATGTTTTTATCTAAATAGAGAAATAGGAGTCACCACTTTAGAACCAAAATACTAAGGTCCAGTTCTTTTACTATAAGACATAATGCAATTATGATTCATGAAGGTTTGATACTACAAATTATTACTAAATGTAAAATGTTTTTATAAACGTGTTTACAATAAAGTTGACCTCAGTGGTTTGTCCTCTTTACATTCTCAATTCGTTTTAACAAGAACTTTTACGACTTTTTTTTACTAAGAAAATTTATAAAGTAATTATATATTACATTATATCTGAAACGTAGAAGAACAGGGTTACATACAATAAGACAATATCAAAATCGGAATTCCATATATACTATTTAATTGTATAAAATTACTGTGTCGTCGAATAATTATTTTGTTACTTAGGAGGAGTATCCTTCGTAAAAGTAATTTTATTCGAAAATAAAATTAGGTCGAGGTGAGTCGGTAATAACTAATACATATGTGGCACACTTCCCACGACACGACCCACGATACTCGGTATAGTCTTCATTTGGATGAAGAACGTAAGTTCCTCGTTATTCATGTATTATCTTTGGTCAGTTCTCACCGTATAGTGAGAAGAAACCCCTCACTCACTCCCCCTCCGTTCCGTGTCTCTCTTCTTTGTTACTAAGATTCGACTCGAACTACTGTGATCTCTTTACTCTCGTCACGTGGTACCCTCGAGTGTCCGTCTTCCATCTCAGGACTCGACCATCCTGACTCCTTCGGAAGTACCCGCATCATACTGTACTTGAAACTTCTTCTCTATTATAAACCTCTTCACTTCAAATTTGTGTTAGTGTCCGTCTTTGTTGTCAGAAACTCAACTCCGACAGAATTACTCAACTTGAAAGAAAAGAAGGTTTCTACAGATATTTAGTGGCACAACAGTCACTTACTGTATATGTGAGTCAGATACCAGACCTAATAGAGTAGGTCACAAAAAAATCCTTTGAGACCAGGTCTCTTCAATTCACGGCCAGATGTTTGGGACCCCTGAACAACTTCCTTAGTCTGATCTCGGACGAAGGAATAAAGGTCCGGTAACGATTTGAGTCAAATGAATGTTTTGTTTTGTTACTGTGTCTACAGATATTGAGAGTCCCAAACAAAAAAAAAAAAGGTAATGAATCCTACATAATTTCTTTTTTAAACCCAAAACAGAAAAAAAAAAAAACCATTACCCTCCACCCTAACTCAAAAAAAAGAATCAGACATATAACCGAACGATAACGACGGTATTATTTTTATGGTACCTTACCCACCGAATTTATCGTCTTCAACTAAAAAGACAAAACGTCCGATCTTCGGGTTCTAGTTCCACAATAGTCCCAACGATGCAGGATCTGGGAATGTCTACCGGTAGAAGAATGATACAGAAGTCTACCAAAAAGAGACACATAAAGGTAAGGACGAAAGAAGAATATTTCGTGGTCGGTAGACCCTAACCAGTATGATGGACTGGGACTTTCACTTTGTAACTCAAGGAGTCAGTACAGGCTGAGAAACACTGGGGCACCTAACATCTAATGGTCCGAGGAGGCAGGTGCCCTAACAGGTCCGTTCTCATGACCTCACCCAACGGTAAAGGAAGAGGTCTCCTAGAAGGGCTGGGTCCCTAGCTTGGGTCCAGAGAGTGAAACATCCGTCTGTGAAATGGCAGACTCGGTGGTCCCTTCAGGAATAAATTGGTATTAAGGAAGAAGCTTCCAGAACAGAGGTTTTTACTAATGTAAGACCCCATAAACCCCAACCTTTAAGTTGTATACCTAAACCCCCTCTGTGTAAACTCGGGGATTGTGATACAGTGTCAGAACTGATTTACCTTCCTTTATTATTATTTACAGTAATGATCCACCTTCGTAAACAGAACAAAAGAGTAAATTATAGTTGTTCTTTATCAATACGGGTTAATCGTATTAACAGTAACAGCACTACTCCCTTTTCTAAGACGCTCTCCCATTCACTATACCAATCATGGTGTACAAATCTTTTACCGTCTTAGTTCTGAGTTTATATGGCACAACTCGACACCTGGATGTGAGGTAAAACGTCGTCTCGAGACTGTCGGAGACTAACCCCAACTTCCGCACTCTAACGATTAGGGAAATTTTAATGTAAAGGGAAAAGAGATTCTGTTTCGAAACCCCTACATATAAATCCTATATAAAGGAGGTTGTAAACCTGATATCCGAAAAACCTTTATATTCTTCCCATTAAAGAAGGGAACCTTTATCTCTTGTTCCTGAAGAGATTCAGTCGCGAAGTCACCGACTCCTAGGCGGAAGGTTACGTCCCCTAAACCCAAGTTAGGGACAAACGTCTTGATTCTAGAGTGGACGAAGGTCCGTTGATTCCGACACACGGAATCGATGACTCGGGTACTTAAGATCTCGGGTGCACGGACTCGATCTCTTCGGAGGTGCACGACGTAGATCTCTTTCGGAACACGGCGTTGTTTCTGGGTCGTGTCGGTTTTTTTTTCTTTTGTGTGTTTCATACACCATTAATTGTATACCTCCTCTAAATGGAATCGGAAAGGACAATCAAAAAGGACAATCAAATAAGAGAGTTCTCCAGTGAAAATACGGCAGTGGACGTTGGAACGAGTCTCGACAAACTTCCCAAAATCCGCACCCCAGTAACGGGAAAGGTCCAACTGGGGGTCATAAAGAGGAAGTGAGCACTGTGCACCCCAGTAACACGGACACATCTCCATCCATCTTCGATGGAAGACCAGAAAATTCCCCACTCAAAAGGACTTTCGATTTACAAGTTTCCAAACGGTTTCTCGACAGACACGTTTCACGTTAAAAATCAACGTGAAAGAGTTTTTTCCTCTTTTCGTTGTACCTCTGAAGGTCTTATTCCAAAGTTTACATATCTGTCCACAGACCTATTTTCGTCCGTTAAGAGAGTCGTATAACGAGAGGAAAATAAAAATTAATGTCACTCAATGTTCCAATCGGGATGAGAAACCAACGTGAAATTAATAAGGGGGTTACAACAGAAAGACACAATACTAGGGAAATTGTCCCTCCTCCTTTATCTGCAAATTAATTGGTCTACAGTGAGTTATTTAGGATTCACAATAAGAGACGTAGTCTTTTCTTTAACGTTTGGTCACTTTTTCCTGGACCTAAAATTTGAATAATTAAACCGTATGAAATCCCAAAAATATTACTACTGTATAAACTTTCATTTTAGTTCTTTCAAAAAATTTTACACCCCAAAGAAAACCTAGTCTACTCGTCATGACACTTAGTACAAGGATTAAAAAGATATACAAATAAGTACTAATAACCGACATCATATAAGAATTTCATGAGAAAAGAAGTTTATTTCGACTAATGTCTCCTCCCGAGTTGTCCTGCCTTTCAACCTTCCACCGTCTGTGAAATGACTAGCTGTCGGAAAGGAAAGAAACTTTTATCTTGAGACTAAAGACGAGTGGGAGGAGGATCCTGGTAAAGGAAGTTCTTACCGACCCGAGAAGGGTTTGTTCCTCCATTGAGATCTAACGAGATTCGGTTAATATTGCCACAGTAAGCGAAAGGCTCCACTAACCGAATTTACACACGTACCCTGTTTCGAGACTGGTTACTTCCTTTTGGATGGTTCCCGAAGACTCTTCCTTAAACAAAAGGGGGAGCGATTATCTGTACATCACTACAGTGTTACGATAACATGAATTAAACGTTTAAGGACTATATACTATCCCTCGTAAGAAAAACATCATGGGTAAGTTCAGATGACTTATAGACATATAAGTTACTGAGATCCAACTCAAAAATTGTACTTTAGTGTGTGTAACAGAAGGAGTACTTACAATTAAATAGTATATATGCGTTACAAAGTGTATGTAACAAAAGACTATGCGTTCAACTTGATCTTATTCTTGAATGTAAATTTCCAGTTCTCTACATAAGATCTTGGAAAAATGATTATAGGTTTAGACTCTCCTCTAATATTCGGAATTTTTTAATAGTGGTAAATTATCACATATTCCCTCGTAAAATTTTATACACATAAACGGTACACATATAGAAACCGTTTCACATACAATTCCCAAAACCAGATAAAAATTTTTAGACAAACAAAACAAAAATAACAACGTACAATTCCCGAGAAACACACAAAATCTATTCTCCGACAATAGTCTAAGTCAAGTCCAGTCAGCGAGTTAACACAGGTTGAGAAACACTGGGGTACTTCGCGTCGTACGGTAGTGGTTGAGGGCCTCAGATGCGTTTGGGTACAGGTAACTCAACCACTACGGTAGATTGGTAGAGTAAGAGACAGTAGGGGAAGGGGAGGACGGGGGTTAGGGAGGGTCCTAGTCCCAGAAAAGGTTACTCAGTTGAGAAGCGTACTCCACCGGTTTTATAACCTCAAAGTCGAAATCGTAGTCAGGAAGGTTACTTATGGATTTTGACTAGAGGAAATCTTACCTGACCAACTAGAGGAACGTCAGGTTCCCTGAGAGTTCTCAGAAGAGGTTGTGGTGTCAAGTTTTCGTAGCTAGGAAGCCGCTAGTGGGAAGGAGTGTCAGGTTACGAGTGTAGGTATGTACTGGTGACCTTTTTGGTATCGGAACTGGTCTGCCTGGAATAAGTCGTTTCATTACAGAGACGAAAACTTATACGATAGATCCAACCAGTATTGAAAGGAAGGTTCCTCATTCACAGAAAATTAAAACACCGACGTTAGTGGTAGACGTCACTAAAACCTCGGGGGTTTTTATTTCACACTGTGACAAAGGGGTAGATAAAGGGTACTTCACTACCCTGGTCTTCGGTACTAGAACCAAAAGACTTACAACTCGAAATTTGGTTGAAAAAGTGAGAGAAGAAAGTGAAAGTAGTTCTCCGAAAAATCAAGGAGAAGTGAAAGACGGTATTCCTACCACAACAGACGTATAGTCTAACCGGAAAATGTTTATAAAAGAGGGTCAGAAAGGTAACAGAACTTCAGGTTGAATATCTAAGAGAGAAAGTACCTAACACGAAAACCGTAATATAGTTTTCAAGTAAAGGTATAAATTCCAGTAGATCTAAAAGAGGATACAATAGAAGATTCAAAATATCAAAATGTAAAATGTAAATCTAGACACTAGGTAAAACACAATTAAAACACCCTCCACATTTCAGAGACAGACTCGAAGGGAGTATCGAGTCAACTATTTCTTAGACGGACGTTACGTCCTCTGGGGTCAAATTAAGGACCCAGTCCTTCTAGGCGACCTCTTCCCTATCCGATGGATGAGGTCATAAGAACCCGAAGAGAGCACCGAGTCGACCATTTCTTGACGGACGTTACACCCTCTGGAACCAAACTAGAGATCAACCCTCTACCCTTTCCGATGGGTGAGGTCATAAGACCGGATCTCTTAAGGTACCTGACATAACAGGTACCCCAGTGTTTCTCAGACTGTACTGACTCGTTGAAAGTGAAGTGAAAAGTTTCAAAGACAGATCTAAGTAAAAATAAAAATGTACACCTACAAATCAACAAGGTCGTGGTAAACAACTTTTTCTGACAGGAACGAGGTAACAGAACGGAAATGAGGAAACAGTTTGTAGTCAACTGTTACTTAGACAAAGAGCCAAGAGAGACGACAGAGGTAACTAGTCGGAATAGACAAGACAAGGGTCATGGTATTTCAGAGCTAATGACATCGAAATGTCATTCACAATCTCAGTCCATCAACCAGGACGATGAAACAAGAGGAAGTGATAACACAATCGAAAAGATCTAGAAAACGAAAAGGTATGTTTGAAATCTTAGTCAACCAGTCATAGATGTTTTATGGAACAACCCTAAAACTAACCCCAATGTACCTAGATTCAGACTTAACCATCCTTTACTGTAAAATTATTATAACATAAGGATAAGTACTTGTACCCTATAGTAAGGTAAATGAATCCATAAGTAACCTCAATACATCATAAAATTTATCTAAAATATGTATAAAACAATGTAAATATCACTTTATAAAGTAAAACTCTCAACCGTTATATTTACCGTAATACAAAAATTAAAGTTTAAGGTAAACAAGTAAAAACCATATAACAACAACAAGTCAACGAGTCAACACAGGTGGTCCGAAGGGACAGGAAGCGGAAGAGGGCCTCGAACGAGTCTGAGTACAGGTAACTCAGTCACTACGGTAGGTTGGTAGGGTAGGACAGTAGGGAAAGAGGAGGACGGAAGTCAGAAGGAGTCGTAGTCCCAGAAAAGGTCACTCAGTCGTGAAACGTAGTCCACCGGTTTCCTAATCTCGAAGTCGGAGTCGTAGTCAGGGTGGTTACTTATAAGTCCTAACTAAAGGAAATCCTAACTGACTAAACTAGAGGAACGTCAGGTACCCTGAGTTCTCAGAAGAGGTTGTGGCGTCAAGTTATCGTAATCAAGAAACCACGAGTCGGAAGAAATACCATATATCCTTTCGTTAACTGAAAACATATCATTCGAGTGTAGGACACTGGAACGATTAATTATTAAGATCTCAAACAACAATGACTCAGAAAGTCTAAAAGATTTAGTACAGTGGACGTGTCTACTATACTAAAGAAAGATCACACATATGGAACATAAAGGAAAAGAGCAGAATAGTGTATCGATCCTGAAGGTCATACTACAACCTTCCTCAACACTCTCCCGATGAAGAACGGAACATGGACTAAAATCACTCTTACGAAACTCAAAGAATGACAATTTGTACTACAACCAGTATCCAAAAGAACATCCATAAGAAGTAGTTCTACTTCTACAATGGGAGATCAGTATCAAATGATTCTCCAAAATACTACTTACACACAACCTAAGACAGTACGAAAAACTAAGATAACTATATTAGTACATTAAAAAAAAAGAACAAATCGACCAACTATACTATCTAATGTAATTAACTAAAAGTTCGTAACTTGTCTAATGTAATTAACTAAAAGTTCGTAACTTAGTCGGAGTGTATCAACCCTATTTAGGATGAACCAGTATCATATTTTAAGAAAAGTATGTAACAACTTAAGCCAAACGATGACACCAAAGAATAAAAGAACATTATAGCAACTCATTACGACTGGAGTATCTTACAGACTCCTTCATAAGGGGGACAAAGATGGGAGGCAAAAATAAAAAACGGAGTGACGTGTCATACACCCTAGAGGCAAGGGACCGAAGGTACGGGGGACGAAGTCTTCACGTGTCAGAATGGGTGACCTAACGGTCCCTTCGGGGATAAAGATAGAAGACTTTATCTGAGGTTCACAACCATATTATAGAAAGAAGTTACAAGTCATCTTAAGTGGTAACTTGGGTATGCCTAGATCACGAAGGATAACACTTTCATGACACAAATTAATGACTAAGTTAAATACACTATGTATTTTCGGATAAGTCTAACAGTTAAAACCTTTGACAACAACTTGATGACTTAATGGGTAGGATCTTGACTGGATACAAGTCTGAAGATCATTACACTCTACTATCTACGGGGATAAAATATTCAAAGAAACCCGGTCTAAAGGAGATTAAACGTTTTCTTTCATCAGATCAATTATGTTCGAAGTTGAAAAAAAAAAAGGTCTTCGTAGACATTAAGGGTAACGCAAGGACAAGTCAAGTCAACGAGTCAGTACAGACTGAGAAACACTGGGGTACTTGGCGTCGTACGGTCGGGAGGGACAGGTAGTGGTTGACGGCTTCAGATGGGTTTGAGTACAGGTAACTCAACCACTACGGTAGGTTGGTTGAGTAGGAGACAGCAGGGGAACAGGATGACGGGAATTAGAAAGGGTCGTTATCCCAGAAGAGTTCACTCAGTCGAAAAGTGTAGTCACCGGTTTCATAACCTCAAAGTCGAAGTTGTAGTCAGGAAGGTTACTTGTGGGTCCTTACTAAAGGAAATGCTACCTGACCAACCTAGAGGAAAGTCAGGTTCCCTGAGAGTTCTCAAAAGGGGTTGTGGTGTAGCCGCGAGTCGAAAGAAATATCAGGTTGAGAGTGTAGGTATGTACTTATGACCTTTTTGGTATCTGAACTGATCTATCTGGAAACAACCGTTTCATTACAGAGACGAAAAATTATACGACAGATCCAACCACTATTGAAAGGAAGGTTCCTCATTCGCAGAAAATTAAAGTACCGACGTTAGTGGTTGACGTCACTAAAACCTCCGGAGGTTTTTTTCAGTCGGTGACAAAGGGCTAGATAAACGGTACTTCACTACTCTGGTGGATGTTAAGACAAAAGACCGAAGAGTTTAGTAGGTCTCGGACTTTAGAGTATCAGACATATTTTGGAAGGGTTTTGAAGGACGTTTCACAGAGGAGGAGACTTAAAGGTCTTATCACGAAGAGTTTGAGTTTACGAAAATCCTAAGTACACCCTTAGAACATTTGTGTGTCTAAAACTAAACGTACACCTCGGATTCTAAGACTTAAAGACTTTTCGAGGGTCCCCAATGATCACGACGATTAGGTATATGTTGTAAAACTCATTTTCTCAAGAGTAAATATTGTAAGTAAACTATGATGTAGTGTACGTTAGAATGTCCGTTACATCGAAATTACTCAAATACAGAGTGGAAAGGTTAATCTAAAGTTTGAAAAGTTTGCACTCCCGATACGGAGAAAAAACTAAGGTACTGTTGTGAGTTGTATCACGGAATATGTTTCACAATTAGTTTACTTCCCTACTTATTTACTTACCTTTCCTCTGTTTTAATTTACGTTGTCAAAAAACTATTCCTTAAGTTATAGAGTTGACGACTTAAGTCACTCTCTCCTCTACTGAGACCCTCTTTTTTATATTGAAGTACACTATAGAACGTAAAACGGACTCTTGTCAAAGGTCGGTCGAAACACCCTCTTGGATATTTGTTGTTTTTTTTCATAGAGTATATTAGAATGAACAATTTTGTACATCTCCCGTTTCAAGTCTCTTTGATATCGGTCTCCTTTCACTTATTCTTTAGAATCCATCTTCTCTCGGTCTCTTCTCCTTGGGTTTTAAGACACGTATTTGAGACGGGTTCAAGGACCGACCAGATTCTGGTACATATATACCCCACCTAAGGTTTATCAAGTTAATACCAATTTCCTTAACTTAACTCTAAACTCGACGACGAACGGTATCTTCTTTGTCAAAAGTCAAACTGAAGTTGATTGTTGTTTTAGCCATGAGAAGTTTCCTTGTATTGTCTCAGGTTTTAGACATATCATATAGTGATCGTCACAAGTTCTATATTAGGTCTTCATGAAATGTATACTTCTTTGTTCTTTTTAACTAGGGACAAGACTCTTTTCCTAAAATTTGTTCGGTCAATTTGGTTACAATTTCATATATTACTTATACGAGTAAGTTACTTAAGTCAAGTCAAGTCAGAGAGTCAGCACAGACTGAGAAACGCTGGGGTACCTGACGTCGTGCGGTCCGAAGGGACAGGCAGTGGTTGAGGGTCTCAAATGAGTTTGAGTATAGGTAACTCAACCACTACGGTAGGTTGGTAGAGTAGGAGACAGCAGGGGAAGAGGAGGGTGGAAGTTAGAAAGGGTCGTAGTCCCAGAAAAGGTCACTCAGCCAAGAAACGTAGTCCATCGGTTTCATAACCTCAAAGTCGAACTCGTAGACAGGAAGGTTACTTGTAAGTGACTTAAGTTACTTAACTTAATTTTACATCATTTATAATCGTCCTTTTATCTATACTAATTTCTCTTCGTTTACCTTTAGGACCTTGATTTTTTGTTCTCAGTCAGAACCTTTATCCCGTCGAAGGCAAGGTCTGGTGACGTCAATTTACTTATACCGTTATTTCACTTAGTGTGTTTATAAGACCAAAGGACCATGTATCTTCTCAATACAACTACGATACGATATAAAAAAATTCACTAGTTATCGTAATAGAGAAATTTTTTTGTTACATGTATAGAATTAAACTTTTGTGACGAATTCTTTTTACGATTGATGATAGACTCGAAAGTTTACTTGACATTAGAATAACGACCACATCCCGGAAAGGAGTCACAACTAGTGACGACCTGCTAGTAGTCCCACCACCGACGACTACCAACCTCACCGACACCGTTAAAGAATTTTATTCTGTTGTTACTTCAAACAGTGAGGCTGTCTGAGAAGGATAATACTTTACAAAGAGACAGCGTACGTCACGAAATCTCTCATAAAATACGTGTTCTCAAAGAAAGTCTTAACCTTAGTCAGGAGAGTTTGGGACGACGACGAGATTGGTTCAGACATAGTATAAGACTTAGAAAATAACAGTAAAGTCGTTAGTGGTGTAGAGTGGTCCTCCTCTAAGGTCGAGTACTTCGATGAAAGAAATGAGTAGGTATTCTTCGTTAAGAAGTAGGTAACTTCAAAATAGTACTCTGACACTGTTGAGTCAGTGTAGAAGTCGGAGATGAAGAGCAAGAGAACGACAAAGATGGTGTCGACGTTAATGAAGGAGGCGACGTCAGAACTTGGGGAGTTTCAGTAATTACTCCCAGTCTTAATTAAAGAAGGTTTGAGGACAATTATAACTATAAAACCGGAGAAGAGTAGAAGAACGACGACGACGACGATTCAGCGAAGTCAGCACAGGCTGAGACACGCTGGGGTATCTGCCGTCGGGTGGTCCGAGGGGACAGGGACCCTAAGAGATCCGTTCTTATGACCTCACCGAACGGTAAAGGAAGAGGTTACGTACTTTCACTTTTCAGTTTCACTTCAACGAGTCAGCACAGACTGAGAAGCACTGGGGTACCTGACGTCGGGTGGTCCGAGGAGGCAGGTACCCTAAAAGGTCCGTTCTCATGACCTCACCCCACGGCAACGGAAGAGGTAGAGTAGAAGAGTACTGTGGATTTTACCACTGAAACGAAACGGGTTTATGTAGTCTCTTTAGTGACAAATACCGTCGACAGTGGAATCGTTTACGTAAAGAATTTATTATGAACTTTCAATTTTACTGAGAAACCAGCTACCTAATACCTTACCTATAACAAAATCGTCCGTACTTTTGTTGTACTTAGAGTGACATGTAGTGGTAGTCTCGAGAACAAACCGGTCCATGTAACCGTTGTTTATCAGTAAAACTTTCCTTAGAAAAAAAGACTTGTCATCCATAGTTGTCACCCAAACTTTATAAGTCATTTGGTACAACATTTGTATACACAACAGTAGGTCTAAGACAAGGTAAATACTTCGTGTCCACCTCATCTAAATCGTGTTAAGAATTCCTGGGACCCTAAAAAAACTTACCATTTACTCGTAGCCCAAGTTGGATTTCAATCGACGTAATTGGGGATTTTTATCTCAGTCTGACACAAAACTTCCAAACTTCGGTTCGTAACTGAAGAGGAGAGATCGACACTTTTAGACTCTACTGTAAAAGAAGGTTACATTCCGATAGAACAGATGTAACTTTTTAGACAAATCTCATCGGCAGAAACAGTTGATAAAATCGATCTAAAACACTTATTGAACGACTTCAAAAACACAGTCATGAACGACAAAGTAGACCGTGAAAATGTAATACTTTGGAATACAATCCGTAGAGAAATTTGAGTACTTTTGGAGACGATCCAAATTTATAAAGAGACTGTCGAAACAGTGGAGAGAGACGGAAATATCTTGACTTCTTTCAATCATGGAACGAGATCTAATCCGAAAAAAGGGGACACACACACATATACACACACATATATATATATATATATATATATATATTTATATTTACATAACAACTGAATTTGTTATAAAGTCCACGTGTCGTTCCACTAAATCAATATGAATTTCTTAGAAGGTAGTCACGTCTTCTGGGCCCAAACTAAGGACCCAGTCCTTCTAGGGGACCTCTTTCTTTACCGTTGGGTGAGGTTATAGGAACGGACCTCTTAGGGTACCTGTCTCCTCGGACCGTCCGATGTCAGGTACCCAAGTGTTCTCAACCTGTGCTGAATCGTTGATTTGGTGGTGGTGGTGTGTGTCTCTCATAAAAAGTATAATAAAATCTAAATCCAATAATATTCTATAACTGATATTAAGGGACATAATATGTTATTTTGCAACACCGAACAACGCATAGATAAAAAAATTAATCTTTAGATCGTAAGACAAGGATGATTCAGTTTGTTCACCTTAGTATGAATTTTTAGTATTCAAAATATCGATCCGTTTTTAAGTATTTATAAGATTTTATACTATATGTGTGATATATACATACAAAAATATGTTTCCCAAAAGATGATGCGAACTATCTCCGAAGTCACCATCACTACCATCCCCAAATCAACGATTCAGCACAGGGTGAGAGGCACTGGGGTACCTGATATCGGGTGGTCCGAGGAGACAGGTATCCTAAAAGTTCCGTTCTTACAACCTCCCCCAACGGTAAAGGAAGAGGTCCTCTATAAGGGTTGGTTTCCTGACTCAGGAGTAAAGGTTGTAACGTCTACCTAAGAAATGGTGACTCGGTGGTCCCTTCAGGTTTCTGAACTCTTTCTTGTAATTTTTTTATTTTTATTTTTATTTTTTCTACCTCTTTTACCTTCTGTATACCTCCCCTCGTGACTAATACTTTATCTTTTTCACTTTGTTTCATCTATTTTCATTTTCTAGTGGTGTATCAGGTCAACAAAGAGAACAAAAATTAGTACCGACAAGTAGTCTTTGTGTTGACTTTGAAACCTCTTTTCTTCGTTATGGACCCGTAAACAAAAAAAAAAAGTTTCTTAAGGTTTTATTAAGACTATACGTAAACCTAAAATGTTTTACTAATGTCCAAAAAGATAATTTACCATCGAAACCACTTCATCTTAAGACAATAAAAGACAACTGGTTAGTACTATGTTACCATTATTCGTTTATCATCAATATATTACTGTCATCATCTTCTACAAAAAGTCAAAAGTGTCAGTTATGGATCTGTTTTTTCTATTAATGTCAACGTTCGGTATTACCTTTGTACTAATTGGTTTGTTATATTTTATTAACATACGTTAAACCCCCTAATTCATCTCACTACACTATTCACCTTCACGTATGTGTATACAAAAGTAGGTGGGTCGGTCAGATACAGAAAAGTGACCACGTAAATTAGGTAAATACAAATTCCATCAATAGTTATACATAATAGGATAACGGTAAATTTTTTAACAAAACCCAATTAAAACGCATCCAGAAAAGGAAGAAAACACAAAGGACGGATCTCTTCAAAGAAATCGTAAACAACATTTCGACTCATCATGACTCAAGAGAATTGAAAACGAACAGATCTTTCGAACACGAAAGAGGTAATTTAGATTTACTTTGAGAGCGACTTGTATCATAAGAGTCAACCTCCAAGAAGGGAAAGTAGTGAAATTTACACATTTCTAGACCGAATATCTCAAAGACAACTCTTTAATCGACTATTGGAATACTCTCAAGGGAACGTACAATAAACAGTAAAAGAACAACGAAAATTATAAAGTGGAAACAGAAATTAAGAACAGTCAAACTAATGATACATAGGACGACACAAGGAGGAACTCAAAAGGATGGACCCTAAGAGGTACGAAGGACCTGAACCAACTGATAAAAAAACAAACAAACAAAAAAATGGTACAATCCCTTCAAAAGTCGTTAATACAGAAGTTTGTAAAAGAGACCAGGAAAGAGAGAAAAGGAAGACCCTGGGGATGTTAAACTTACATTCACGTAAACTACAACAGGGTTTCAGAGAATTCGACAGGAGTTAAAAAAATAAGATGAAAAAGACATAAGACAAGACTTCGTCACTAAATGTGGTGAGAAAGGACATCCAGTGTAGGTAAGAAGATAGTCAATAAGACGATACCTAACGGAGATCACATAACAAAGTAGAGACAAGAAATCAAGTAGATCCAGAAACTCTTCGTAAAGAACGTAGAAGAGGTAAGAAAAAAACTCTAGGACCGAGAAGTGATAGTAATAAGACTTAAGAAAAAGACCTTCCACCGGATAGAGGTGAAGTGAATCAGTAAAAAAAGACCCCAAAATACAACAGGGAAGTAGACCTTTTATTTGGGAGACGAAAAAGTAGGACTAATTTAAAGACATTACACCAAAAACAGGATCGGTGACACCCTAACACCAAGAAGAACGACGAAGACAGACGGGAGACCAGCTACTCCGATTCCCAGAACACATTCCAAGGACTTCCCTCCCGGATCCACCCTTTTTGACTAAGAACAAGACCACCCGTCCCGGAACTAGTCATTTCCAAATTAGGTTAATGAACGACTACCCACCCCAACACGAGGGAGGGACAATCAACAAACCGGACTCTACTGGGTCGGGACCCCAGACACCCGAGACAACATCCCATTTACCACTGGAGGTTTTCCCGAATGTGGTTCCCCATGGAAGGTCCTAACGACGAGGGTCACCGACGTAGGGACACCGCTCGGGGAAGGTTGGGAATGGAGGTGTCCTTTGGGAGGTTGTGATCGTCAATCCAGACCAAGTCCGAGGACATCCTAGTGACGAGGAAAGGGGACCCAGAACCACGTGCGTTCTAAAACAAACACGGGAGGTTGTCATCCTAGAGACAAAGAGGGTCAGGACACCTTCAGGATATTAGTTTAGAACGACCGGAAGTTCCAGTCTAAGGGACCCCTAAGGGGCAGGTAAACAGTCTAGGGGTCCGACCCTTCGGACTGTACTCCAAGTCTTGGTAGTGTTATCACCCTCTTGAGGAAACCATACTAACAAGACGTCAGACACCCAACGGATGGACCGTCCATACCCTAAACTAAACTAGTACTAACACGGGGAAGGACGGTAGAGTAACGTCGCAGAAGAAACCGACACTCCCATTAAAAAAAACTATCCAAAGTCACAGGAGAACAGTTACCAAGAACTTATCGCTCAACGCTAAAACCACGAGAGTGTCCTCCTCTAAGCGCGTGTAGGAAGACGAGGTGGCAGAACACAACCTTCGGGTCTTATCCGAAACCGAATTCCCTGACGACACCGACCAAACTAAGAGATAAGTTAAGTGATTTCAAAGGAGGTAATATCGTTATTCCGAGAAAATGAAAGAATAGTGAGTACACAAGTGACCTCGTCGTACAGAGTAAAGGAGGTTCTTCAAGTGATAAACCGATTGAAAAACCACGTCCTCTCAATTGAAAGACGCATAGAGTCGAAAGTAAAGCGGAAGGAGTAATTCGAATTAGTAAAGAGCGAAAACTAAATTTCCCGCTCTGTACACTAGAAGGGAAGTTAACTCTTGAATCACCAGTAATATCCTAATAATTAACCGGACTAAAGTCATAACACAGAGCCCCTTATCCCTCCGGGTTCCTCTCCTTCCCTTTGTTCCCTTGTCACCGTGTCAGTCTTGCGTGTACAAATAACTCACTCAAGTGACAGAATGTACACATATCAAACACTACGGGGTTTTATTGATGTTATCATTATAGTTTCTAGTGTGTTCTAGTGTGTAGTGTTGTTTACATTATTACTACTTTTTCAAACTTTATAACATTCTTAACGGTTTCAACTGTGTCTCTGTCCTTAACTCGTTAACGACAACCTTTTTACCGTGGTTATTTAATTAAGTGAGCTACGTCCCAACGGTGGTTGAAAGTCGAAAAACAAAACAAAATTTCCATCACAGACGTTTCCATATTATTTAACTTGGAGTCTTTACTGTCGACACTGATTTCTGAAAGGCCCCCGGTTAATGGCGAAGTTCCTGGAGTCCTTAAGTGATAAAAAGGTTCTATTCCTGAAACTTTGAGTCCTTTTAAGTCCTTCAAGTGTTTCAAGAATTAAGACAGTTTGTCGTCAACTTTTAGAAATCACTTGAGTCTTCTCTGCAAGGTCGGTCCTTAAAGGGTCTGTAGACAAACTACCGTCGAAATGATCTCTTCCGGGTCTCACACGACTTGCTGTGGTTGGGTCGATCTGACTAACCCTAGACTAGTCGAGACTCTTACGCTAATTCGTTACGGCGACGAAACAATTATAACATAGTGAGGGTCTTATTGCCTTTATAAACTACAACGACTTTCTTTTCTCTTTTGAATTTTCCGTAACTTTTCATCGGTGTAGTAGTAAACAGTTGATGGTGTCATTATTATAAAAGTCCGTTCTTAGTTCTTTCTTTGGGGTTTGATCACTCACATTTAAACTACTCTTTGTCCCATAAATACAGCAGAGTTTCATCAGGGATCTTCTATAAATAATTAATGTTTCTCTTTTTAGATAAATGTGACTGTCCTCGGGGAAGTTGATCCACTGGTTTCACTTGTAGTGATTATTACTCTGTATAAATACAGTACACGAAGAGTAGTGGTACACGACTCTTCTTGTATTGTAAAGAGGTTTTTTACGTATTGAATTTAGATTAGTGCTCCTTTGTGGTCCGTTTGATGTAAGTCCCGGTCATATGAAGAACTTACGGTTCCAGTACCTCCCGTTTCTTTCTGACTTGTTGATATTCGTCTATTTCTATGTACTGTCGAATTACATTACATACTAGGACTTACCCTTTTTTTGTAAAAAAGAAAACGATAGTTCCTGTAATCATCTTATTAATCACTTTAAACTGATTTAAGACATCTAATTATTATCTAAACACACTTATTCTAGAACAAAAAATTTTTTTTTAAATTTTTTATAAACAAAAACCAACGCACTCCAGAATCAACACCGAACGTCTTAAAAACAACAACAACAACGTCCCCCACCCGAGAATCCAACACCATGTATCTGAAATCATCAACGTCACATACCCGAATCAACGGGACGTCGTACACCTAGAATCAAGAAGTTAGTCCCTAGCTTGGGTGCAGGGGGACGTTACCTTCCGTCTAAGAAGTGGTAACCTGGTAGTCCTCTTAGGGTTCTGGAACTAAAACTATTAACTTGATACAAATTTATTTTATCACGAGAATGAGAAAATTTTTTTAACTAAAGAAAAAATTCTTACTAAAGTCTAAGTGTCTTTTTGACTTGTCTTTCGTGTTTCTTTGTCTCAAGGGTATATGAAAGACAGGGGTGTGTACATATTGAAAGAGAAGATATCTGTTAGGTGTGGTGGTACCATGTAAACAATATTAATTACTTAGATGTAAATTTGTAATAAAGGGAGGTTTCAACTACTACATGTAATCCTAGACAAGAACCACCACACAATAAAAATAAAATGGGTATCAAAAAAGAAAAGGTCTTACAGTATATCAACCTTAGTACGAGATGTCTAAACACACTCTGATATGAACAAAACAGCCTTTTCCGTTACCGTGGGGTGAGGTCATGAGAACGGACCTTTTAGGGTACCTGCCTCCTCGGACCATCCGACGTCAGGTACCCTAACTCTTCTCAGCCCGTGCTGACTCGTTGAAGTGAAAGTGAAAAGTGAAAGTACGTTACCTCTTCCTTTACCGTTGGGTGAGGTCACAAGAACGGACCTCTTAGGGTCCCTGCCCCCTCGGACCACCCGATGTCAGGTACCCCAGCGTCTCAGCCTGTGCTGACTTCGCTGAATCGTCGTCGTCGTCGTCGTCGTCGTCGTATGAACAAAACATTCTCTGACAGAAGTTTTCACTGGTAAAACGTAAGGGTGGTCTTTATTCTCTTCCAAGACAATGAGATGTAGGAGTAATGGTAAACCATAACTGTCACAAAACCTGAAACCTGTAACACTATCCACACATCGGGAACGAAATTTCTTGGTACGAATTACATAAACGTGTATTTCTCCGTAACGTTATATTAGAATGTAGTCTTTTTTTTTAGACACATGTACGTAAGTGTTTCATCATTTATAATCATCACCAAGTAGAAAACGGATCGAAATGGAGGGGAGTGAAAAGGATTAGAACTTGAGGGAAAAAAAAACAAAATATAGGTTTTATTGTCTTTCTTCCTGAATACCGGTCCCAACCACCCTCCTCCACTCTCTTTGTGTAAAACTAAGGAAGACCGAGACTAACATTTAAGATCTCGTTATCAAAAGTTTGAACCGACGTGTCCGATTAAGTTCCTCAAAATTTATTTATGACTACGGTCGTAGGTAGGGATCTCTAACACCAAATTACCTAACCCCAGACCAGACCTCTGAATTTTCGAGTGGTCCAACAACGTTACACGTTTTTTCAAACTCATGATGATGAGATCTCACTGGAATACTAAATGTTTACGTTTCTTTCTTAAAACTGTTCCTTTACCTCTGAACCTAAATAATTTGTAAATTGAGGATCTAGTTTATTTGGACATCTATAGAGAACACAAAAGATCGTTTCGTTTGAAACATATAAGTCTCCTCCTACTTCGCTAACAAAAATTTTTCAATGAAAATTAACCTCCTATTAACGAAATGTCACAACACATCCAAAGACGGCATGTTGTCGCGCTCAGTCGGTATTCATATGTATATAGGACAGGGAGGACTTGGAAGGAGGGTGGCTGGGGATAGGCAAAGGAGATCCAACAGTGTCTCGGGACCCGACCTGAGGGACACACTATATCGTCGAAGAGGGACCGACAGCTAAAATGGGACCAGTACCTATATAAAGTCACGACGAGAGAGTTAAGCAAGGTTGGAGAAGAATGGGGTGACACAGGTGTTTAGGCAAGAGATGTGCATACAAAGATAAGAACGACACGTTTGTCCAAGTAGTCATGTCAAAAAGATCTAGGGCATACATACACAATTATATGTTATAAACAAAAAGAGAATGACTTGAAGTAAGACATGTCATCCGAGATCCAAGGACGTGGAGTCAAGTTGACTGAGTTTAAGTAAGGAAAAATACCGACTCATTACAAGGTAACATATATACATGGTGTCGTAGAAACAGGTAAGTAGACAACTAACTGTAGATCCAACGAAGGTGCAGGACCGATAACATTTATCACGACGTCACTTATAACTCCATTATACAAACAAAGTCAATACCAAGAGAGTCGTAGATACGGGTAAACACCCTAACAACCATACCCACACACACACACACACACACACACGTACAATCAACGAGTCAGTACAGGTTGACAAACACTGGGCACCTGATATGAAGTGTCCAAAGAGACAAGTACCCCAAAAGGTCCGTTCTTATGACCTCACCCAACGGTAAAGGAGGAGGTCCCCTAGAAGGGCTGGGTCTCTACCTTGGGTCCAGAGGGTGTAACGTCCGTCTAAGAAATAACAGACTCGGTGGTCCCTTCGGGGAACGACCCGGTATCATTATCAAAATAAAGATCGAAAACCAAAAAAAAAAAAAAATTCCTTTAAAGGATGACAAGAGGAATCACCGACATAGTTAAATGTCAGACGGTTGTGACGTTCTCCCAAGGAAAAGAGATGAAAGAGAGGTAGTAAATGATAAACATCTAAAAAAAACTACCACCGGTAGGACTGACTATGTTCCACCATGGAGTAACGTCAAAACTAAACGCAAAGAAATTATTACTCACTACAACTCGAAGAAAAGTACACGAACAACTGGTAGACATACAGAAGAAACCTCTTTACAGACAAATCCAAAGGTGAGTAAAAACCAACCCAATAAACAAAAGGACTATAACTCGACGTACTCGACGAACATATAAAACCACTAATTAGGAAACAGTCAACGAAACAAACGTTAATAAAAGAGAGTAAGACTCCCAATTTCACTAAGCATGTGGACCATACTACCAGTCTTAGTGCCCTCCTTTGAGAAATTTGTTGATATTTACGAGACTGGGGTGAGGTACGGACTCGTTTTCAAACAAAAAAAGAAAATTTTGTTTTGTTAAGGGTTCATTAACACAACTAGTCACTCCTAATTCATGTAAAAAGATTTAAAAACACTAGCAGATCGGTAAAGTAACTGTAGGTCTCATATGAATCTAATTAAACATAAATGACTCATACATCATCTGTGACACCTCATCCCAAAGGACAAGGTTTGGAGTACCTAAGGGAATCTCTCGGTTGGTCTTTCCGATATCCTTTGTAGATTTCTAATTTTACGTTTAAGAATCGAACTGATGGTCTCTACGTCTAAAACATCGAGACCCTCCCCGGATTCTAGTAATAAAATCATTACAATATCCAACTAAAACTTCGTCTACAAAGTTCCTAGTCGAAATCTTTTGATAAGAAATCCCCTTGGTATCTGGGTGAAGTTTCCCAGAAGTTCAAACGTCGACATACGTCATGACACGTACACACAGATACATGTAAACGCCCCCCACCCCCAACCCCTATCTCTCCGGAATGGTCATGTAGTCTAAGAGTTGTCCCGGTTAATGGGTGATATATCCCATCTTTTACACTCATCCCTGGTCATTCCTCAAGTGTTAGATTATCCATTTATTTTCTACCGTAAAACAATTCGGTAATAGATTTACATCAGTATCATTCATAATCCCTCCTGTTTCATGCATGGTCCCTGGACTTTCCTCTTATCTGAATTATGTCACTGCTGACACACTGGCCGTGGTATCCCACGAAATACATATCATGTCATATAGTAAGAGTGTTATTGAGTCACACGGCCCTAAATAATAGGAGTTAAATGTCCACTCCAATTCACTGAACGTATTTCGGTCAATAACTTCAGGCAAAACGAGATAGTGTCACAAAAAATTTTACACCGGTGTCCGAGGGCCCCAAGGGGTTCTGAGAAAGTTTTATTATAGTTCACAAGAAACGGAGAAAGTAGCATAAAGGTAAAACTGGTCAACTACCTTGTTTTCGTTATCACCTATTTTGGTGACCGCGGAATCATCTTGAGTTCTGTCTCAAGGGCTGGTACGGTCTCCAGTGACATAAGGAATTGACCTGACGGTGTGTGTCACTTTGTTTTACGATCAAAATTCTGGTAGGAACTTATCCGTCATTTTTACTAATTAACATACTTCAGAAGGAAGAACTTAGGTCCACGAAAAGTATAGGATATACTACTTTACCCTCAAAGATACCTTATGACTTGACGTCACCAGTAGAACTCCTTTTCGTTAACAAAAACAACATTCGATTCAGTCAACGAAAAGGACACCGTGTCGTCAAAATGATCTTCCTTACTAACTGTCGATGTGACTAATAAGTCTGTACCCATAAACCGTCGGTGAAAAAGTTTTACTTAATTCGTTCGAATAGCTAAGTTTCTTTTGTTGACTGTCATAAACAACGGTTACTGTTTTGAATTCGAAAGTTCACTTTTAACCTTAAAACCTTTTCAAATAAAAGATGCTACTCGAACTGTCGAATAGTTATAAAATTTCGAAAGTATTACTTTAACTTTCCCTATAATTATACTAAAAATTTTTATGGTACATTACTTTATGTTGTAAACCTTCTAGACATATTGAGTTACTTAGTCATAAAAGGTTTATTGGTTATGTACTACAATTTTTTTTAGAAGGTACTCATTCTTCTAAGTAAGTTTCACGTTTTATCTTGTTATTACATTCTTATACTTCAAACAATTACATTGAAGTCTAAGGTGTAGTGTTGATTGTAAATTCTTTCTACTGAACATCTCAAAACCACACCATAGTTTTTTACTATAGGTATTATAGGTTTTTCCGACGGTTTCATGACGAGGGAAAGGGTTGATGTACAGTGCACTTCGAAAAAAAAAGGAAGTTTACAAAGGTAGTTCTATTACATAATAACATTCGTCTACATTCTTAGGTCGGCAGGTAGAGGATAATTTGGTCTGTAATTTCTCTAAACGTTTTACATTTTGTTCCGATCAAATAAGTATTAGACTCCCCTTTTGTTAAAATAAAAAGTATTCACATAATACGGTTATACATTATTCAAATAATACAAATTACTTAATCGTTTTCAAAATCTTCAATAAAGTCAAGATTAAAGATCATACCAATTATAGCTATCTATATTAAGTAAATATGTTTTGGGGAAACTCCAGAAGTTATCCAAAATTCTGATACTACCTTAAGTCTCTGATTTGGCTAGCTAGAGACTCGTAAGTGTCCTTGAAGGATCGTAAAGTATCCCAGAAATTCTTGACCGACCCTAAAATCCTTAATTTCTTAACCCGACTAACACACTCCTCTACAAGGTCCGTCTCTCTAGGTACACTCGACTCCGGGTCTACACACTTTCAGACCTGTCATAAATCCTTCGTTTCCTTTTAAGTAAAGTTAACCCGTTCATGGACGGTTCATGTAAAACACACCAACTAAGTACGACACTTGTCGCGACCCCTTATTCTGTGTAAGAAATGGAAATCGACCTGTGAAACATACCCACCCTCGTGACCTAAAACTCCCCCTTTCGTCAGTTACTATGTATACCGAACTGGAGTTGTAATAAAAGGATCCATGAAAGAATTTTTTTTTTTTGTTGGAATATAAATCAATTGACATTACGGAAACCTGAAATAATAGGTCCGTCAGCAATCGTCGACGGAGTGAAAAAAGTAACACCCGTGAAAAAGGAATCCGTCGGTCAAAATGTGTCTACGACCACTTTAGCAAGTCGACGATTTATTCGTTCAATACAAGTACTTTTACTTACCCTTAGTTTATACACTTGACCCCCTTTCTATATGAAGTTTTTCAGTCAAATGTGTCACAAAGAGTAACGTAAGAGTAACATCTTAAAGATGAAGTTAATACGGATTACTTATCATACTCCACGGGACAGAGATTCCAACACACACACATATACACGAGTCAACACAGACTGAGAAGTACTGGGGTACCTGACATCGGGAGGAGACAGTCACCCTAAAAGGTTCGTTCTTATGACCATACCCAACAATAAAGGGCGAGGTCCCCTAGAAGGACTGGGTCCCTAGTTTGGACGCAGAAAACGAAACGTCCGTCAAAGAAATGGAGAACTCGGTTGCCCATTCGGGAAAATACATTGTACAGTTTTCGCTTAAGATGGATAAGTGAATATACGATCTTTTATGCTTAAGATAGTCTTAAAGTAATGTTTGGACCAACCTAATTTGTCTTACTGTGGACCGTGTATCATTTACAATCCATAAAGAGAAGAGGAATGTTTTCGAAAAGAGAGGGACAAACATGTCAAAATTGAAGTTACGTTCACGATTGTGACGTAGATATTTCAAGAACGTAAAGAGTTTCCAATCACTGTAGTTTATACGAAGATCAACACAAAGTACAGAACCCGACAGGTCTCGTTAGTAAAACTTCACCTCAATTCGAGTGGAGGACACTACAAGAAAATCCTAAACTTTATCGAGTTGACCTTAAGGTAGTGGAGGTGACCGAAACAAGCATCACTCCGAAGGATACCGGGTGAACTGAAGCGTAAGGTCCTACAGACCGAGATCCACTCACTAGTGTGGTAGCACTAATAGACCCAACACTTCTAGAAAAAACGTATCAAGAAACCACATAAGAACGGTGGAGAAGAATCATAGAAGAAGAAGACAATTCAGGTATGGTTAAGACAGGAAATAACACGGTAAAAACTTACTTTACAAGGGAACCATAGAGATTAAAAGAACCTCTAGAGATCAAAAAGGGTAAAATAACAAAAGGAGATAAAGAAACGTAACTAGTGACTCCTTCCGAAAGAATAGAGAGGAACGATAAGAAACCTTGAGACGTAAGTCTACCCACATAGAAAGGAAAAGGGGAAACGAAAAGCGAAGAGAAGAAAAGTATCGATAAACAGTCTGGAGGAGTCTGTTGGTAAAACGGAAAAACATAAAGAAAAAGAACCCCTACCAGAACTAGAGACGGAGGACATGTCACAGTGCTTGGAGGAGGTAAGTATTAAGAAGTCCGTGAGACAAATAGTCTAGATTAGGGAACTTAGATAAACAGTGAAGGTGACATATTAGTATCCCCTAGACTAAATTCAGTATGGACTTACCAGATCACCAAAAGGGATGAAAGAAGTTAAATTCAGACACCACAACCTCTTCTGAGAACTCTCAGGGAACCTGTCATTCCTCTAGGTTGATCAGGTAGGATTTCCTTTAGTCAGGACTTATAAGTAACCTTCCTGACTACGACTTCGACTTTGAGGTTATGAAACCGGTGAACTACGCTTCTCGACTGAGTAAACTTTTCTGGGACTACGACCCTTTCTAACTCCCGTCCTCCTCTTCCCCTGGTGTCTCCTACTCTACCAATCTACCGTAGTGACTGAGTCACCTGTACTCACTCATTGGAGACCCTCAACCACTATCTGTCCCTCCGGACCGCACGACACCAGGTACCCCGGCGTTTCTCAGTCTGTGCTGACTCGGTAACTTGGCTTGACTCGACTTGGGTACTACGAGCCTGTTTCTTGTCAAAGACTATGTCAAGTTACGGTTTCAGCGGTGTTATTCTCTACTCTAATTCTCTGATTGTTTCCTTTCTCTTGTCTAACGAACATTTCGTACACTGAAACTCTATTGTTCACTGTGCAATAAGTGATTTTCTCGTAAGGATCAATTTTTCGTTTGTTTGTTTTGGTAGTGTGTTTGGGTACCTAGTCCTCTCCTCTACTTGTAAAAGAGGACCCTAGGAAAACATTCAACATGTGTCAAACAGTTATTTGGAGCCAAAGGAATTTCTAACAAATAGGAACATGATTATTTGGTGTAAATGGCTCTTTGGGGTCTTGTGCTATCGTTTGTATTTGGTATATAAATAAAATAATAGATGAATAACCGAAGACCTATGTTTAACTGGGAGACAACTGGACCGACAGAGTCGGAAAGATTATCCGAGTCCTTCACGGACCTCGACAACGAGTCTCTTCTATCACTGAGACCAGTAGGAAGTAACGACAACAATAAGAATTATTAGAAAGGATTGTAGAAGGTTTCCTTGTGGATTATTCACGGAATTGAGAGGTAGTCGTAGTTACTGTAATAATAACGTCCTTGGAAAGTGACAAAGGAACGGGAAGACGAAGACCACCAACATCATCTCAGAGGCTCTCGGGATTACGTTCTAAAGTCGTGCAGTTCTTGGTAAGGAGCCTAACTCGAAAATACTACACTCGTAAACGAAAACTCCCTCATCCATATCCTTTTGTATAGAAGAACGAAAATGAGCCACTAACATAAGTATCGGAAAGAACGATAGTCATGAGGAAGAAAACTCACGGATACATGATCCTGACACGTTCCTTGAAATAAATATCCTAAGAAAGTAAATGTTGAGAAACTCCTTTCATGATACTAATAAAAGTAACAAAGTTTGTACTTCTTTAATTCTGACCCTCTCGATTTTTTTGACCGGAATTTAACGTGTCTAAACCTGGGTTAACTTAACCGGGGGTCGAACCACAAAGACACGATACAGTATGAAGTGACGCAACACCCCCTTTTCCTCCTAACCCAGTTGTGATTCCTCAGACACAGTAAACGGTAGTGAAGAACTGGTCCTGGTGGGAGATCGTTCTGGAGACAGGAGGAGTCGAAACGAAGGGTGGGTAAGTGACAACTTTGACTGTCGACACTAATGTTCATTTGGATGTACATAGACACATAGACACGAATATGAGTCCCTAAACGGAGGTTAATTTATTGTTAAATTACTGCTGTACGTTTGTAGGTCTCAAAAGATTCGTAGGAGCATACTAAAGAAAAACTCCCCCCTCCAAGCAAAGATGCAAAACTTCGAAAACACTCCGCACACCGAGTCCGAGACTGTGGACTGTCTGGAGTCAGCAGTACCGAGACGGGAATGACTACTATATTTTACCCGTCCATTAATTGAAGAAACTCGGAATTACTAGAATGGACTTTTTTGTCCCGACCGGTGCCACGATGGTGTGTCTCAACAGCACCCCTAAGGTACTTGAGAACACAACTTGGAAACGCACACACTCACGAGTCAGTACAGGCTGAGAACCACTGTGGTCCCTGACATCGGGTGGTCCGAGGAGACAGGTACCGTAAAGGGTCCGTTCTTATAACCTTACCCAATGGTAAAGGCGAGGTCCCTTAGAAGGACTGGGTCCCTAACTTGGACATAGAGGACGTAATAGTCCACCTAAGAAATGGGGAAACGGTGGACTCTTCGGGCAACTTGTAAATTGTGTCGTAAGAAAGTCTCATACGTGAGACACTTACCACCGTAAAATAATGGTCAAAAGGGAAAACCGGCAGTACACAGTTAGTGGGATCCAAAACCTTTTCCACAAAGTACGGAAGTAAGTAAGCTGGTCGTATGGGCCAACATTAGTACTCGTGGATCAATGGGAGGAATTTCTCAAAAACCACATTACTCGTTGACTTGTGTAGGTGAAATAATAATAAAACAATTACTCTTAAGTCGAAGTTTGTAGTTAAGACTCGAGTCGCTCACTATAAAACCAAAACGTGCAAGTAGGACTGTTCCACATGTCGGACTCGGGTTTCTACTTTCGGTTGCAATACAAAGTATTTATCAATAAAAACAAACTAAAAACACAATCGTCAGAGGAAACAATCCTTCCACAGACGGAAGTCACCCAGACGATCGACTGTACACCGACACGACGAGATCTGGGTCAGACACACTCGTCATCGTCCGAAGTGAGTGTCCAAGACTCGTGTCTTGTCACAAACGGACTGAGGACAAGGGAAAGATGAACAACCGGGGTGAGACACGGGTTCGGAAGAGCGTCTCTACTATCCAAAGGGTCACTGTAAATAAAATCATAAAACAAAAAACACAATGTTGAAGAGAAAGAGTAAAAGACTTTCCGTGAGAACTAACGGAGATCAACAACCATGGTCGCAAAGACTCCTGTACGCGAAAAGTCGGTGATACCCTTGTCCAGGTTCGGTGACTCTCACACAGACCTTGTAGCGTTCCTTGTCTCGGTCGTGACCTTAACCCACGACTCGGTAACACACCGGACTTCTTGACCCTCGAATCAAAACTGAACTTCGAAATTAACTTGACTTTACCAAACCCCCTTTTCTGTGTACTTAGATATCCAAAATCAAAATCACCGACAAGTTTCTTACCCTCTCCACCTCAACCCCTTGCTTTCACTGTGGAATGTTACACAACATTCCAGAGTTTCATGGTGTAACTTCTCTGTGGTTTCTTTTACCGTAGGTGTTTCACATTTATAGTCGACATTCTATATAATTGTACAATTTTCTCGGAACCCATTGACCTAGTGAAACGACACGTCGACTTTAATTGTGTTGAAACATTGTTGATACGAAGTTAAAAATTTTACTTGTTGGGGGGAGATGGATTCAATTTTCTTAGAACTTGAGGCCCTCAACCACTACCTGTCCCTCCGGACCGCACGACGCTAAGTACCCCAGCGGTTCTCAACCTGTGCTGACTCGCTGACTTGATTGATTGATTGATTGATTGATTACTCGTTACTAACCCCGAATGATCATATTTGGTAGACGGATAAATAAAAAGGAATTTAGGTAATTTCCCGACGTCACGCCCTCTGGACCAAAGTTAGGAACCCAACCCTTCTAGGGGACCTCTTCCCTTTCCGATGGATAAGGTCATAAGACTCAAGGTACTTGCTCAAGGTACTTGACATATCAGGTACCCCAACGTTTCTCAGTCTGTGTGGACTCGCTGAAAGTGTATAGGTAATTTTTATGACAACTCATTTATTAAGAGTCCAACTTATATGTATCTCTTCAGACTATGGTTTTCTTTTGAGATATTATTCTTGTTAATCACAACACTAAAGAAAGATTAGGTAGGTCATTGCAGAGAATTTCCCGACACAAGAGACCTTAGTCAACGAGTTTTTTTTGCACGTCGCTATAATAAACCAAAAGGTCAGTCATTTTTACCACGTAGTTCTAGACCTTACCAAAAGAGAATAAGATCCTTTGACGCTCAGAAGACTATTTTGTGGTAAAAATCTGTAAATAAATCTAAACCTCCTGTAACACTGTCACTTTTATTTCTCGTCTGTCTAAGTAAGTCTTGTATATTTTTATGGCAACTGTGTCGTGGTAGGGTCGATGTTGTAGATACGACTTCGGGCAGACCGTCAAAATAAAAATACAACGTTAATGTCGCACTCCCTTTTACCTTTCGATGGTCCTACAGAGGAATGGGTCCGTAACCTACGTGTCTTTACCTGAGGATGCATCCAACATTTAGTCCGTTCGTTAAACGATATGAAATGTTTCTGAACTAGAATCTCAAAATGCCAGAGGAGTCGGTACCTAAAAACCATTAGCAAGTCGAGGCAATGTAGACCCTGACAACACACCGGGTATCCGTTACACGACACAGAGAAAGGAAGTGAGGAAAGACGACGTAAGATTTAGTGTCAGAGTGTACCTAAACAAAAGACAAATCAGAATGTTAGTTGATCGTAAATAGTACTGCTACTACCACCACCAAAATTCGCGGAAGGAAGTCGTTGACGACTCTTCGATCTAGACTCTAAGTATCTTCTCTTGTCGTACAAACGTGAAAGATCATAAAATCTCCAAATTAATTTTTGGTCTCTGAAAATTCGAGTCAAACCCGATAAGAGAAAGCCAGAAACCGTCCTTTAGGACTTTTAGTTTCGTACGAGCGATAAAAATTAAGTATCCAAAAACGAGTAAACTTAACATCTAAATTCTAGAATAGCTTACAAACAATGTAAAGAAATTTGAACTTCTAAAGATACTGAAAAGACGTAACATTTCACCTTAGGGGTGTGGGTAAAGACGTATGTATGTGTGGAATGCTACGACCGAAAAAAAAAAGGAGACTACGACCGAGAAAAAAAAGAGAGAGAGTGTACCTGTGAAAATTTTACAAAACCACTTTTCTTCAACCTACATGTTATACCTCTAAATGAAGTGTCCGTCGGAAATACACTGACATAGACAAGACGTTTTACCCCTTTTAATCGAAATATCAGTCCCGGTGGCGAGAGAAACATCCTCACTCGATGACCACTTTAGATCGGACATTACGTCGTGGGGGTACGGTGACCCCCTTCGTCCAGGAAAAAGGGTGAACTAGGTAGGTCTCTCTATTAAAAAAGGATGAAGAATGTTTAATGTACCGTCTTATTCTACGAAAATTTCCGTTAAAATGTTTCAAAAATTTTGGTATTTTTAATGGGGAATAAATAGAAAAAAATTTAAAAAATAACTTCAAGTCGACTAAATGTTACAGTACAATGAAAGTTCACATGTCATGTCACTCACTAAGTCAACAATATATATGTGTGTACTAACGATAAGTATGGTAGTAACGGCTTATTTTGTTGGTACTATGCTTCAGAGAATTCAAAGGTCCTAGTAGTTTTACACAAAGAGGAAGGTTCTTATATGTATACACATGTGTGTCTTTGTTTCCCTTATACAACCACCGAGGCACTTTGACTTTCAGTGAGTCAGTACAGACTGAGAAACACTGGGGTACCTGACATGTCAGGTACCTTAAGAGGTCCGGTCTCATGACCTCGCCCATCGGACAGGGAAGACGTCCCCTAGAAGGGTTGGGTCCCTAGCTTGGTCCAGAGGGTGTAACGCCTACCTAAGAAATGGTCGACTCGGCGTTCCCTTCAGGGACACCGAGGTATGAATTACTAAATGAAATGAATATAGGGTCTTCCACTACCATCATTGTACAGGTAATGCATAAGTTTGACCTCTTTTAATTAATATCTTTAGTGATCCATCGATATGGATAAGTAATTCAAATCTTTTAATAAAGAGATTTTTGTCACGATTACAGTCTTATTGTCATTGATTCAAGTAAATGGACATCAGGTCTCAGTGTCACGAACGTTACAATTGAAAGTACCAGGTAAAAAACACAACTAGTCTTTCTCTATTACGGTCATCTGTTCAACCGTCCCTTAAGACCTTTAGTTGAAAGTCTGATACAGTATTGATCTTGGTAGTTTAAATGGAAGGTTTGGACCTGTAAAAACTCTTACTTTCCTTCATGAGACACCCCTGTCGTCCACAATCGCCCGTGATAGGGTTCGTTCAACCTTATATATTCTGGATTCAATATCTAGTGTCTCATTAGACTTAATTATTAAGTCACTGAGGTAACTCGAGCCCTCATAACATCACGAAGTGTATAAGTACAGAATTTGTACGTTGTTCACGGAATATCACACGTCTACGAACGTGCAAACACCACATATGCTTGTAGTCAGTACCTGTATAAGACCGAAGTTCGTCAAATGTCAGTTTATACTTCATTATCCAGACATGTCGGACCCAACCGAGGAAATCCCACGAAGAAGACCGGACAATACTACGCACTCCACGGTAGTCTCTTTGGGTCTTAAGGGTCTGGTTTCTCGATGCACGAGACTGCGACATCGGGCTTGGAGAGAGGAGTGACACAAGAGACTTGATGGAAACAAGAGTAGAAGGTAGGTCAGAGAACGTCCAAACGTCCAAAGAGGGTCAACGAGTAAAACCAGAGTGAAGGACAGAAACGGAGACGGAAGGAGAGGGATCGAACGAGTGTAGTAGGAAGAGAGGATCGGGAGGGAGGGGTTCGAGTTGTCCTCAACGGGAGGAGACTTAAAGAGGAGGTTAGTAAGACCCTTTTACCGTCGAATGACGTGTAAAATACCTAAAGAAAAATCGGAAAATATCGCACCCAATTAAAATAAACGTATACACGTAACTAAACAACCCCCCCCTCCTAACAAATAATGAGTTAAAAGAGAAGTTACTATATTACTTCAAAAATTTGGGGTCGACGTTGAGTAAAACTCAAAATAATACATAATAGTAAAATCAAATTTTGACGTGGTACGTACAGTACAACAGAGGATGAAATTGAATAAAAATACAACAGAAAGGGACCGTTTTCAGCACCAAGAAAAATAACATGAGACAGGTTATCTCGTCCTTTTCTTATTATATTGTTTGGTTAATTTTTCCTCTATTCAATATTTGAAGAGTGGCTCTATTATTATGAGACGGATGACTTATTATAAGGAGTTTAGATAAAGGTACTCTGAGAACCTTATAATCCATTAGTATTAAATGAAGACTCGTGTCTCGTAAACCTTCTGTTACTAGTAGTAATTCCCTTTTTCTTGATTAACGTCTTTCGGGTTATACTTTAGGTCACTACTGACTCAGACATAACGAGTTCCCTTCGTCTATAAATCGATAACAGAGAAACCAGACTAGTTATGTCAGTCAGTTTTGAACCATTAAATCCGGGATTTATTTCTCGGGAGTCTCCTAGAGGTCTCCCGAGCAAATAAAAAAAATAAAAAATAAAAGGTCTCCCGAGTAAATATTTGGACTAAGTTAAGATTTTCAAAACTTTAAAGTTTTCTCTTAAGTATGAATCCTTTGTTGTTAGACAAGAAGAGACAAATAGTTTACGGGGTGTCACATTTTGTGACCCCCAAAACGTTGTTTATTTTGGCTGGGGAAGGGACTGGAATTCCAAAAGTCACACCACCTTTTCTGCGACGTATACTTTACTACTCACATCTCTTTCAAAGAATATGTTTCTACTTAGGATCAGACTATTTAAATCTAAACCATCTTCAAAATTGAGAAATCAAGTTCACGGTTCATTTTAGTAAGGATCCCCCACTCCTACAAAGTCGTCCACCTCGTTTATACCGGTCCTTCCGTCTCGTGTATCCGTCACTTTCTTCTTTCCAGTATGAACTTGTGCTGGAGGATCCTCATACCTACCTTGTACATAAAACTGATGGGAACTCCTAGACTAGTCTCAATCACGAAGTAAACCGTCCATTAATTATCCCGGTGACTTCAAACAACGACAAAGGTCGTCTCTTTACCGTGACCTTGACGTTTTCTTTTATTTCGACCGTCACCCCGAAGGGTCCATCACGATCACCCTTTCTTGCACGAACGCTTACGTCCTCTGGCTTCTTGGCGCCCCAGCTGGGGACCCAGCCCTTCTAGAGGACCTCCTCCCGTACCGTTGGGTGAGGTCGTAAGAACGGACCTCTTAGGGTACCTGTCTCCCGGACCTCCCGATGTCCCGTATCCCAACGTTTCTCAACCTACACTTACTTCATTGAATCTCGTGTGTCTGCGTGTGTTACGACCGTCAGGATTAGAGTTACCCTTGTCTTCTACCCAAACCTCTGAAGACGACAATACGTCCCTCTCTCTCACTCCATCTTTCTCCTGCCACTAATCCCCGACGTCTCCTTCCCGGACTCCATTCTCTGTGTCGTTTGATACCTTTCGTCATTCCACCGAGGAATTTTTTAATTTTGATCTCAATGATATACTAAGTCGTCAAGTCGAACACCCATATACGGGTCTTCTTGACTAAAACCTAGTTTAAGTCGGTATTATTTCTGTGAATAATTTACGATTGTAAATAATTTACAATTAATCTTTCGGTCGTGTTATATCGTATATGTTGTTATAATAGTCCGTTGATTTGAAGTAGGATTTGGTTACCGGTTGGTTGTGTTTTGATAAGTTGTAAATCAACCCACGACAGGAACTTCTACTTGTGAATCCGGAGTGACCTAAAATATGGGATAAGTACGTTTCCTCAACTCATAGAGATTTTATAGAATTTGGTCAGGCATGGATCTGATGGAAATTAAATTAGTGTAAATTAAATCAGTTATTCTCAGGAAAGATTTTACAATAGTACGATAAGTACTCCGGTGACAGAAAAGAAAAACAAAAGAATTCTAAATAAAGAAAAAACCGACACCACCCAGAAACGACGACGTCCCGAAAGAGACCAACACCGTTCGCCCCCGATGAGAGGTAACGCCATACGTCGAAAGAGTGACTCCACCGACGAAAACAACACCTCTTGCCCGAGACCTGCGCTTGCGCAACCATCAACGTCGAGTACCCAAGTCGTCGACGTCGCGAGGTCGAGATCTCGAACCCGAGTCGACAACACCGTGTGCCCGGTGTACACCCTAGAAGGACCTAGTCACTAGTTTGACCACAAACGACGTAGTGTCCTGTCTTAGAATTGGTGACCTGGTGGTCCCTTTGGGTACTCCGGTGACAAAAATAGTAACTTTTGGTTAACGACTATAACTGATTCGATTAATCATCACAACCAATAATTGACTCTATACCCACCGAATTCAACGTCGAAAGTCGTCGTCTGAAAGACTCATTTTGTGGTCGTCTAGTGGGACCAGAAACGTAAGAAAAAAACTTTGGATCCGACTCGAATGTGACCCATGTACACATGTGTACAGGTACATAGTATATGCGTACTATCAGTACAGTATACACACTTCATAAGTATAGTATGCACATAAAATTTCACGAAATTTAATATCTTATCGTATTATAATACAACTAAAAAATTTAATTACTCTAGTAAAATCTAATTGACCAACTAATGTCTACGTTTCATCTTAAACTTTTGATTAAAATTATTGTAAAGATCTAATCTGTAGAAAAAGAGTATTTACAGTTACTTTACTACATGGGACTAGCGTCTACACCTTTGACTCGGTGTCGAATAATCAATTTACTGAAAAATTTTACATATCCTTTTTCACATCTCTCTCTTGGTTCCCCTCTGAGGTCTCGACGACCGACATTTACACATAAAACCCCTAGGGCGTCGCACTCGTTTCTTCCTGCAAACACTTTCTCTTCACTCTGTGATTTTAATTCAGTGGGGATTTTGGAAAGAGGAGTGAACGTCCTGTCCCCTTTGACTTAAGACATGAAGTCCGTCTACAAACGGAGACAAGAATGGAATCTACACAATCAGTGAGTCAGCATAGGCTGAGAAACGTTGGGGTGCCTGATATCGGGCGGTCCGAGGAGACAGGTACCCTAAGAGGTCCTTACCTGTCGGTCAGGGAGAGGTCGAGAATGGAACCCTTGGTAACGGTTTACATTAACGGGAGGACCGGAACCTCCGGCCCCAGGAGTAGTGCGACGTCGACCCTCTAAACCTCCCGCACCGGAGGACCACATGTGCGACTCGTGGACCTTTGATGAAAGACCAGTGTACCACTGTCGGGGCTCCTGTCACCGATACCACTGTCAGTGGACCGGCTCACATTCGGGTTACCAGATAGACCCAATAAGGGAAGATCGAATGGACCTTTTAGGACGTGGTTGTGATTTAGGGACCACAAAATCTAAGATAAGTCTTTGTCACCCGATTGTGTTGAGATTTGTGTAGGAGAAAACTTCTCAGTAAGGTTTAAGAGACGAAGATTCCTCGGATCCTGGAGTCTCATTGGGAGGACATAAGAAGGACAAGAAGTAGGGGAGTAATGGGGTGGGATTTACAGGACCGACAACCTCTACACTTTTGGGGACTCTTCGATACTTGTCCCATCTCTAAATCCAAAAGTACGTTTATCTTTCCGTTAGGATCGTCTGGGTTTGGAAGGGGATGGAGGTAAAATCCGAAAACTCTAGTCTATTTTCTTAATTCTCTAAATAACGGAGGTGACAGTCCGTCAATAGTAGCCATGGGATTCGACCCATATCCAAGAAACCAAAACTATCAATGAAAAGTAGGAAATCTGACATGTTTATAAGACTTTGAGTCATCGAGGTACTAGTCCCTTTAATGACAAAAGTGACTCCCTACGAAGACTCTAGAACTGACTGAGCTCTCATAAAGTCTTTAAGTTCAGTCACTATCGCGAGATAAGGTAACAAAGACGTAAAACAAGACCCTTCACTAAATGACTACCCTACGATGGACCTCTTTTAACCTAATTCAGAGTAAGACACTTCTGATTCGACAAAAAATATTCGAGTTGAAACAATATATTTCAAGACTGAAGAAATGGAGAATTTTTTTATTATTTTTACTTTGTGGTACGTCTTTCGTGTCATTTTTCAGTGCTTAGGATAAATTTTATGGTCCTTTCTTTCATAATAAATTGCGTCATATAAAACATTGGTGACTAAAGTACTTTAAATACTTCCAACTCCTACATATTAATTCAAAAACTTTTTACTTTAATCAGAATTACAATATATTCCATATTTAGAGAAACCGGGATCTTTTATATTACTTTTTACAGAAAATCAAAAATTTGGTGAGTTGAAGCATCAACCCACTGAAGAACCGAAGATTCGTTGGTAATAGATAGATCGTGACATCAAGTTTGAAATGTGTGTAATACGGTAAATAAGTAACTAATTTTTTTAAAAAAACGAATTATGATAGAATGACATTCTTATATAATGTAAAAAACAAAATAGATAATTAATTAATTACGACCCGATCTTCTTCGTGTTCGACCTTAGTTCTAACTTCCCTCTTTATAGTTATTGGAGTCTATATGTCTAGTGTGGTGGGAATATGGTCTTTCGTTTCTTCTTGATTTCTCGGAGAACTACTTTCACTTTCTCGTCTCACTTTTTCAACCGAATTTCGAGTTGTAAGTCTTTTGCTTCTAGTACCGTAGGTCAGGGTAGTGAAGTACCGTTTATCTATCCCTTTGTCATCTTTGTCACAGTCTGAAATAAAAACCCTCGAGGTTTTAGTGACGTCGACCACTAACGTCGGTACTTTAATTTTCTGTGAATGAGGAACTTTCCTTTTGATACTCGTTGGATCTCTCGTATAATTTTTCGTCTCTGTAATGAAACGGTTGTTTCCAGACAGATCAGTTCCGATACCAAAAAGGTCACCAGTACATACCTACATTCTCAACCTGATATTTCTTTCGACTCGCGGTTTCTTAACTACGAAAACTTGACACCACAACCTCTTCTCAGAACTCTCAGGGAACCTGACGTTCCTCTAGGTTGGTCAGGTAAGACTTCCTCTAGTCGGGCCCCACAAGTAACCTTCCTTACTACAACTTCGACTTTGAGGTCATGAAACCGGTCGACTACATTTCTCGACTGTAAACTTTTCTGGGACTACGACCCTTTCTAACTCCCGTCCCCCTCTTCCCCTGTTGTCTCCTACTCTACCGACCTACCGTAGTGGCTGAGTTACCTGTACTCAAACCCATTTGAGACCCTCAACCACTACCTGTCCCTCCGGACCACACGACACTAAGTACCCCAGCGTTTCTCAGCCTGTGCTGACTCGTTGACTTGACTAAGTAATTAACTACCTGTAGACCCAATAAAGATGAAGAATTGTTCATACTTATAAATCCATGAATAAAAACTCACCCGGTTTTCTCAGTCTGTACTGACTCACTGACTCGTGTATATGTGTGTGTGTGTGTATAAAAGTAAAGAAAAACAACATATAGTTCCTCACCCTAACGACCCAATACACCATTGATAAAAATGGGGAAACTCCTTGACGTCTGAAAAGGTGCCACAAACCTAGTAAAATGTAAGAGTGATCGTAACCTACCTCGAAGGGTAAAGATGTGCAAGAATCTTTGTGACATCGACAGACTGAAAATACAATATCAGTAGAATCACGCATAGTTCTTCATAGAGCGACACTAAAAACTAAACGTAAAGGAGTCACAAATTACAACAACTCGTAGAAAGGTACACGAACAACCGGTTAACGTATAGAAGAAACATCTTTACACATAAGTTTTGGAAACGGGTAAAAATTAACCCAAAAACAGGAAAACTAGAAGTGTAATAAGGTAAATTAAGACAAAAACTCCACTCCTTTACCTCCGAATCTCTCCAATTCTGAACTAGAATCCAGACGGTCGATCCTGTATCATTTTGTTCCTACGTATCTAATCGGTATATTTGGAACAAGAAAAGGATGAAACGTCGTAAATGACCTAAAGTCAAAGAACGAATGGATACCGTCCCCCAGAGGTGTCTGAGGGTCTACAAACTTTAGTGGGGGAAAACCGATCCGGAACCTATGAGAGTAAGACCTATGAAGACAGTTTCCGTCTAATATAAACCACCGGATTGAATACGTCTAAACACTTTTTGTGTGTATCGACTATTTTCTTTCTCGGAACAACATAGAATTTCTACGAGTTATATACAAAGGAAAGAAGGAGGTAAAAAAGGTCACAAGACAAATGTCCATTGTGACAAAGGGGGGTGGAAGGTCTTTATAAGATTAAATCAAGTCCCGTCAGAAACATGATTAGGAGATATTTCCGTACCCCTGATCCGTTTACTGTCAAATTCTACACCTTACCGAATAGACTCTTAGTCCATTATCCGTTACCGAAGGTACACTAAATAGTAGTACAATTAATCTGAAAACTGAGGTAGGTAGACGGTTTCTTTCAATCTGAAGGGACTCACCTCCTGTGTGTGAACTAGACTCTTACTCTTCCCCTCTACTCAGTAAAGACAATATTTAGTTAGAACTGTCCATTACAGTCTTCGAGTCCCGGTTATTCAGTCACAGTGAATGACTCGGGATTGGACCGGTGACACATTAATGAGGACCCGAAAAGGGGAACTCACGTGGTGACAGAAGGATAGACTGTTCCATAATTAATGACCTGGACTTTCAAGTTGGACAGACTAAAGTGAGTTAGTCCGTTTGATTACAGTCAGAGGTACGTGTAAGGTTAATCCGTACTCCTCATTCCACTCCCCTTTAATTCCTCCTGATTGAACTAGAGGTTTAGGGAGGTCCGTTTGAATTTTTTATATACATGAACTTACAGTCTTTTTAAAATCCGCAAGTACGGTAGGACACAAAAGTAACATTAACAGTACCAATAACAGTAGTGATCCTTTAGATGGTGTATCATTCTTTATACCAAAATCGACGTAAGGACCTGGTAGAAGTCACTTTAAATACAGTCAATTTTTATTAAACACGTCCAAAAGGGATTGAACGTTTAATATATAAGAACTTCTCGTGTACATTTAAATATATGGACTTCGGAGTAGAATTTTAGTAAAGAGACGGGGTAGAGATCCGGAAGGCGTTTCCATCTGGGAACGAGAAACATAGACACTGTGGGTGCCAGTGGAGAAACCGTTCTATTAAGAAGGAAGACATAAAAAGGGAGAGGTAAAATTCGTTCATCGGTCTTGATAAAACGGAAGAATAGAAGTCCTACCAAAGATGAAGACCTGGTTTTCGGTTTCAAAGGACGTTCTGTGTGTTGAAAACCTAAAAACCTTTCGGCTTTGGGTGACTAAGCGTTCCACACACCCTCCAGATGTCGAATCTCTCCTGACCCAGAAACTCTTCGACGTTTTTTCGTCCCATCTTCTCTCTACCACCCAAGACGTGTCTCCAGGGTCTTTCTCGTCCCTGAACGTGAAACGAGTCAACGTCGCGGACTCCCCAACCATACCGAGGTTCCCGTCCTGATCCCGACTTGGGACGACTTCCAGGGTCTGATCGGTGTCTGAAAGACACACACGTAAGGACGGTCAGTCCCGATTGACACTTGGCCACTACTGTCCCCGGAGGGCTACGAAACCAGGGTACACCTAGGGAAACGGACTGGGGCGACGAACGAGCATCACCGAAGTCTGTGATGGGACAAACGGTGAAACTACCCTGACTGTAGAAGTGTTGTCTCGACTACTGACAATGTCTTTTGCCTTGAGACGAAAGGATGTGTCGACATTCTTTTCAAAATGGGACCCGAGAATTTGAGAACCAGTCTGGGACCCAGATTACGTAAAGAATTGAAGGAACCGGTTCAATAAGTTTGAACGCGACAGTTTTATGTCAAGAACCTAGGAACCCCCGAACACTTATTCACTTAGGTCGGCAAAGTAATTAAAATGACTGATACGGGTCAGTAATTAATGGACAGACTTTGTCGTACTAACCCTTATTCCACCCTTTTCGACCCGGAACAGGAGACACCCGTCTACTAACACCCTTCTCCCAGACCTCTTCTGTCCTTCCTAGGGACCAACTTTTGTAGTCTTGTCTGGTCGTGACTCAGTCGTTTCTGGGTCCGAACTCAATTCCTTCCCCCCCCGGACGGAAGGCCCCTCGAACGCAATGTCTCGGCCTGTCCTTCCGTAACAGACAATTGGTGAAGACAACCGAATCGATCACTTATATGTCCTAAATTTTCTTTTTACTATCAGAATTCCTTGAAAAAATTTAATGTGAAAAATAAAAGATAACCCCATATCCACTAATTGTTATGACACTATCAAAGTCCACTTGTCACTTCACTGAGTCGGTATGTATATGTACATAGGTAAGAGGGGTTTGAAGAGAGGGTAGGTCCGACGGTATATCGTAACTCTTCCCAAGGGACACAATATGTCATTCAGGAACAACCAATAGGTAAAATTTATTTCGTCACACATGTACGGGTAGGGATTGAGGGATTGATAGGGAGGGGGGTAGGAAGAGAGGCGTTGGTATTTAAACACGAGATTCAGACACTCAGAGACAAAGTATTTATTAAGATAGACACATTAAAGAAAAATCTAAGACGTACATTCCCTACAGTATACCTGAAAACATCAAGTAGATCGTACACACACCAACACGTAAGAGTCAACACCGACTGAGAACCACTGGGGTACCTGACCTCAAGTGTTCCGAGGAGATAGGTACCTTAAAAGGTCCGTTCTGATGACCTTACCCATCGGTAAGGGAAGAGATCCCACAGAAGGGGTGGGTCCCAAGTTTGGACTCAGAGGAGGTCGAGGACGTAACGCTGTCTAAGAAACGGTGACACGGTTCACCCTTCGGGGTCAACACACCAACATTTAAGTAAGTCAAGAGAAATACAGGACTTAATCAAGGAAGTTGAAGTGACCGTAGTAGTAGAAATTTAATATTTCCGGATCTCCAATCCATGGTACACACAAACTAATCGAAACACTTTACGGAGGATGTCGACAAATACGTCCTTTAATAATTTACACGATCCTATCACTCGACTACGAACTTTTCACTTTTTCTAGAGACTCAGTGAATTTCCAGTATAAAATGTACTACGAAAAACCGGGGAAAATCCTAGAGAAAACTCAACTGTCCTTCACCTAAGGTGTTACTTACCGAGTCGTCCATTTCTTAGGTGGACGTTACGTCCTCTACACCCAAGTCAGGGACTCAGCCTTTATAGGAGACCTCGTTCTTTACCGTTGGGTAAGGTAACAAGAACGGACTTTTTAGGGTACCTATTTTCGGACCACTCGATGTCAGGTTGTCCAGAACTTCTCAGCTTGTACTGACTGGTTGACTCGTATGTTGTGCGTGTTAATCCCCACAACGACCTCTTGGCCACAAATAAAGGTCCCTACCCTCGTACAAAGGGTTGAACTATGTGAACCTGGATGTAACTTGATTCCGGGGTACAACTACCGGAAGAACCCAAAGTCCCCACGAACTAAGGTCAGAGAGACTCGTAGGGCCAGGGCACCGGTAGAGGAGAGTCTTCCGTGTCCCGTCGACTGCGACTCTGCGCTCGGACCGGTGTACCCCTCTTCGTGTACGTACTCTACGTAACGAATCAAACAGACGAGTCCGGTCCCCAGGTTTTCTGGTTTGGTTTGGGGTGTCGGTACCATCGAGTTTCTTTCTGATACTTAGTAATTTCAACATTCCTTGTTCTTAGTCATTACTTTCTTTTAGGTCTGAAGAGAGACTTACCGGTCTAAAACCTTAGAAGGAACAGGAGCTTTACATTTCCTGACACTAACACTTACATCGGCACTGTCCTTCGGATTCTGTGTTAACCTAGTGTCTCCTCTGTTTCGATAACAACCGACACTGTCACCTCCTTTTCCGTACCACGGGTGTGCCACCACTCTCGGAACCTCGATTACTCCGGTCACCAGGTCCTGAAGTTTTCTTTTTATCGATTTTTTTTAAAATTTTCGGAACCCTACAATCGGATATTCTCAAGGTCTCGTTAATAGTGGTTGACAGTGAAGGTAATCGGGATAAAGTTATGGGTGATGTCGCAGTCCGAACAATCGATGGTGTGTGACCTTCTGAAAGGAACCGTCTACGTATACCTCCACTGTCGATCATTTTCAGGGTTTGTCCGAATAATTTGTTAAGTCACTTCTGAAACCTCTTGTCGCACCTCTTTTCTTATTTAGAAACCTTCAAAGACAGAGGAAACTAATTAATCGAGTCCAAACTTAACCTCCTCCTAAGGTTCCCGTCGCGAACCTCCGTACCTATAGGTCACTGAAGTAAAATATCGGGTGTTCGAGAGAACCTCTACCTCGGGAAATCCGTCTCAACCGGTAGTCCCGCAAGCAAGGGTCGGGAGACGACAGGAGGGACAGAGGACGGAGGTCAAAAGGGGCTCCTAACACAGAAGTGGGTAGTCGACCTTCGTCCACCGAGGGCGGAGACACGGAGACCGGAGTCAGAGAGAAGACTCAGAGACAACGTGTTAAAAGTAATGAGTCACCTACAAGGACAAACTTCTGAATTGACGGAAGGTACTTTTTGAGAAAAGGGGAGGATTGAACAGGACACAGACTCCCTATGGGGCACAACAACAATAATAAGAACATAACGGTCATTCTTTAGGAGTCCAGTGATAACTGAAGAAGACAAAGGTTGAAGAGGTATTCGTTAGTGAGTAGTCTCGATGAACAATAACTGGACGAGGGTTATAGGATAGGGCGTTAGACTCGTAAAGTCGGAGAAAAGGACCGTGTGAACCCAACAAAGTGGGTCCAAAGGTGACATAGACAAATACCAAAGTCAGAAGACATTCTTACTGTTAAACATAAAAACTCCTGAAAGTGCGGACGATTGGGTGAACTAGGAGTATTACTAGGAATATTCCCTGTTCCTTTTGGTTTTGAGTCACTGAGTCGTTCCAGTGTCTATTCATCACGATCTGATTCGGAGGACCGAGGTTTAGATGACGAGAAAGACTATCACAGAAAAGTATAGTAAAGTGAATCCCAGACCAGTCACAAGGAACTGTAGAGGAGGGGTTGAGAGACGGAGACGTCCGTCCTCTACTTGACATATGATTTCGACATTGACACACAACGCACAGTCCCTTAGGAGGTCCTGGAAAGTGAAATAAGTAGAAAGAGAGAGAGTAAATTATCGAAAATAAAAATTCTCTCAAAATCTCAGTGTCATTTTAATTCATCTCCCAAGTGTCTTAAAAGGGAAGTGTATGTAAATCGGAGGGATTGGTAGGAGGTGGTTTCACCACGGTATCGATGTTAGGTACTTGGTTGTAACTTTATAGGATTAGTGGACTTCAGGTAACTTGTAATCCCAAGTAAGAACCATAACATGTAAGACATCCAGAGTTGTTTACATATCTCTGGACCTATATGGTGATATCATAATTTGTCCTATCCATGACGGGATCTCCAGGAAACACGAGTTACATAAATAAAAGTGAAGGGACTAATAGGGACCGTTGACGACTAGAAAAATGACAGGCGTGCCAAAAACGGAGAAGATCTTAGAGTATATCAATTCTCAGGATGTCCATACGGCGGGAGAGTCTAACTGAAACAACAAATCAGGGACAGTCTGAGAAACCGCTGGGGCACCTCATATATCGGACGGTTCGAGCAGACAAGTACCTTAAAGGGTCCGTTCTTACACAACGGTAAAGGAAGAGGTCCCCTTAGAATCATAATACGTAAATCCCAAGGAGGTTCAAAGTAGTACTGAACTATGGAGTAAAATACGGAAAAAAAAAAAAAAAATGTCGACTTGATATATGGTAACATACCCCCATGGTGGCAACTGGGTAAATGGATGATTTCCTACAGAACCAACGAGGTGTAAAACCGTCAATCACATTTCAACGATATTTGTAGGTACACGTCCAAAAACACACATCCATACAAAAGTTGAGTAAACTCATTTATGGTTCCTCACGTTAAAAACCTAGTATAACCTTCTCATACAAATCAAAACATTCTTTGAAGTTTAACAAGAGGTTTCACCGAGAAGGCAAAACGTAAGGGTAGTCGTCACTTACTCTCTCATGAGCAACGAGGTAAAAGAACAGTCGCAAACCAGACACAAGACTTAAAATCGGTAAGATTATCTACATAGAGTAACAACGAAATTAAACTTTAATGGATTACTACGTACTAAAACTCGTAGAAAAGTACACGAATAAACGATAGACAACCATTCCATATACAAGTATAGAAAACGGATAAATTTTTTATTTCAACGATTAAAAGAATAACAACTTAAAAATTTCAAAAAACATGTGTGACTTATTGTCAGGAAATAATCTTTACAGAAACGGTACCATAAGAGGGTCAGACAGGGAACAAAGGAAAGTCTCTTGTCAAAATATCTTCAGGTCGATTCAAAATGAAAGAAAGCACCTAGTACGGAAACCACGCACGTACGAGTCAACGAGGTCAGTCCAGGTCGAGAAACACTGGGATACACTGGGATACCTGGTAGCGGACGGTCCGAGGAGACAGGCACCCTAAGAGGTCCGTTCTTATGACCTCACCCGACAGTACGAGTGATCCCCTTAGAAGAGTTGGGTCACTAACTTGGACCCTGGGGACGTAGAAGACGTAACGTCCACCTAAGAACTGACGACTCGGTGATCCCTTCGGGTACGGAAACCATAATATAGATTTTTCAATGGTTTGACTTCCAGTATTCCTAAAAGAGGAGACAATAGACGATCTTCAAAATATCAAAATGTAAAATGTAAATCCAGATATCATGTAAAACTTAATTAAAAAGACTTCCCACATTTCAAACACACATATCTAATTAAAAAGAAAAACGTGTACCTTCAGGTCAACCAGGTCGTAGTAAACAACTTTTCTGAAGAAAGAGGTAACTTAACGAAAACGAGGAAACAGTTTCTAGTTAACTCACACAAAACATCCCCAAAAAAAGGGGGACCCGAGAGATGAGACAAGGTGACTAAAAAGATAAATGGTTATGACATGATAGTACTAATGATATCCAAATGTCAGTCAAAACTAAAATCCATTACCGTCAGGAGACTAAGACAAGTAGAAGTTATAAAACAACCGATAAGATTGAGAAAACGACGAATATTTGTAATCTTAGTCAAACAATTGTAGGTGTTTTATTGAGAGACCCTAAAACTAATCCTAATATAACTTAGGCATCTATTTCAACCCTCTTTAAATGTAGAAGTGTTATAACTCAGAAAGACAAGTACTTGTACCTTATAAAAAGGTAAATAAATAAAGGAGAAAGAAGTCTTAAAACATCAAAAGGAATATAACTAGAATACGTTTAAAACAATGTAAATACATATTCATAGGGACCTCTTCCTTACCGTCGGGTGAGGTCAAAAGAACGGACCTTTTAAGATACATGTCTCCTCGGACCTCCCGATATCTGGTACCCCAGAGTTTCTCATTATACACTGATTTCGTTGATTTGTCGTCGTCGTAAAAATAAATGAAATTTGTAAAAAGAACTTAAATAAAACTCTAAAATTTTACACAACATACTAGAGATTCATAAATCCCTAAAAAGTCGACAGAAAAACAATAACTAAAAATCAAATTAAGGTAACGACAGATTCTCGTATGTATGTGACAAACTAAAAACAAGAAAATTAAACAATTCTACACAGAATACCGAGTCTTACACCAGGTAGAATCACTCACAAGGTACGCTCGAACTCTTCTCATATATAGGACGACCACAACCTACCACATAAGATGTCAACAGTTAATATAGATCAGTCAATCTACGATAACTAAAGTTGATACAGGAATGAGTAAAGGACGGACGACCTGAACAGGTAATGACTATCTTCCCACAACTGTTGAGGCTGATGTTATCACCATTATCAAGTCAATAAAGAGGAACGTCAAGATAGTCGAAAACGGAATAAAGATGAGTAGACAAAACGATTTTTTACGGATCAAACGAAGAGGTGTAGGAAAATTACACCGTCGCACTGAGTCAGTTTATAAGACGAATAGGCAAAGTGTCAAGACGTATTATAAGACGGTAGGACAACTGTGTACACTGGTTCTGTTCAAGACTGGACGACACGACTGAGCGAAACTACAAGGGTCTAGGATGGACAACCCGTCCCTATTGACCAACACAATGAACTTAATTAAGTAGGAGTAGTGACGTACGTTCAAAAACCTCCGTATAGCACACTGTCACGTATAAGTAAAGTCAGGTAAGAGAAAAGAACAACGGGTGCGGCGCGTCGTACGTCCCAGAATTAAGGGACTGGCCTCACTTCGAGTACGGGGAACGTCACCTTCTTGATCAGGATTGGTGACCTGGTGACCGCTTAAGGGGATTATGCAAGAAGATTGTAATTGTTTTCCCCGTCCACAGGACAAATAACCAGGGATGGGTCACGGACATCGTGCCAACTGAACATAACGTACAAACGAGGTCTCAGTTTACTCGTGTAATCACATATCGACCTCCTTCTCTAGAACACCAGATTACAAACTTAAACTTTTTTATTTCTGGTTTCCACTTTTAAAAATTTTTCTTTTTTCTTTCCTTTGTCAAGAAACCTTAGTTTTAAGGATGAGTGAGATCTTTTCTCTTATGTAGTCCTGAAGGGACCCCAGGCCACCAATTCTTAGGCGAACGGTTACGTCCCCTGTACCCAAGTAAGGGACCAGGTCCCTCTGCGGTGTACCGAGTCCCGTCGATTGAGACACGCAGTCTTAATGACTCGAGTGTGAGATTTCGGGTGCTCGACGTTGACGACTTCGGGCCCACGGATCTCAGACACGAGGTGATATTCCCCTCGGTACTGCTACTCTTCGGGTACGTGGTGTTCGTCTGTCGTCGGGGACGAGGGACGCTGGTCTCTCTCGGACACGTGTCGGTTTTTATTTATTAATCTTTTCTTATATAGTCATACATCAGACTTTTATTATAACATAAATCAATATTCTAGACCTGTACTCAACAGCGAGGTAGTAGAACCTGTTAAATGTATAGAAGGGATTCGAAATTTATTATGAATGGATTACCATAGTGACTTCCTTACGTTACTCTATTACTACAAAATGTCTACGATAATTTATAAAGGTAAATTTAGAAGTAATTCCCACTCTCATACTACTGTAGTGTATAAACAAGTGTCTATCGAAGATTTTTATGAGAGACTCGTATACATATGTTTTTTCTTGTCGGAGACCGTGTGCTAAGTGAAAAAGTAAAAACAAATCTCTTCTCCACTTAGGACTAAAGTGACAGAATGAACCGAATGTATTTTTTCAAGGTGTAACATAACGACCAAACACGTCAAACCCTAATTACGAATTACACAAATGTTTCTATGTAAAAATAAAGACATCGTCCTCAAGTACGATGACCCGAATGTGGTAGACAGAACATATTCGAGTGAAGTTAAGAGTCGATGACTACATGAAGATTAATTACTTACACATTACCTTCACGACTTTTTGGAGGAGAAAGTAGTGCTTCTTCACTCCGGACTTTAATAAACAACCAAAGCACACACGGAAAAACAGACAAATAAATTCCAGAGAACGGCGTTCCTCTAAAATAAAGGGTATTACGGAATCGACTTGATTATAAAAAGGTATTATCTTAAAGACTTCATAGTGAATGTGTCACATATACCCGGAACAATTTCACATTGATTAAAGTTTCTCCAGGAGAAGATCTTGGACTCTGAGATTTAAATAATTTTTATAAAATTTTCGTTCAAGTTGATTCCGGAGTCTCCCCTCCTGTAAATATCTAATCGTTGAGTGAACAATTAAGAACAAAGAAGGGGTGTCCTCGCGGTGATTAATTACAAAAGGTTAGTCCGGGATAGGAGGGACTTTCGAGTCGGTACGTGATTAGGATTAATACGTCAGGGAACCTGATCACCCCACCCTCAATCAGCTTAGTGAGAACAGGGACAGTATAGGACCGGGACAACTTAGGACATGAACATCGCTCGGGAGTTATCGACAAGACTAGTTAAGTGTGTTGTCTTGAAAACGGAGTTACGGAGGAGTGGTAGGGGTCGAGTTCGGGTGGACCCACCGAGAACCATAAGACGGTTCAAGATCGGGAAAGGGAGAAGACCTCCATCTCGGGGAGAGGGCCGTGAAGGTGATCAGTCTCTTATCGACACAAACTTGTGAGTGAATTTAGGAATTGATAATGGTTCTAGGGAGCGGTACACGGGTTGGTACAACCTAAAGGAATCCATAGAGTCCAGAGTAACGAACTGGGGACCTTGAGTCAAGAAGTCGGCCGGTAAAGACGTCGAAAAAAAAGCCCGTAGTGCGAGAGAAACTACAGACTCATAAAAGTACACGTAAAGGGAAACATACCTCGTCAAAAGATGAGGGAGGTGAGTTTACGTGTGCTAGGTTTGATTGAGATGTACAGGAAGTCCACTAGGAAGGCTCTGCTAGGTCAAACCCAATCCACAAAAAGGTGCATAAAACTAGTGTGAAACACGACAGGGATAACATCGTAATAATGTGAGTCAATATTAACGGACGAACGAAGAGACGAAGGAGGTAGAGGGCTAATACTCGTTAACATAGATATTATAAGGTCCACCAAGTCACCATTTCTTAGACGGACGGTCACGTCCTCTGAACCCAAACTAGGGACCCAGTCCTTCTATGAGACCTCCTCCTTTACAACGTTACATGAGGTCATAAGAACGGTCCCATTAGGGTACCTGTCTTCTCGGAACCTCCGATGTCAGGTACCCTAGTCTCACTCTGTCCCGACTTGCGGACTCGTGTGTACGTGTAGACATTGCGAGTCGACTTAAGAATACGAATCACTTCCCAGACTGTAAAATATTCGTGAACTAATTTTGAACAACGTACTTATTTACAACTGAGGATGGGGATGGTTCAGACTCAAAATGTACGAAGTCGAAGGAACTTCTTTGGTGACACATTTGGTAAAAATGAAGAGGTACTGAGACAGAATAGATCCGGGACTTAGTATCGCTCCGGGAGAACGGTCAACCTTAATCATCTTAAAACTGTATCAGGGTTTCGACACGACTGGTCCCGACCTCCTTCATATACCCTTACAAGTATCGTAGAGAGGACATAGGGCACTAAGAAGGGGAGGTTGACAAGAAGATTCCTCGATACGTCAGTATAGAAATCCGTTTGAGTCTGGAGAGACTTTCGGTGGTAAAGGAATGAATAGTGGACACAGTCTTCATCGTCAAACGTGACTATAATCTTGTTTTCTTTCCTCTGGGAGAGGAGGATGGGGGTTACGGGAATTATATTTGAAAAAAAGGGTTCCGTTCACACCCAGTGTATGAGTATTTACGAGAACCCGAGTGGTGTACCTATATATATACATACATATATACACACACACACACACACACACACACACACACATACGTATCTACACAAGGACCGAGACAAGTCATTCCCACCTTTGGTAGGAAACATGTACAGAATAACTTTATCTACAAACCTACTCTGATTTTAATAGTCACACGTGACTTAGAGTCAGTCTAAAACACTAAATTTTTGATAGGTTGAAAGGTTAGGAATTAAACCGAGGAAGGTTTCTTAGGTTCCGAAGGGACCACCGAGTCTCCCATTTCTTAGACGGACGTTACGTCCTCTCTGTAATCTCTACACTCAAGCTAGGGACCGAACCCTTCTAGGGGGACCTCATCCTGGAAGGGTCCATCGTGATCACCATTTCTTGGGTGCATGGTCACGTCCTCTGAGTCCTCTGAGTCCACACTAGGGACTCAGTCCTTCTAGGGGACCAATTCCTTTACCGTTGGGTGAGGTTAAAAGAACGGACACCTTTTGAGGTACCTGTCCTCTTCGGATCACCCGATGTCAGATACCCCAACGTTTCTCTCTGTCTTGACTCGTGTACATGTGTGTCTACACTCTTGGGTCGAACACGTCTCCGGAGTCCGAACACCGAGTCTCTGAGTCGACTTGAGAGTCAAACCAAAACGAACATGTCGTAACTGGATGTGGCCACATTTGAAAGGTAGTCGACAGTGAAGATGTGTTAGTCTATTATATACAAATTTTAAAACCTAAAGATCGAAGAGAACTTTTTTTTGGTTCTTCTGGTCTCGATCTAAAATCCGGTGTCACGAAAATTGAGGGTCAACAACGGTGATACGGGTCTGGTCCTCTACATAAATACCGTGGACGACCAAGGAACACTGGTGAGTTCAAATACTAGGGTTCAGGTCTCTAGGTTCTCTTAGATCAAAGATTAAAAGATCTCAGTTTGCCATACACTAGACCGAGACTTTTTCCGTACATCCGATGAAGGGGACATAACATGTACACTGTCTAATACCCGATTCCCATGAATCGAAGAGTATTTCTCTGAACAGTACATACTTCTTTGTGCTTGAACCTCCGTACGAATTTATATCACAGATAAACCACTGTACATCCTCGGTAATTTTACTAAAAAACCTTTTATTAGTATAGAACTAGCACCTTTTTACTTCTGATGTAATAATGTGTATACACACGAATCAGCGTAGGTTGAGAAACACTGGAGCACCTGATATCGGACGGTCCGGGGAGACAGGTACCCCTAAGAGGTCCGGTCTTAGGACCTCACCCAACGGTACGGGAGGAGGTCCCCTAGAAGGGTTGGATCCCTAGCTTGGGTCCAGAGGGTGTAACGTCCGTCTAAGAAATGACAGAGTCGGTGGTCCCTTCGGGTTCTTATGACGACACTCATCGGATAGGGAAGAGGTCCCTAGAAGGACAGGGTCTTTAGCTTGGTCCCAGAGGACGTAACTCCCGTCTAAAAAATTGTCGACTCGATGGTTTATATAGATATTAATATTTCCTTTTTATATTTATACACATGTGTGTGTGTATGGGGGGTCCTTTCAGAACTCCTTCCTTTACGTAACTACATATTTCCACTCTTAGAGACCAGTCACCCTAACACCTATTAAACAACAGTAACAAAAAATTATATGAGACTTAGAAGGTTTTTAGAGAACTCATAGATAAGGGAAATATTATTATTTTCATTAAAAATTTAATCTCCTTTATCTTAATAGACATAGGTAGTTAGATTTACCTGGTAAAGATATTTTAAATAATACCAGGATCCCTCCTAAAATTCGGACACCCAGAGGGTTTCATGGGTGACATGTGAAAAAAAAAAAATTGTCGTAACTTCCCTTGAACTCGAGGTTAATTACTCTCGGGGTCCCTGTCGACCCCCTACCGACTTTCCTTTATTCATGGTTAGTAAGGGTGATTACCCACAGACGAGGTACTGGGAGGGATGGGATACAAGGACCCGGACACACTTTGATTGTTAACTTCCTTCAATATCTTGGGTGTAGTATATGACTTTCGTAATCCCTGACTACCCGAGTGTCTCCGTCTTCCAACTCTTCCCGTCTTTAACTCTGATTTCCCAATTCTTATCTTTCTTATTTTATTTTATTTCCCAACTAGATCTTTGACAATATATCTTACTTCCTTCAGTCTTTCTTTTTTTTTGTTTATAGTTTATAGTGTATGATTACGTATATATGCCTCAGACTTTTTTTAACCATATCTACTAGAATTATGTTTCGTCTTTATCCCTGTGTCTTCATCTCTTACATACATACCTATAGTTCCTCCTTTCACCCCCACCCTACTTAACCCTCTAACCCCAATTGTATGCATGTGAGAAAAGAGGGGGTTCCAATAAAAAACATTAAAGTAAATAAAACCGAAACGACCCAGAAACAACGACGTGCCCGAAAAGCGATCAACGTCTCTCCTCCCCGACGAGAGATCCACTCCCACACCCGAGGAGTGGCGTCATCGGAAAGAAAGACGACTCGTGCCCAAGATCCCGTGTGCCCAAAGTCATCGACGCCGCACACCCGAGTTGTCAACGTCGAGGGTCCGAGATCTCGTGTTTGAGTCATCAACACCGTGTACCGAATCGACGAGGAGCTTTACACCCTAGAAGGACCCAATCCCTGATTTGGGTACAGAGGACGTAACCGTCCGTCTAAGAAATGGTGACTCGGTGGTCCCTTCCGGGATTTGAGAACTATGGTGCATATTTTGTCTATTGGTTACTCTTGGATGACCTATCGTGGTCCCTTAAGACGAGGTCCCGAGACACCACTGGATTTACTCTCCCTTTAGGTTTGTTCTCGCAAATATACATATGCACATCGACTAAGTGAAACAACATGTCGTCTTTGATTACGTTGTAACATTTCGTTGATATGAGGTTATTTTTAAAATGTTTTCTATTTTCTTATCAAATTTTTAACGAGATATTTACTGATTTGTTTTATATCAATTTTTGTTCAATCCTGGGGGTCTTCGAACCTTTAATTTTCTCAAGTTTTTCCTCTCTCCGTTTTTATATTTTCCTTTTTTTACGATTTCCGAGTCCTTATTTACGTTGGTACTTTTCTATCTTCTATTTACTATACCTACTTCCAAAAATTTACTTGTTTTTTCTTTTGATTCTTTTGAGTTGAGCCTTTTTTGGGGATTTTGAAACTTTCCTATCATATTTCCTCATGTCATGGTGTTTTGTTATTTATTCCTTTGTAATTTTGATAAATCTTCTTCTATTTTACCATTTTAAACCCTACGAATATATAACTTTCATATTCTGTCAACTCCTCTTTGTGGACATTATCTTAACGCTATAGAATTGAAAGTAACCTTCAAATAGTCTACGGTTCCTGAACTATAATTGAGTGCACCTAGGAAAGTGAGACACTCCAGGTACGATAATGGAAGGACAAGGGGACTTCGTTCCCCTCTCGTTCCGTGTGTCCACTCTCCGAGGGGAACGTCCATGGGCAACCCTTCCCTACCGAGACCCCGAACTTGAGTCTAGTAGACGGAGGTCTAGGACCGTAAAGGGACTGACAAACCGGCATGTATGACACTGGATCATATCTAGTTACCTTTAGAATTTCTTTTTATGACGATTTTATTCTGAGGGAGACTTCAACTTTTCATAAATTTTACTCTAAGATCATATCTTCCTCTTCCTTGTGTCTCTGGTTCTGTTCCCGTGATCATTTTCGACGAGACGACCCACAAGACAGGAGGGGGTTCCTCTCACACTCCGGAGCGCGACAGATGTGTCCTGTGCGAGAGGGAAGTGGAGGCCTCCAAGGACATGGGTCGCGAGATCGCTGTCATAATCGACAGGTTTATAACACTCCCCGATTGTGTCCTGACAGAATGAATAAATTCCGCTATCTTCTAAACCCCTATCCATCTTTTTATATCCTTTTAGGTTGACTTAGAAAAAATGTCTCCTAACTCTATAAACTTTGAATTGGGATATATGGAAAAAAAAAATTAATGGAACTAAGGACAAAAATAAAAGGTTTCGTAGAAATCATCTATTAAGGATATTTACATTTTATTTTTGTTAAACCCCCACTTTAAACTACCACTATAGTTCGAACACACGAGAAAGGTTGTTTTAAAACTTTCAGTCTAAAGTGACTAAAGACTTCGAATTATGGAGCGTGTATCATCTATATTTGTTTATTTACCTTTTCATGATAAACTTCGTTGTGTTTGTGAATTTATACTCTTTATAACCATGTTTTAGAAGTTTCAGATCCATTTTAGAACTGCTTTAGTGTATAGTCAGACAATTTCAAAGAACGACAAGTGTCTTCAAACTGTTTTATAATGTCCCTTGTCCCTAACTAAAAAAAGAATACAAAGTCGTCAACGACAATATGATATTACAGACAATAAAAATACTGACGGAATTTCAAGTTTTTCCACGGTGTTTTACGGTAACGTCAAATGAACCGGAATTTTACACTTTCATTATGTTCTAGTACCTTTCCTCCCCTTTCTCACGACTCGTAACGTCAATTGAAGAGAAATTACGAATGAGAAGAGACTTTAATGTCATTATGACCTGAACGACCAATTTCTACAATCTTATTTCTAGAGCGGAGTGAAGATACATTTTTGGTTGAATTTTTTTTTTTCTTCGTCTATCTTCTCCTTTATCGCTTGAACAGAACCTTTAATCCCTTATGAGGTTCGAGACTAAACTGTTTATCTTCCCCGACTCACATCATTTGAGACCTGGTCTCACAAACCACGCACGTCACCTCAGTCCTACTACGTTGGTCTACTTGAAACAAAGAGGTCTAGGGTCCGTCTCTCACGTTTCACATCTCAAGGGGTCTCAACATCGGGTGTCTCGGACTCCGTATTCCCAACCCACAAAACACCTTATACCTTCCAAGGGACTTCGGTCTGAGGTTTCTAGTCTTTACATCTTCCCCAATTTACAGATCGAGTTCCGTCCTGGGACAGGTCCCATGGCGTATATCAATTGAAACACAGAGGAATCTGAGAAATCAACCGGCATGGTCGAAGAGTCTGAAAGAATTCCAAAAACTACCAAAACCGTCTAAACTTCTCAAGACCAGTCTATAAAACATCTTACAGGGAGTCAACTCTAAACAGACTATGTAAAGTATACTAATCTGACCCAAATCCCCAAAGTGTCTCCTTCACGGTAAGACTAATATTACACAGTTCCTGTGTATGATAGTAGTACCGAACAGGGATAACTATAATTGGAACTATTGAACCGACTCCATTGCAGACAGTTTAAAAAGGTGACTTTAAGAAGAGGAAGGGGAAAGGTTTTACGGGAGAAGTCTTCCTGTAGTGACACGTGTCGGGTGTGAATTCCTCACCCCCCAACGTGACGGGGAGAACCTCCCTCCTCGTAAAAACATCTAATGTGCCTTAAGAAGACACACCCTTTAAACAAGAGGAGGTAAGTAATAAGTAAGTGGGTTAGTCAGGTAGTGAATAAAGGTAGTCATCCTGAGTATTGATAAAATATGAAACCCAATATTAAGTCATGATGAAATGAATAAAACAACGAGTTTAAAAGGTGGTAACCCTCAAGAAGGTGAACCGAGGACACAGAAAAACTGTAAGGAGATAATAACACACACACTCCCCCACCGCCCATCCCCTTACCTACTCGTCAAGAAATGAAAGACCGTCACGTTTTATGACGTTTGAGTAAAACAAATAAAGAACAGAGTCAGGACATTAGTCAGTAAAGAGTTTTTACCACTCTCTTTTGTTCTAAATCGTGATCCGACAGTAATAACTCCACAATAACGAAGATCCGGGAGAGTTGACTCTCTTGTTACTTTACGTACCCACACATGATTGGGTAAGTATAGACATAGATTTTGATCTATACATATTGATACATAAGTACGTATAGATATAATTAGATCTGTACTCAAACATGACTACTGAAACTAAAATTAGAGAATGTAGAACTTAGTAAGATCTGAAGAGGGGAATAAATAGATATTAGAGAATAAGGTTGTCACTTTATGGACTCCGGGTGGTGGACGAAAATGAATTAAACGAATTACGTAAATGAATTAACAAGTTAAAACCAACTGTAAGATCACCAAAGTCTTAACAAGTGGTCTTGACAGTACCCTTCGTCAAAATAGTCGATCAAGGAAGCGGAAATCAGAGTGTCTTTGGTAAGTAAAAGTTTCAATGAATCGGTCGTATAAAAGGGGATGAGGGAAGTTACTCCAAAAAGTATTTAAACATTACGTCAATCTAAGAAAACAGTGTCAGATTCAAAGTAGGTCCCTAGGGTATTGGAAGATTTTCCAAAAAATTTAACACATAAGATTCCAGGTGAGAAACGTGACATTTTACGTACTCCAGTGTATAGTGTATAGGTGGTAATGCCAAAATATATCTAATGAAGATGTTATAATATAGTTAATGAAGATGATGTAATTTTTAAGGGACACGAAGTAGATAAGTTGGGAAAGGGTTCGGGAACTTAAGAACTGTTGACGATTAGACAAATATTAAAGATATTAATAACAGTATATTTACGTTATTAAATCATATATCGGAGAAGTCTTACCGAAGAAACTGAATCGTTATGCGTGAATTCTGCAAGATACGGAAGCTTACCGAACTATCGAAGAAAAAACATAGTGACTTATTATAAGGTGACTTATTAACACGGTGTCAAATAGGTAAATGGATAACTTCCTATAGTACCAACGCAGGTCAAAAACCGTTAAACTTATTTCGACGATAGTAAGTGTATGTCCAAGCGTACATCTGTATTCAAGAGTTTAGTCAACCCTTATACTAATGGATCCTGTGGATCTTCACACTAACGGTATGACATACCATTCTACTATAAATCGAAACATTCTTTGACAGTTTGAGGTTTCACGGACATTGTAAAAACTTAAGGGTGGTCGTTACTTACTTACGAGGAACTAGGTCAGGAGTGGTCGACAATCATAACAACCAAATGTAAAAAAAAAAAAATTTAAAATCGGTAAGAGTCTCGAGACATCACATAAAGTAAACAAAAGCAAAAGTAAAGGGATTACTGTACACTACAACTCGTAGAAAAGTTCATGAATAAAAGTCAGACATATAGAAGAAACCACTTTACAGGTTTAGAAGTCGAGTAAAAAGCTAACCCGTCACGAATATATATATATAGAACTTCTAAGGACATACCTACAGCCGAGTAAGAAAGAGACGTAAGAAACTCATTCCTCTAATGTTTGTCCGCACCATCAAAGTAAGTTTGTGGTCACCTCCGAAGGGAACCGAGGGGAGTGGTAAGTCGGCACTGAGCCTCCGTAGAGGAACCGATATCCTCCCGGACACTGGACGTGTAGACGAATAGTAAACGGATGACACCTAGACGACCCGACCACTTCTTGGCCAGGGACGAAGAGGACGTAATGAGACACTATACACCTCTCTTTAATGAGGACAATTAAACTTAGGTAGGGACCAAAACGAGGACAGTTTAGACTACGTACTTCTTGGAGGTCTTAGATGGTAAGGATGCCGTGAACGGTAGAACAAACGAGGAAGAAGGACGCCAGTTATGTAGGGTCCACGTTGGATACATGGACGATTAACAATGAGGGTCGATGTTACTCAGTGAACTTCAAAATCAAATATTTTGTTTGCTTTTTTTCTCTTTCAATGACTACGTACCCTATCTCCTACAACATAACTAACGAAATCTTGTTTCTTTTGGACGAACGTCCATAGGTCATTCTCACACTAACCGTTGAAGACGTTTATGGGACGGAGAGGTTTCTGTCTTTCTGTTACTTTCTCTCTCTTTTTTGGAGTACATTGGTATTGTCACGGGTAATAATCAGAGAATTTTACTGGGTCGTGAAATGATTCGTAAAACACATATTACTATAGAATAATAATAAAATTTCCAGAAAAAATTCTACCTGGTAAAAATTTCAGGAATAACTTAAACAACATTATAACAAAAACAAAAAATACAAGACCAAAAAACCGGTACTCCGTACACCCTAGGATCGAGGGGGTGGTGCCTAACTTGGGTGAGGGGGACGTTACCTTACACTTCAGATGATGGTGGTTATCAGGACTAGATAATTTCGTTGAGAGACCCTATCCCCATTGACAGGAGTTAAATGTCTATTCCCTTATATTCTGAATCCCTTTAACTTCTGTGTGATTATTCATCGTCTTGACTTTAAGTTTGAGTCCTTTCAGACTGAGGTCATGGGTAGGAAGGTTGGTCGTAGAAGAACGAAGAATAACCTAAAACGAGAAGATCTAGTCCAGGTAAAAACACGAAGTGAGTCACTCTAAAGAGGAACCTCAGACCTTTTACCACAAACTATAAGTATAAAGTCCGAGACACTATTAAGACATACAATTACTAATTTTATATACTTAGTTGACTTGACGTTCGACGAATGGTCGACGGTAGAAAGAGAGAGATGTCGACTGTAATCTTTTTATTTCGATATTTTCGTCCAAAGTTAAAAATTTACTTTTAGGTGTAAAGACATGATATCTTGTGGAGTGACGATACGAAATAAAGTTATCTACTTCCATGAAACTCATAAAAGTTAACTATGCCGTTGAAAATAAACTTTTAAGATGGTAGAGATACAGTAAGTATCTAGTATTTTGGTAAAACTATTCGTCCTCTTAATTATTTACTACGAGTACGTTAAACTTTAAATTTTACAACTTAAGAGACTATAAAATTTCAGAAAGAGACAAACAAGTCAAGTCAGTGAGTCAGCACAGGCTGAGAAACGCTGGAGTACTTAGCGTCGTACGGTCCGGAGGGACAGGTAGTGGTTGAGGGCCTCAAATGAGTCTGAGTACAGGTAGCTCAGGCACTACGGTAGGTCGGTAGAGTAGGAGTCAACAGGGGAAGAGGAGGACGGGGGTTAGGGAGGGTCGTAGTCTCAGAAAAGGTTACTCAGTTGAGAAACGGACTCCACCGGTTTCATGACCTCAAAGTCGAAATCGGAGTAAGGGAGGTTTCTTTAGGGTCCCGACTAGAGGAAGTCTTACCTGACCAACCTAGAGGAACGTCAGGTTCCCTGAGAGTTCTCAGAAGAGGTTGTGGTGTCAAGTTTTTGTAGTTAAGAAGCCGTGAGTCGGAAGAAGTGTCAGGTTGAGAGATTCTCCCTTATTTTAGTTTGACGTTAAAAAAGTTCTGTTCTTACTCCGAATTTACAGAACTCAGGAAAATTCACAGAGTAGAAAAGAAGGTACAATAGAGGATTCAGGTAATGTCATTAAAAAAAAAAAATTCAATTTCAGATACACGAATTTATATAGTGAACCTGGAGACCCTGTTCATGTCATAACTGAAGTCGGTTATACTGAAACATATAATGAGGGACAAAAACAGTAGGTACACGTCCTGAATAGAAGAACATGACCCTAGAAACGTCAATAGTCTTGTATGACTATAAACATATAGTAAACTGAAAATATATAGTTTCGTATATGTTCAGGTCATAACATGACAAGTAACATAATAGATCCCCAGAAAAAGTGAAATACTTCCCTTTTACGTCCAGATCAGAGTGTAGGGTACCTTTCACAAACAAGAAACTTCAGTTGACCTTAGTGTAGACGAGGTAACTAATTGGGATTGTTCAATGGATTGGGTTGATTAGAAATCAAAGAATAGGAGACTCCCTTCAGAGTTTCCAACGTTACTTTAATTTACTGAACTTTATATATTCATTTACAATCAAGAGTAAAGGGACAGGTGTTGACCTGGGGACGACCTGAAATACTAAAGCAAAAGGTTTGATGACCGGTACGCCATAGATGGTGAAAAAAAAAAAAAGATGGTGAAAAGTTTGTTCAAAACAAAAAGGGACCAAGACACGTAAAATAAGACACAAGAGAGACTGACGGTACATGAAGGTCCTCTGTACTTCCCGGTAGAAGACTCCCGAGTCGAGTAAGTGTCGGATTCAATTCTAGGACCCGTCCTGTCCGACATTTTATTATATTGGGGTGGACTCACCATATAACACCATTGAACATCCATACGTACGGGTGATTCCGTGTCTCAAAAGGATTTAGCATGACATAAAGAGGTCATACGTTTTAACCCTGAGGTGTACGTAAAGAAATATCGTGACATCAATAATGGTCCAATACTTACATAGGATCGGGACCCACGGTCAGGAGAACTGACTCTAGAACTACGAAGGATTAAGAACTCTCCAAGAAGAGATTTCCCGAGAGTGTTGGAGACCAACGTCAGATTTAGACGTTTTTAATTGGACATATGTCATAGTGAGGATTGAATAGAACCATGAAAGTGAACTTTCTTAGTATGATGTCAACTGGGTGTCCTCATTTTTGTTCCGACTAAAGGCGGTACGGAGAGACCTGAAATTTTAGAACTGAAGACCGTAGTAGAGAACCCCTGTTTGAAATGTCGGTTCGGTTAAAGAGGTGGACAGGACCAGGAAAGATCAATCAGAGAATCAGACCCGTGACTCTTAACTCTTAGGACAGAACGAACGAAGTAACGAAACAAGTCTTCGCTATTTGTTAAGTAGTTACTTCCGATCGAGTTTACGAAGGAAAAGATATTACTAGGGGTGGGGTGGTGTGTAACTATATACTAGACACTCATTGAAGTGAGTCGAAACAAATAACTCGTGTATCATATATGTTCCGTCACTTTTAGTTTTGTTCTTTGTGTTTAGAAACAGGAGTCCCTCAAAAACAAATGTACTGAATAACGTAAAAATCTAACAAAAACAATCAATAAACATTTATGATAATTAGGTTTTTGTCCTCTGAAAATTTAATACAACAGATTGGGAGACACATCACCCAACTTACTATCTAGAGGTTTTCTATACAGGTACAGGATCGGGTATCTTGGACTACCACTGGAATAATTCCTAGAACACTACTCTAGTAGGACCTGATGGATCCAGTCACTTTTTATAGGAATATTCTCTACCTTTTCTTCCGTGTCTGTTTCTCGTCTTCCGACACACTTCTACCGTCGTCTCTACTCTCGCTACGTTGGTGTTCTGTTCCTTGTGGACCTCGGTGATCGTGAAGGACCTTCTCCGTCCCTTCCCAGGAGAGGGTCTGGAAGTCTTCTCACGTCGGGAAGACCGTGGTACTAAAGTCTGAAGACCGGAGGTCTTGACGAAACCTTGATCACAGACACCAAAGTCCGAGGAGTTTAACCACTATTAAACAATACCGACGGTGTCCGTGACTTTATAGTGGTAGGAGACGTTAACTGGTCCCGATCAATTCTAGAAATCTTGAGTAGGTATGATTATGCTAATGTCAGAGTGAAGACCAAGATATACATTAAATTATATTTTTGGTCAAGATTTGACTCTTCACGTTTATACGTAAGACTTTAATCATCAAGGGAAAGTCGAAAAGACTGACTTGTTATGCCTGCTCAAGTACTTCATACCATCCAAGAAAACCAAAAAGTTGACATCCTGTCTTTAATTTACGGTAGGGGATCCCGATAATATCCTTATTTTACTATGTAACACACTTTTACGGAGTGTACCACGGATAGGGAAAAATTTAAAAAAAAAAGAAAAAACAAAATAAATATAACGTCATATTGACTAATTTTACGACAATCAAAGTCCACACGTCGTTTCACTAAGTCAATATGTATATGTACATAAACCCGAAGGGACTACCGAGTCTACTATTTATTAGACGGACGTCTGAATTTCTACCGTTCCCTCATCCACCTGCATCTCATGTAAAGAGAGGTACCTATGTAGTCCTTATGTGGAAGTCTGTGTCTTCACGAACGTCTTGTGTTCGACTCTCGTCTGTCCTCGTGGACCGGTCACCTTTTCTTATATATCCTGGTACGTTTTGAACGCTCCTGCTTCCTTGATCCCCCCTTTTGTCCTCACAATCATCCCGCCCTGGAGGGGAACTGGTCACCCCCGTGACTTCGTCCCCAGGCTAGGGGTGTAGCCCCGTTAACAGACTCAGTCTCCTCTTTGTAAATTCCGACTCTCACTTTGTCGACTAGACACCGTCGGATTGGCCTTACTCTTAGTCTGTCAGGAACAACGTCGAGATGTATGGGACCTGTCCCTGCGTCCAGGGGACCTTCCACGTCTTCGACCCTTGACCTCAAATCCCTAAGACCTCATTAGGGTTCCACTCCCGACGACACCTGACGTCTGTCTAGCTCCCCTACACTCCCTCCTCTAACATCACCCTTTACGGACACCTCCTTTCGGTCCGTCGGTACCTTCGTTCCGCTATGACGACTCAGTACGCACCCCCCACCTCGGTAGTGGTGTAGGAGAGAGAGAGGTGTGGACTTGTTACCTCTGTTACTGGGTAGTTTACGGACTACGTGACTTGATGTCTCATCCTGGGGTGAGTCCCACGGGGAAATTCACGGACTACGCGGTTAGATGTCTCATCCTGGGGTCGGTCCCCCAGGGCAGATACACGGACTGGACGGTTTGTTATCTCTTCCTGAGGTCCGCTCCCTCGGGAGGTTCACGGACTTTTCAACCTCGATGTCTCTTTCTGACCAGCGTCTCCGGAAGACTAACGGTCGATGTTCTCCACGCCTTTTTCTGAGACTCTCCCGGTATTGAGGACGCCACCTCCGTCAGACACAGGGACGTGTGAACCGTGGTGTACCCAGGGACGTTCAGTTCGTCGACGTGGTTGAAGTACGAGTTGACAGTGACCCCGTCTTGACGGTGTCCGTTTTTTTCAGAACGCAGATAAATGTGTCCCAGTGAAGCCAACACATGTCGAGAAACGCTGGGACATCTGACACCGGACGGTCCGAAGAGACAGTCCCTTCAAGAGGTCCGTTCTTATGACCTCGTATAACCGGTAATGACCAACGGTATGGGAAGATCTCGTGACATAAAGGACGATTGGATTGACGGTTGTGGGGGACTCATGGACCACGACGGTCTTGGGGACTCTGGGTTTGTCAACGTGGTGGAAGTGTGGACCGGGAGTATCTCCGTTTGGGTTCAGGAGGTCCCGTTGAAAACTTCGATTTGGGGTCACTTACTGGGTGTAAATCTCCACCTTTATTTTGGTATTAACTTTGGGGCTCCGTTACACCGATTCCTTCTTCTGGGGTTTGGAAGGGTGGACGTTCATGTTCGACGTCTAATTTAGGTGTACTAGTTGATCCATCTAAGACACAGATACCTTATATTTTTTCCTGTAACTCTCGAGGGTGTTTTCTTTTGTGTGATCAAGACTATCGACACCAGTAACCTCCGTTCTTGTGTGTCTTCATCCTGGTCTAATCTTAGACTCGACGGGGGTATTGTCCAGGTCTCTAGTCACAACCTCCCGTAGGATCCCTCCACTCCACCTGACACTGAGGGTCGCTCCCTTTCCTGAGACTGCTGTCACTGAGTTCTTTTTATAAATAATAAGTATACAAAACTGAACAAGACATCTAAGAAAACCTAAAAAAAGAAAAAAAGAAGGGGTAGGGGTGGAGACATCATCAACAGTTAAAATAACCGTGATACTTTAGATTAATTCGAAAACTCCAAAAAAAAAAAGGGGAGTCAGTGTAAAAAAATAACAAAAATATATTTGGAGACGGAGTTGTAACCCGAACACGTCAAGACACCTCAAAAGGAAAAAAATTTTTTTGCTAAAATTAAAAAATTTGGATAATAATAAAAAAGGTGTAAATAAGAAAATAAACGAAAAGGATAATAAGAAAAGGGGAACGTCAATTATAAATTACATATATTTAGAAGAAATAGATGTAGATTGAAACGTATAGACAAGACGAAAAGAAAGAAAGGAAAGGAGAGTTATATACAATCAAAAAAAAGAAAGTAACGAAATAAGGAGTCAACCTTGGAACGAAATCAAAACAAAAGGTCGAACGCGAAATCAATCAAAACAAGAACTGACCATTTATATTAAGAACTAAAGGAAACAAACGGTCCAGTTAGATGAGATAAAATCAACCTGATAAAACTGAAACGAATACACACATATACATATGTACATATAAGGTAATAAAATTAATAATAAACAAACTAAAATATTGACGGTAAACGGACCCCAAGTAGAAACCAAGGGCATAAACGTATAAACAAACTGAAGGGACCACCGAGCCTGCCATTTCGCAAACAGATGTTACGCCCTCTGGACCCAAGTTAGGGACCCAACCCTTCTAGGGGACCTCTTCCGTTACCGTGGGGTGAGGTCATGATAACGGACCTTTTAGGGTACCTGTCTCCTCGGACAATTCGATGTCAGGTACCCCAGTGTTTCTCAGCCTGTGCTGACTCGCTGAAGTGAAAAGTGAAAGTTACGGTATTGTTTGGTGAACACCTTAGAAGCAAGGACTGGTCTCTAGTTCGGGACTCGGAATTCTCACCCTCGTGACTGAGGTTCTGGGATCTGATGGTCTCTTGATTGGGATCCCACATAGTCTATCACTCTTGAGGGTGTTTCCTTTGGTGAACTTATATTCTGGGTCCTAGTGGGTTGGTGGTCATCGTGGGATACGTCCCTGGGAGTAGAAAAGTGTTGTTTGTTTTGTTTTTATGTTTGTGTTAGTAGTCGTCTGTCCTAATGGTGGAGTGAGTCGGAACGGATAGTCTCCTTTTTGTTTGTTTGTTGTTTGGGTCGTGTTTAGAGTGGGTTTAGTCACCTGTTTAAAATCCTCCCGTCTTTGGTTTTCCTTCTTTCTTAAGTCGGAACTTTGGACCCTTTTCCTCTAGAGTTTGTGTTATTCCATTTTTTTTTTTTTTTTTTTTCCGTCTCTTTATGATGTGTTTATTTCCTTGTTTGTTCTTTGTGTCTAGAAGTTTATTTACTTCTCCTTTATCCATTTGATGGACTTTTTCTTAAGTCTTATTACTATCATTTCTACTAGTTTTTGGAACTTTTGTTTTACCTCTTTTACGTTCTTAGTTAATTGTTTCTGGACACCTTTTAAGAAGTTCTCTACCCTTATGGTCTGGTGGACTGGACGGAGAACTCTTTGGATATACGTCCAGTTCTTCGTTGTCAATCTTGACCTGTACCTTGTTGTCTAACCAAGGTTTATCCTTTTCCTCATGCAGTTCCGAGATATAACAGTGGGACAAATAAATTCAATATACGTTTCATGTAGTACTCTTTGCAGCTCGACCTTCTTCGTGTTCGACCTTAGTTCTAACGGTCCTCTTTATAGTTATTAGAGTATATACGTCTACTGTGGTGGGAATACCGTCTTTCACTTCTCCTTGATTTCTCGGAGAACTACTTTCACTTTCTTCTCTCATTTTTTCAACAGAATTTCGAGTTGTAAGTCTTTTGTTTCTAGTACCGTAGACCAGGGTAGTGAAGTACCCTTTATCTACCCCTTTGTCACCTTTGTTACAGTCTGAAATAAAACCCCCCCGAGGTTTTATTGACGTCTACCACTGACGTCGGTACTTTAATTTTTTACGAATAAGGAACCTTCCTTTCAATACTGGTTGGATCTATCGTATAAGTTTTCGTCTCTGTAATGAAACGGTTGTTTCTAGACAGATCAGTTCCGATACAAAAAAGGTCACCAGTACATACCTACACTCTCAACCTGACACTTCTTTCGACTCGTGGCTTCTTAACTACGAAAACTTGACACCACAACCTCTTCTGAGAACTCTCAGGGAACCTGACGTTCCTCTAGGTTGGTCAAGTAAGATTTCTTCTAATCGGGACCCACAAGAAACCTTCCTTACTCCGACTTCGACTTTGAGGTCATGAAACCGGTGGAGTACGTTTCTCAACTGAGTAACCTTTTCTGAGACTACGACCCTCCCTAACCCCCGTCTTCCTCTTTCCCTGCTGGCTCCTACTCTACCGACCTACCGTAGTGACTGAGCTAACTGTACTCAGACTCACTTGAGACCCTCAACCACTACCTGTCGCTCCGGACCGTACGACGTTAAGTACCTCAGTGTTTGTCAGCCTGTGTTGACTCGTTGACTTGACTTGACTCTTCTTAATTTTTTGTACCTCTCTGTTTCTTGTATTAACGACTTTAATTTTTATGAGACATTCCTTAGTAATTGTGTTATAGACTTTGTCTTTTTACTTGGTCACTCGACCTTCTATTTTACCACCCTTATTGAAGACTTCTCGTCTTATTTCATTTTTCTTACTTTTCTTGACTCTTATCAGAGTCTCTGGAGACCTTTTCTTGACTCTTATCAGAGTCTCTGGAGACCTTGTTATAGTTTACGTGGTTGTAAGTTTAATATCCCCAGGGTCTTCTTCACCTCTTCCTTTACCGTTGGGTGAGGTTATAAGAAGGACCTCTTAGGGTCCCTGTCTCCTGGGTCCGTCCGACGGCAGATACCCCAACGTGTCTCAGCCTGTACTGGCTTCGGTGAATCGTCGTCGTCGTCGTCGTCGTCTTCTCTTTTTCTTTCCCATATTATTTTTAAAAATTCTCTAATATCGACTTTTAAAGAGGTTGCACCTTTTCCTTTATCAGTTTAGGTTCTCCGAATTTCTCAGGGTATGTCCTATTTGGGTTCCTTTTTGTACGGTTCTGTGTATGATTAGTTTGATTGTTTCTGATTTGTGTTTCTTTCTTTTAATTTTCGTCGTTCCCTTTTCGTTGTTCATCGTATGTTCCCTTTGGGGTATACAAATTGTCGACTAGAAAGTCGTCTTTGAGACGTCCGATCTTCCCTTACCGTCCTATATAAACTTTATGACTTTCTCTTTTTAGATGTTGGTTCTCATGACATGTGTCCTTCCTAGAGTAAGTCTTTACTACCTCTTTATTTTTCGAAAAGTCTGTTCGTTTTCAATTCACTTAAGTCATGGTGGTTCAGTCGAAATGTTGTTTATAATTTCCCTGAATATATCAGTTCTTTATATTCTCTTCTTTTTTCTAGATGTTTAAGTTGGGGTTTGTTAATTCTTTACCGTTATCCTTGTATATATAGTTATTAATGAAATTTACATTTACCTAATTTACGAGGTTGATAGGGACCACCGAGTCTGTCATTTCGCAGACAGATGTTACGTCCTCTGGGCCCAAACTAGGGACCCAACCCTTCTAGGGGACCTCTTCCTTTACCGTTAGGTGAGGTCAGGAGAACGGACGTTTTAGGGTACCTGTCTCCTCGGACCACCCGATGTCAGGTGCCCTAGCGTTTCTCAACCTGTGCTGACTCGTTGAAGTGAGTGAAAGTGATTTCCTGTGTCTGACCGACTTACCTATATTTTTGTTCTGGGTATACATACGACAGATGTTCTTTGGGTGAAGTCTGGATTTCTGTACATATCTAACTTTCACTCTCCTACCTTTTTAATAAGGTACTTTTACCTTTTGTTTTCTTTCGACCTCAGCGTTAGGAGTATAGTCTGTTTTATCTGGAATTTCATTTCTTCTAATGTTCTCTATTCCTTCCTGTCCTATATTACTAGTTCCCTAGTTAGGTTTCCTTCTGTATTGTTAACATTTATAGATACGTGGGTTGTATCCTCGTGGAGTTATGTAATCTTTGTGATTGTCTGTATTTTCCTCTTTAACTGTCATTGTGTTATTATCATCCTCTGAAATTGTGGGGTGAGTGTGGTTACCTGTCTAGTAGTTTTCTTTTTTAATTATTCCCTTGTGTAGAATTTACTACATGATCTACTCTACCTAGAGTAGTTACAGAAGTCCTGTCAGGTAGGTTTACGTCTTCTTATAGAAGAGTTCACGTGTGCCTTGTAAGATGTCCTACCTGGTGTAGAACCCAGTGTTCAGTTTGGAGTCATTTAAATTCTTATAACTTTAGCATAGTTCGTAGAAGAGACTGGTGTTACGATACTCTGATCTATAGTTAATGTTCTTCTTTTTTTTTGGGACATTCTTTGTGTTTGTGTATCTCTAATTTGTTATGTAAAGATTTATTGGTCGACCAATGACTTCTTTAGTTTTCCCTTTAGTTTTTTGAAGATCTTTGTTTACTATTACTTTTGTGTTGTTGAGTTTTGGATACCCTACGTCGTTTTCGTAAGATTCTCCCTGTAAACATCGTTATCTTAGGATGGAGTCCTTTACTCCTCGTGTTACTTATCTGTTGTATTGAAATGTGGATTTTGTTGACCTTTTTCTTGTTTTTTTGGGGGTTGTAATAATTTTCCTTTTATAATTTCTATACTCGTCTTTATTTAATATTTCTTAATTTCCTTTTCATTTCTAATTATTTTGATTTTCGACCAAGAAACTCTTCTATTTTAACTGTTTGGAAACCGGTCTGTGTAGTTCTTTTTTTCTTCTTAGTTTAGTTGTTTTAATCTTTACTTCTTCTCCAATGTTGTCTGTTACGTCTTTATTTTTCCTAATATTCTCTGATAATACTTGTTGATATACCGTTATTTTATCTATTGGACCTTCTTTACCTGTCTAAGAATCTTTTCAAGTTAGAAGGTTCTGACTTGGTCCTTCTTTGTCTTTAATACTTGTTGGGTCAATGTTCGTGACTTTAACTTCGACACTAGTTTTTAGAGGGTTTTTTGTTTTCGAGTACTGGTCTGTCGAAGTGTCTTAAGATAGTTTGTAAATCTTTCCTTGATTACGGATAGGAAGATTTTGAGAAAACTTTTTAACGTCTCCTTCCTTGTGAAGGTTTGAGTAAGATGTTCCGGTGGTAGTGGGACTATGGTTTTGGTTTTTGTTGTGTTTTTTCTTTTGATGTCCGGTTGTAGTGACTACTTGTATCTACGTTTTTAGGAGTTGTTTTAAAATCGTTTGTCTTAAGTCGTTGTGTAGTTTTTCGAGTATGTTTTACTAGCTAAACCCAAATAAGATCCCTACGTCCCTAAGAAGTTATATACGTTTAGTTACACTATGTGGTATAATTGTTTTCTATTTTTGGTATACTAGTAGAGTTATCTACGTTTTTTTCGAAAACTGTTTTAACTTGTGGGCAAATACTAAGTTAGTCAAGTCGGTGAGTCAACACAGGCTGAGAATCGCTGGGGTACTTAGCGTCGTACGGTCCGGAGGGACAGGTAGTGGTTGAGGACCTCAAGTGAGTCTGAGTGTAGGTAGCTCAGTCACTACGGTAGGTCGGTAGAGTAGGAGCCAGCAGGGGAAGAGGAGGACGGGAGTTAGGGAGGGTCGTAGTCTCAGAAGGTTACTCAATTGAGAAACGTACTCCACCGGTTTCATGACCTCAAAGTCGAAGTCGTAGTAAGGGAGGTTTCTTGTGGGTCCCGACTAGAAGAAATCTTACCTGACCAACCTAGAGGAACGTCAGGTTCCCTAAGAGTCCTCAGAAGAGGTTGTGGTGTCAAGTTTTCGTAGTTAAGAAGCCGTGAGTCGAAAGAAGTGACAGGTTAAGAGTGTAGGTATGTACTGGTCACCTTTTTGGTATTGGAACTGATCTGCCTGGAAACAACCGTTTCATTACAGAGACGAAAACTTATATGATAGATCCAACCAGTATTGAAAAGAAGGTTCCTCATTTGTAGAAAATTAAAGTACCGACGTCAGTGGTAGACGTCACTAAAACCTCGGGGGGTTTTATTTCAGACTGTGACAAAGGTGACAAAGGGGTAGATAAAGGGTACTTCACTACCCCGGTCTACGGTACTAGAAGTAAAAGACTTACAACTCGAAATTCGGTTAAAAAAGTGAGGGGTGAAAGTGAAAGTAGTTCTCCGAAAAATCGAGGAGAAGTGAAAGACGGTATTCCCACCACAGTAGACGTATAGACTNGAAGATTTTGAGAAAACTTTTTAACGTCTCCTTCCTTGTGAAGGTTTGAGTAAGATGTTCCGGTGGTAGTGGGACTATGGTTTTGGTTTCTGTTGTGTTTTTTCTTTTGATGTCCGGTTATAGTGACTACTTGTATCTACGTTTTTAGGAGTTGTTTTAAAATCGTTTGTCTTAAGTCGTTGTGTAGTTTTTCGAGTATGTTTTACTAGCTAAACCCAAATAAGATCCCTACGTCCCTAAGAAGTTATATACGTTTAGTTACACTATGTGGTATAATTGTTTTCTATTTTTGGTATACTAGTAGAGTTATCTACGTTTTTTTCGAAAACTGTTTTAACTTGTGGGCAAATACTAAGTTAGTCAAGTCGGTGAGTCAGCACAGGCTGAGAATCGCTGGGGTACTTAGCGTCGTACGGTCCGGAGGGACAGGTAGTGGTTGAGGGCCTCAAGTGAGTCTGAGTGTAGGTAGCTCAGTCACTACGGTAGGTCGGTAGGGTAGGAGCCAGCAGGGGAAGAGGAGGACGGGGGTTAGGGAGGGTCGTAGTCTCAGAAGGTTACTCAATTGAGAAACGTACTCCACCGGTTTCATGGCCTCAAAGTCGAAGTCGTAGTAAGGGAGGTTTCTTGTGGGTCCCGACTAGAAGAAATCTTACCTGGCCAACCTAGAGGAACGTCAGGTTCCCTAAGAGTCCTCAGAAGAGGTTGTGGTGTCAAGTTTTCGTAGTTAAGAAGCCGTGAGTCGAAAGAAGTGACAGGTTAAGAGTGTAGGTATGTACTGGTGACCTTTTTGGTATTGGAACTGATCTGCCTGGAAACAACGGTTTCATTACAGAGACGAAAATTTATATGATAGATCCAACCAGTATTGAAAAGAAGGTTCCTCATTTGTAGAAAATTAAAGTACCGACGTCAGTGGTAGACGTCACTAAAACCTCGGGGGGTTTTATTTCAGACTGTGACAAAGGTGACAAAGGGGTAGATAAAGGGTACTTCACTACCCCGGTCTACGGTACTAGAAGTAAAAGACTTACAACTCGAAATTCGGTTAAAAAAGTGAGGGGTGAAAGTGAAAGTAGTTCTCCGAAAAATCGAGGAGAAGTGAAAGACGGTATTCCCACCACAGTAGACGTATAGACTCCAATAACTATAAAGAGGACCGTTAGAACTAAGGTCGAACACGAAGAAGGTCGGGTCGTAAAGAGTACTACATGAGACGTATATTCAATTTATTCGTCCCACTATTATATGTCGGAACTACATGAGGAAAAGGATAAACCTTGGTTAGACAACAAGGTACAGGTCAAGATTGACAACGAAGGACTGGACGTATGTCTAAAGAGTTCTCCGTCCAGTCCACCAGACCATAAGGGCAGAGAAAGTCTTAAAAGGTGTCAAAGAACACTAGGTGTGTCAGTTTCCGAAACCGTATCAGTTATTTCGTCTTTATATACAAAAAGACTTTGAGAGAACGAAAAAACTACTAGGTCGTCTACAACCGTTAAACTAGAGACCAAGGAGACGGAAAAGATTTAGGTCGAACTTGTAGTCCTTCAAGTGCCAAGGGTATAACGACTTCGGACCGAACCTCTTAAAACTCGTAATGAAATGATCACACACTCTACTCACCTTAACACGCCATCAAACTCGCAAGAAACCGTAACGGAAAGAAACCCCAACCTTACTTTTAACTGGAAAAGGTCAGGACACCGGTGACGACTCAAAAGGTTTAAACGAACACCACTTTTTCACTTTCGTAAGGGGGATTCTAGTCCTTGTTATGTTCACACAGGTGAAAGGGGTGACAATAAGTTGTATCAAGACCTTCAGGATTGACGCCGTTAGTCTCTTCTTTTCTTTAGTTTCCTTAGGTCTAGTCTTTTCTTCATTTCGAGAGTGACAAACGTCTACTGTATTATGACATGTATCTTTTGGGATTTCTATCATAGTCTTTTAGATCTCGATTGGTCACTTAAATGGTCTCCACGTTCTATGTTTTAGTTATGTGTCTTTAGTGAACGTAAAGATCTATGATTGTTACTTTTAGGTCTTTCTCTTTAACTCCTTAGTTAGGGTAATTGGTAACGTTGTTTTTCTTAATTTATAGATCCTTACTTGAATGGATTCCTCTTGACATGTGTCTTTTAATTTTCTGTGATTACTTTTTTTAGTTTCTGTTGTATTTGTCTACCTCTCTATAAGGTACAAGGACCCATCCTTCTTAGTTATAACACTTTTATTGATATAATGGTTTACGTTAGGTCTATAAGTTACAATTGGGATAGTTTAATGGTTAATGTAAAAAGTATCTTGATCTTGTTTTTTTAAGTGTTAAGTATACCTTTGTGTTTTCTGGGAATTACCTGTTTCGTCAGAACTCTTTCTTCTTGCCTCGACGTCCTTGGTTGGAAGGACTGAAGTCTAATATGATGTTTCAATATCAGTAGTTCTATCATACCATGACCGTGTTTTTGTCTCTATATCTGGTTATCTTGTTATATCTTTTGGGTCTTTATTCGGGTACGTGGATACCCATGGAATAAAAACTGTTTCCTCCGTTCTTATATGTTACCCCGTTTCTGTCGGAGAAGTTATTACCAAGACCCTTTTGACCTGTCGATGCACATTTTCTTACTTTAATCTTGTGAAAGATTGTGGTATGTGTTTCTATTTGAGTATTACCTAATTTCTGGATTTACATACTGGTCTTTGCTATTTTGAGAATTTCCTTTTGTATCCGTCTTATGAGCTAATGTATTTCGTTCTAGGAGATACTGGGTGGAGGATCTCATTACCTTTTTTTTTTTTTTAATTTGTTCAGCCTGGACTAATTTGAATTTTTGAAAACGTGTCGTTTCCTTTGCTATTCGTTCCACTTTTCTCTTGGACGTCTTACCCTCTTTTGTTATCATTTACTTTGTTGACTGTTTCCTAAGCAAAGGTTTTATATGTTCGTCGAGTATGTTGAGTTATGGTCTCTTTGTTTGTTGGGGTAGTTTTTAACCCTTTTTCTGGATTTGTCTGTAAAGAGGTTTCTGTATACGACCGATTGTTTGTACTTTTCTACGAGTTGTAACGAGTAATAATCTCTTTACGTGTAGTCCTGATGTTACTCTATAGTGGAGTGTGACCAGTCTTACCGGTAGTAGTCTTTCAGATGTCTGTTATTTACGACTTCTCCCACTCATATTTTCCCTTACGAGAACGTGACAACCACCCTTACATTTAACTATGTCAGTCATACCTTCTGTCATACCTCTAAGGAATTTTTTGGTCCTTATTTTGGTGGTATACTGGGTCGTTAGGGTGAGGATCCGTACATGTGACTACTTTGGTTTTAACTTTTTCTGTGTACATAGGGTAACAAGTAATGTCGTGATAAATGTTATCAATCTTGTACCTTCGTTGGATCTACAGGTAGTTGTCTACTTAGTTATTTCTTCAAAACCATGTATATGTGTTACCTTATAATGAGTCGGTGTTTTTCCTTGTGGAAACTCAGGTAAGATTACTCCACCTACTAGGATCTGATAATATGTCTCACTTCACTCAGTCTTTCTATTTATAGTATAAGATTACATATATAAGTCTTAGATCTTTTTACCATGACTTCTTAAATAAGTGTCCCGTCGTCACCTCTTTGTCTGTATCTTTTATTTGAAAACCTGTACCTCTTTCCCCTTCTCTCCAACTCTACATACCTTTCTCATTGTAACTTTAAACGTGATGGCACACATCTTATTTACCGACTCCCCTTAAACGACAAACCGAGTCCTTTGAGTTTGCCCGAGATACAGTTGGACCTCCCCACCCTACCCCTCCTTCTACCCTCTACCCAAGTCCTCTTTCCCCTTAAGTACATATGGATACCGACTAAGTACAACTCCAAACTGTCTTTTGTTGTCTCAAGACATTTCGTTAATAGGAAGTTAATTTTTTTTTTTTCTTAGACGGACGTCACGTCCTCTGGGTACAAGTTAGGGACCCAACCCTTCTAAGGGACCTCTTCCCTTTCATAAGACATCTCCAGGGACACGATACGTCATCCAGAAACAACTAATAGACAGCATTCATATCGTCACACATGTACAGTTAGAGTTTGAGGGTTAGATAGGGGGCATGGGAAGGGGGATCATTGGTATTCAAATAAGAGATTCAGTTACTCAGACAAAGAATTTATACAAACAAACATAGTAAAACTCCCCGAAGAGTCGACCGAGTGACTATTACTTAAGTGGACGTCCTCTGTATTTAAGTCAGGAAGTCAACCCTTCTAGGGGACCCCTTCATTTATCGTTGAGCGAGGTCATAAGAACGGACCCTTTAGAGAAACTGTCTCCTCTGACCGTCCGATGGCAGTAGATATCACAGTGTTTTTACGACCTGTGTCGAATCACCGATTTGTTGTTATAACAGAAGTCTAAGACGTATATTCGTAATAGTATACTACAAATACAAAGGGACAGGCTGAATGAAGTGAATCATACTATTAGAGGTCCAGGTGTGTACAACGGAGTCCACCGTAATAAAGTAAGAAAGATTACCGGCTCATTGTAAAATAACGTATATACGTGGTGTAGAAGAAATAGGTAAGTTTTAAGTTTTCCTATGTACGTGGGGTTACAGTGACTAAAAAAAAAAATTAAAATCCTGACTACTACCCAACCACCGTTCCCATATTACTACTAAACTCTGTATGAAATGAAGAACCGAGAGAGAGATGACTGATTCACCAAGGTCCAGATACTTCATCTCTGTCCTCTACTAACAGGTCTATTAACTTTAATTGTATCGAACCGTCTAGTCCCAAGTCTATAGTAAGAGGGTGTGTTGAACCACTTAAGAGTGTCGTGAAGTAAAAGCATGGAACAAAAGAGGTGAGTGGTCCGGTTCAGTAAACACGGAAAGAGTAACCCTACAAGATTCCGGTGCTCCTTTTGCGACAACTCGCATTGAGGGTTCTTTGTTTAATATTTTATTAAAAGGAAATGTCCTACTCTCTTTTCATTCGTTCTTGAAAGAGGAACTCTAAAAGACCCTAACGTTCGTCGACTAACTCACCGACACTCGGTACGTACTCGGAATCACAGAGAGGGTTTACTCTCGCTTTTAGTGTATTAAAGAAACCCTTTAAAAAGTGTGACAGTTAATATAGAATGGAGGACCTCTCTGTCTGAGGTAACTGTTATACATTTTCTTCGTAGAATTCACGGTGGCACAACAGGGGTCTCGAAATCAGTGAGTATTATGAAGAAGTTCTGATATTTTTGTAGGAGATTTTAATAAAAAGGAAAAAGAAAATTAACTTTCTTAAGAAACTGGAAAGAGTTTGTCGACGAGGGATCTTTTAAGGAAAGTCAACTTTCGTTATGAAATGGAACCGGAGGGTTTGTTCGAGTAAAGATACGTTTGTCCAAAGGAGTGTAAGTAAACTTTTACCCCTCTTATTATCGACCTAAACCCCTCTCAGTATTTTGATAAAAGACCCGACTCAAGGCTAACTTAATGTAGTTTGTCTGGTCCTGACACTAGTGATTGTATATAAGTGTACAGACGGAGTAGGGAGTCATATACGACAGGTGAAAAATACATGAGGTCGTTTAAGAACCACAAGTCGAAGGACATGAGATTCAGTTCGTACTCACACCCAAGAGTCATCTGAAATCGTCGACCACTCTACCGCACCATGAACATGTATCGAACGAAAACAAGACAAACCACGGACACATTATAGTGAGTACATTGTTGGTATGAAACTGTAACTATGTATCTTATTCACCAATGTCTTCACGTATTTCACAAATCTTTGATGACGTCACAAACCTTTTGTAAAATAAAGGATATTACACCCCTTAGTGTAGAGTCCGTAACTTCCTGACCCTTTTGACTACCCGTCATACTACAGTATATTGATTAAGTCAAACAAAGAGGTAGACCAAATAAAAAAAATTATAGATAAATAAACCGACACGGTCAGAATCAACACCGTGTCTCTTAGAAGTCAGAAGTGACTCCGTGTGTCGTAGAAATCAACACCGTGTACCTTAGATCAAGGGACTGGTCCCTGGACCCGGGGGACGTAACCCTCGCACCACAGGATCCGTGACCTGGTACTCTCTTCAAGAAGGGAGACCAAATTTCCTATCGATGACCCTTCCTCTAGTTGGGACCCTAAAGAAACCTCCCTTACTACGACTTCGACTTTGAGGTCATGAAACCGGTGGAGTGCGCTTCTCAACTGAGTAACCTTTTCTGAGACTACGACCCTCCCTAACCCCCGTCCTCCTCTTTCCCTGCTGTCTCCTACTCTACCGACCTACCGTAGTGCCTGAGCTACCTGTACTCAGACTCACTTGAGGTCCTCTACCACCACTTGTCCCTCCGGACCGTACGACGCTAAGTACCCCAGCGTTTCTCAACCCGTACTGACTCGCTGACTTGACTTGACTTGACCCTCCCGGTCAGACAGTACTCAAGGATCACAGGGACGTGTAAGAACGGTCCATGTGGTTCTTACGTTCCGGGAAAGATGAGAAATGATCGGGTATATAGTCTGAACACCAACGTCGTTCGTCAGAACTCGATAACCCATGACAGAAGGGATCTTCGTTCCGATCTAAAGAAAGACGAATGATGTTTCAGTCACTCAGGGGTTCGAGTCACGAAGACAGGAGATTTACGTCGGGTAAAACAAACGTCCGTAGGTAGTACTCTATGGTTTAATCTCTATGGTTTCCTTGTAAAGTACGTTTCTACCCGTGTTTGTTCCTGTCTTTGCCATACCTGGATTGTCTTCGTCTTCTATAATTTTTCTCCACGGTTTTTATGTATCTTCTTGATGTGTTTCTAGAAGTACTGGGTCTATTTGTGTTCCCACACTAGTGGGTGGATCTCGGTCTGTAGAGTCTTACACTTCAGTTCACCCGGAATCCTTCGTAGTGATACTTGTTTCGATCATCTCCACTACTTTAAGGTCAACTCGAGAAAGTTTAGGACTTTCTACTACGACACTTTCACGACGTGAGTTATATGATCATTTAAACCTTTTTAGTCGTCACCGGTGTCCTCACCTTTTCCAGTCAAAAGTAAGGTTAAGGTTTCTTTCCATTACGGTTGCTTACAGAGTGTACGAACGTTTCATTACGAGTTTTAAGAGGTTCGGTCCGAGGTTGTCATGTACTTGTTACTTGAGGGTCTACAAGTTCGACTTAAATCTTTTCCATCTCCTTGGTCTCTAGTTTAACGGTTGTAGGTGACCTAGTAACCTAGTAGAACCCTTTTCGTTCTCTCAAGGTCTTTTTGTAGATCAAAACGAAATAACTAATACGATTTCGTAAACTGACACACCTAGTGTTTTTGGACACCTTTTAAGAAGTTCTCTACCCTTATGGTCTGGTGGACTAGACGGAGGACTCTTTAGACATACGTCCAATTCTTCGTTGTCAATCGTGACCTATACCTTTTTGTCTGACCAAGTATTAACCCTTTCCTCATATCGTTCCGACATATAACAGTGGGACGAATAAATTGAATATACGTCTCATGTAGTACGTTTTACGGTCTGACCTACCTCGTGTTCGACCTTAGTTCTGACGACCCTCTTTACAGTTATTGGAGTCGATACGTCTACTGTGGTGGGAATACCGTCTTTCTTTTCTTCTTGATTTCTCGGAGAACTACTTTCACTTTCTACTCTCACTTTGTAACCGCATTTTGAGTTGTAAGTTTTTGTTTCTAGTACCGTAGACCAGGGTAGTGAAGTACCGTTTATCTACCCCTTTGTTATCTTTGTCACCGTCTGAAATAAAAACCCCCGAGGTTTTAGTGACGTCTATCACCGACGTCGGTACTTTAATTTTCTACGAACGAGGAACCTTCTTTTCAATACTGGTTGGATCTGTCGAATAATTTTTCGTTTCTGTAGTGAAACGGTTGTTTCCAGACAGATCAGTTTCGACACCAAAAAGGTCACCAGTACATACCTACACTCTCAACCTGGCATTTCTTTCGACTCGCGACTTCTTAACTACGAAAACTTGACACCACAACCTCTTCTGAGGACTCTCAGGGAACCTGACGTTCCTCTAGGTTGGTCAGGTAGGATTTCTTTTAGTCAGGACTTATAAGTAACCTTTCTGACTACGACTTCGACTGTGAGGTCATGAAACCGATGGACTACGCTTGACTGAGTAAACTTTTCTGAGGTTACGACCCTTTCAAACTTCCGTCCTCCTCTCCCCCTACTGCCTCCTACTCTACCAACCTACCGTAGTGGCTGAGTTACCTGTACTCAAACTCATTTGAGGCCCTTAACCATTACCTGTCCCTCCGGACCGTACGACGTCAGGTACCCCAGCGTTTCTCAGCCTGTACTGACTCACTGACTTGACTTGACTGGAACTGACTTTCTCAATTCTGGGATGCATCAAGGACTGTGAAGCCTTTATAAAGAGAAACATGAGTATTTATCCAGCATCTTACCAATATAATAAAGTCTATTAATTACTGGTACTTCTTAAATCTTACAACTAAAGACTTAGATGACGACTTACTAGAACTCATACAAACGTAAGGAGACCCTGAGACAGAGTAATAGACATTTTACGCACCCACGTTGATCTACTCACCAAAAAGTTGACACGAGGCCCCATGGGTACTGGTCAGCAAAGTTCCCGGAAGAGTAATCGACGACCACCTCCGACAACATAACAACACAACTGACCGGACCAACGGACGGAAGTAGTCCCTATGATCGACACGACACCAATGACAAGGACGAGTCGCGGGAGAGGGCAAAGGGAGTCGACAGTGAAAGAGACATCAAGAGAAGTATGAAGGATTGAAAGAGTAAAGGATAAAGAGTTCCCTTTTTTCATGTTTGTTAGTCTTACAAAATCGGGAGATACAGAACCGGGTGCCCGACGAAAGACCAGTACTACTTACTTGTTTCTCTTCTGTCCAAGAGGAGAGTTTAAGGGATTGGGGGGACGGTAGGATAGTTGGGAAGATCCCGAACTGACAACCCTTCAGTGTCCCAGGACGAAGTCCCTGAGAACGAGGGTTCTGAGAAAGTGAGGTCACGATACTTTATACATCGATTTATTCTCCGTTATTTTGACCGAAAACGATCCCACTGGTCGACAGACTAAACGGACCCTGACCTTCCATAAGAATCCTGTACTCTGAGTAAAAATTTTGGTCTTATCAGAACCCGTTTGGTTCTCTCCAACCAACAGGATGATTAAAAGATCTAAGTCTGAAATACCATATTCAAATACATTACTCCAGGAGTATCTAGCCCCACAAACTTTGAGTTTTCAGTTCTTCAACCGAAAGGGGGGGGCAGGGCCTAAAACTAGATTGTTGATATAACGGTCCGTTATCTACAAGAAAGTATTTACCCTCTTCTCCTTTCTATTCTTTTGTCATCCTTTACAACCGATTGTATTTTTTATATATAATAAGAGAACGTCGAAATTATTTAATATCGGATTTTACCAAGATAATACTAGGAGAAGATTACTTAAGGATTCATCACCCCCACTTTTACAAGTACTTTTATATGAATCTTATTTCCAGATTATATCTTTTCTTGTTTTCCTCTTTCTCTTCCCGGACCCTTCTTATACATTAGTGTTTCATTTTTCGTTGACACTCTTTTATTTTACTTTGCACTTATTATTACCAATAAAAACCAACAACTAAAAATAAAATTATAAATATGAAGAAATATATAGTATCACAGATGTCGTCGGTGTACGAAGGGACCACTGAGTTACCATTTCTTAGGCGGACAGTTACGTTCTCTGTACTCAAAACTAGGGACCGAGTCCTTCTAGGAGACCTCTCCCTTTACCGTTGGGTAAGGATATAAGAACGGTTGTTTTAGGGTTTCTATCTCCTCGGACCACCGGATGTCAGGAACACCAACGTCTCAGCCTGTATTGACTCACTAACTCGTACGTGCGTATTATTGGTGTATAATGAAAATATTAACCTTTCACTTTCACCATTAGTCAGAGACACTGAAGTACCGGACACCGGGTGGTCCGAGGAGAAAGGTAACCTAAGAGGTCCGTTCTTATGACCTGACCCATCGGTCAGGGAAGAGAGGGTTGGGTCCCTAACTAGGGTCCAGAGGGTGTAACGTCCGTCTAAGAAATGATAGACTCGGTGGTCCTTTCAGGAATATTAACCTTTTTACAATAATTCCTTTCGAAAAATTTTTTCTTCTCCCCTCTCAGTTTTCCAATTTCCTTCTTTCTGGAGTGTGATTCTTTCACAATCCTAAGGTACAATCTTAGGACTAGTACCCTTAGACAACCACTAAAAATTCGTTCATTTATTGTCAGACAAACAAGTCTCTCAAAATCTACCCCAAAAACCTTCCTAGAACGACTAAACACCTCTCCATAGTGACACCGGACCCCAAAAACCTAAATTTGTCTTTGGAAACGAAAATTTAGGTCCTCACCTCCGGGAGACTGTCCTCGAACGGGTCTCGAACGGTTTATAGAACTACTTTCACTTGTGAAGAAAGAGGATGAGTTCAGTTCACGGGAAAAGAAGTAGTTTTGGTAAATTTCCAGTCTGTGTCTCGAACAGTGTAAACAATTAGAGGTGACAGAGACTTAAAGATCTTTAGACTCTCCAAAGACTTAACTCATCGGAGGGTAGATTTCTGACTCAAAAATACTCAAACTAAAGTCCTAACCAATCTGATTAAACGTCTCCGTATGATGAATATCACATTCCTCTTAATACATTTATTGGTACCGTCCCAAGGGAGAAGGACTCCAAACCAAAAAAAAAATGATCCATGCACACAAAACAAACCCCTAAAAGACACTAAGATAGTAGTAAATGGTTTCTCTCTTAAAGTCACTTTCCTTATCTCCCCAAGGTAGTTCTACATAAGTATCCGTGTAATTAATTGTACTGACAATTACCCTTCGTGTAGTTAATTGTACTGACAATTACCCTTCCCTTGGTAGCTGTCTGATTTCACGAAGAATTAAGAGAAGGTAAGGTAAATCCGTGTTCTAAATCCCCTAAGTTCCATACACGATTCCATCGCATGAGAACCGTTACGACACTTTGACCCTTAGTGGTTCAAGAAGACTCCGAAGACAGAGGCGACAAATTTCGCGTGTTGACATAACGCGCCAAGAAACGATAAGACGGAAAAGTTATTCGTGACACGTCTTCCTTAAAGGGCGGACGACGAACGCATAGCACAACATCAGTAGAATGATTTTGTATTTTACTAAATTCGAAACGTCGACAATAACAAAAGGTACCTCGGCGACGGGTCGTGAAGGTCCCTGTTACGGTCCACGTGGTCCTCCGATAGACACGTTTAAGGTCAATTTTCAACTCGTTATTAGACCACGGAAACTAGGAATGTCTGTTGGTCGGATTTGTTGAACCTACGTTTAGCTTGTTTCAATAATAGCAACCAGTCTCGTCATGTCGTTTAACGAAATCGAGGAAGTGGACTAAATGCAAAAAAAGTCTGAATCCGATTTACTGACTGAATTATTGATAATTATCTAAGTGTCCTCTGACTACATACTACTTGGACTTAAGACTAAATCTTTAAATGTTACCCTTGGTAACAAGTACGATCATTTCAAACAGAACCATCCTTCTGGATACACACTTTGGCTTAAGAGATTAATCTTCCAAACGAATACTACTGTAGGACTCGTTCCTGTCAGTCAGTAAAATTGGTCATCACCAGAGTCGTCACCGTTATTTTGACGGTTCGTTATCTAGGTCCTAAACTTGGACCTTTTGTACTGGTGTCTGGGTGTAGTTGTATATCTCGTGTAACAGACCTTGTAATAAAAAACAGTCGAACTCAGAACGAAGGTCTTAAGAGAAAATATGTGGAAGTAACTGAACTGAGAAACGATTTAGACGGAGGGTCTAAACGTGTATAAATATTTTAGGATTTAGTACAGAAGTTTACCGTTAGTTAGGGTAAGTGACCCTAAAAAGGAACAAAGTCAAGAATCCGTAAATCCAGTAAATACCCACGACCCCCGGAAAACGTAGTCCAGACCTGTGATTCTTGACTACCGTACTCCCAGAGTTCTATGTCAGTTATTTCTGACATCTTCAAGTTACCCACTCTTCAGTTACACCCGATCCAATACCTCTTACCTTTATAGTGAACCTGGAAGTTTGGACCGTAAGACGTATCCTCCTCTCGAGACCTCTGACACTGATTTAGACGAACGACCACACTTTTGAAGTACAACGTCTCTTTATGTTCCAACTTTTACATACAACCCCGGTTTAAGTACTTACGGTCCTATCAGTCATACCCACACAAAAATCTTCCATCTCCCTAGGAACTCACGAAGGAGACTCCTTACTGTATTAGTTAGGTCCCGAACTTTTTTTTTATTTAGACTGTAAAATACCTTCCCCTCTTACCTCCTGTCTTCGTACCTTTGTTCATCCCCTGGTATTACCCTCGACTCTACCTCTCCTTTGACCTTACCGGGTTTCATTCCGCTATCTCTGCGAGAACCAAAGGATGACGGTGAAACTGTCTACACGTGTCCGAATCACCGATTTGGTCGTCTCTAAATAAAAGCACGTCAAGACCTGCAGTCCTTAGATTTTATTTCTACGACCTCCCGATGTAAGGAAGACCTTCTTAGTCCCCTCTGAGACAAAGAACAGAAAAGGTCAAAGTTCTCCGGTAGACGGGAGCGCCCGAGTACCGGAGAAGGAGGTAGAAGTTTCGCAGAGTGAGGTTGGAGACGAAGGAAACAGGGTTGAGGAGGAGGACGGAATCAGAAGAACGGAGGAGGAACATTCCGGGGAACACTAATATAACTCGGGTGGACCGATTAGGTCCAAGTGGAGAGTAGAGTTCTAGAAATGGACTAGTGTACACGTTTCAGAAAAGATGGGGCACGCATTGTATCAGTGTCCAGACCCCTAACTGTATACTGGTAAAAACGTTCCTCCGTGTAATAAGTCGACTGGTGTCTCTGTGTTCTTGCGAGATCAGACCGTCGTCAACAACGTGATAAAGGAAGAGTGACTTAAGACTTCCTCGTACTAATAAAGATAGGCTATATACGGAACGAAAAACGAGAAAAAAAAAAAAAAAAAAACCACCACCAAAAAAGATGAGAAGTAACGGATCTCATAATAAAGGGGCTTAGTCACCAGAGTTTAGAGTCGAGTCTACAAAGACAGAAGGTCTTAGGAAGACGATAGACGAAGGGGAGGACAACTGGGTATTTAACTCCTTCTTAAGATAGGAAATAGAATGTAGACATAAAAGATAACGAGGACAAAAAAATCCGTTTTCGGAAAGTAAAACTTTAGTGAAGTCTGAGCGTTGTTTCAACGTTTTTATCATGTCTCTTAAAACAAGCGACAAGTGGGTGGAAGGGGTGTAGTATTGAATTTATCGGTCTCGTATTACTATTGCTATAGTCTCGTGACTATAATCGTGACTGGGTTATGGTAATTGATTAGATGTCTGAAATGAATCTAAGGTTGTTAACAGGGTGGTTACAGGAAATAGCCCAGAAGTAGACCTTACGAAGAAATTAAAAGACGTCGGTCCGTATCGAGCGGTCAGAAACAAAAAGTACTGAACTACGGAAACTTCTGAAAATCATCAATAAAATATCTTAACAAAAAACGAAAAAAGACAACAAAAGAGGACTAAACTAAGTCCAATATATAAATACCGTTCTTATAGTGTTTTCACTACACGGGAAGAGTTACGTAGTATAGTTCTCCATTTACTTCAGAGTGATCACTACAAATGAGTGCTCAAATTTTACCACAGACGGTCCAAAGGATAACGAGAATTGTGTAAATCGGAACATAAGAGATATAAAAACAGTATCACAAAATCCTGACCTCTCCTAGCTTCTTTACCGAACAGTTATTATAATTTGCAACACATGATAGTCCTCAATATGTGATTCCGGATATATGTGAGTAAGTGAATAAGAGTATTATATAGATGTCTGTGAAGTAGTTGAGGTCAAATGGAAAAACCTCTCCTGTACGGACGAACTGTTACTTGATGAACACCTTTCTTATATTGAACGAGTAAAAAATACGGTGAATCTCGAATCGTGTCAAAAAAATATGTTTGATACCCCGTCATTTACAAATTCCACTGAATTTAACTTTAATTTACCTTCCGTCTCACAAGTCTAATATATTGATTGATTGCTATATACACTTTTTCCTCTTCCTTAGTACCCATTAATACTTCTTGCCTTAAACCCCTTCTCCTTATATACTTCTACTACTAAATAAAAGTTTCTCCGTTTCGATTCTTTGTTTTACTTTAAAGACAACAGGTCTCCCCAATTCTCACGTCGGAACCCCTCGTGAGTGTAAATCCTTCATACACCGTGTTTTTTCAGTCACTTTAGATTCCCCCACTTTACACTTGGCCCGTCTTCATTCTCTCATAGACCAATGTCGGTTCAAGTTCAGACGTTACTTCTCTTAATTCATCGCATACAAATCCCGGTACCAATTCACGGTTACCTATAAAACCCCTTTGACATTTTTGTAGAAAATTTTCAACAGTATTCAAAAAAAAAAAAAATTAAATCGGTTGTGTGTTAATAGGTATCATTACCTTCTCTTTTTTTACCGTTCTATTCAATCTTTTTACCTATTGAGGCCTGTGCGTCTGAATTGATCTTGTGAAACATACACTAAAGACTCCGTCGTGTAAAGGAAAAGTTACAAACGATTTAAATGTACTTTTTATCGAAAATAAAGAATTATGTTTCGGACACACCACTTTCCCTTTCTTTTCGTCTTAAACTTTTCACCAGTGTATAAATATTAACACTCGAATAAAATTTACATTCTGACGAAGTGTAACAAGATTTATAATTTGAAAAAGACTGAAATAGATAGAAGTCTAAAATGTTACTCTCTCTAGTCTAGTGACTTGGTCTCACGTGTAGTCTAAAGATGAGAAACATAGTGGTCATTGATTGAAACCGGTGAACTACACTTCTTGACTGAGTAACCTTTTCTGGGACTACGACCCTTTCTAACTTCCGTCCTCCTCCTCCCCTGCTGTCTCCTACTCTACCAACCTACCGTAATGGTTGAGCTACCTACACTCAAACTCGTTCGAGGTCCTTAACCACTACCTGTCCCTTCGGACCGAACGACGTCTGGTATCCCAGTGTTTCTCAGCTTGTACTGAGTCGTTGACTTGACACAGTACGTTGTCCCTCTCAGGAAGTCAGGAAACCACGGAGTCAAAGAGAGGATTTTTTCGGTTCCAACCGCCCTATTAGAGTTAATACAGGGGAAACCTCAATTATAAGATCTACGAAGAAAAACCCCCTACGATCGATGTATTGACCAAACGTAGAGTCTGTTTAACATAAATGATTTAGTACTGTACACATTGACGAAGGATTTTTCGTCTAAAATATCTCTTTTTATCTTCATCCCTCTAAGTAACGGTTTCGACGTATTGCACCATTAACACCTTGTTTGTCAATGTCCTTGTCGAAAAATAAAATTTTGCTCGAACCGTAAAAGTAAACAAACCCCGAAAGAGCCACCATTACTCCTACCGGGAACGGTTAATCAAGAGCGAGGGTCTCAGGGACCTACTCGACGAAGACACTTTCTCTCTAACCAGGATTCTTGGGTTCGGTCGGTTCTTCTTTCTATAACTACGACGTCGTGGATCGTCAGAAACTTTCTCCCACCTACCTCTACCCATCGATCTCTCCCCTTCTGACTGCTATCTTCCTCTCTCTCTTTAATTAAACCTACCCTCGGGACCTCTGACCTGCCTCAATTTATCAGATTGTCACCCACCAAATAATACGTCGGTCTTCATCAAACGAAGACTTTCTTCATAGGTAAGAAAGAAGACAAACCTCGGAAAGAGAAACGGAGATAGGGAAGAGTTGAGAAATAGGTGGAGGTGGAAGAGAAGAATCGCACAGGAAAGTACTAATCCAATTAAACAAATGGGTCTTTTCCCCTTCTTACTCTCAAACGTATGATCACTTTTGTCCGAAGGAGCAAGTCTCGACGTTTATGATTTCAGAGATGACACGGGACCCCTCCGACACGCGTTGTTTTCTACTATGGAATAAAATTCTACTTTCCGTTCTAAGACTCTAGAAGATTGTAGGGTCGATTAGTTTTAGGACGACTTCACTTCCTTTCCCACACACACACACCTAGGCGGTAGGACGCCCCACCCGTCAGAGACTTTACCTGTGTATGTTATTCCGAGACTACTCGAGACCACACCCCTGACTACGGTTCCACTACCTCTCATCCTCCTTCGTGTGTCCTTGGGACGACGTCGGTTCTCCACAGAATTTCATCCCGTCTGTCAGACTCTTCTTATATAAAAAGTTCATCATGTTAAAACTATGACGTTTCTAGTATAAGGGTTCTACGCCTTAAACTTTTGGAGTCAAGAGGGGATTATAGACAAGGGATAATCACACATCAGGATTCGTTCGATGAATTGGAAAGAGTTAGATTCAAAGGATTTTATTTTACCTGTGTGAGTAATAAAGAGTGAAAATAAAATAAAAATAAAAAACCTCTTGTACTTCATCTAGTAGAAACATGATCACGACTCTAGACACAGTACTATACTGAAACTCGTAAGTCAACGGTAGACATGTTACCCTTCTCACTATGAACCTCCCTAAAGTACTCTTAAATTACTCTATTCTTTCGGTCCGGATCTTTTTACGGGTTATGAAAAAAAAGGAGAGGGGAAAGAAACCTACGACCAATAGAACTTATAAACCCTTTATTATTGAATCAAACATAATAATGAAAACAATACTCATATTTCCATATTAATTCTGAAACTTGAACGACCTTTAGTGTTCTACACAAGGTTTCATTTGACCTTTTCGTAAAATACACTAAAGGACATAAAATTTAATAATCAACCGGTAACTATATCGATTGAGTCTGGACTAAGATATAAACGTCGTACCCTTTTTTTCCTATATTCTAGTATAGTCGACTGTAATACTATTTGACCATGGGACATCCGTGTCTGGTCAATCTTGTCTGTGGGTAGGATCCCGACCTCGTTCCGGAGACTTAGAGGGATGACACTGTCGGAACCGTAATTGGAAACTTAACGACCTGGGATCCCTCAAACCCCTCCCCCGACCCTGTCCCAGACCCCTTTTATCCTTCAGGAACTTCCTGGAAATATTTATTCCCTTCACTGAAATATTTATGCTTCAAAAACTATAAAATTTTCCATCTTCCGACTTGGTTACGTCTGTCTGTCACACAGGGATAAATAGATCTTGAGTTGTTGTTATAGTACGTTTGTTTAATTTTACAGAAATTTGGTGGGTAAAAGGTGGGTCTGTGGTTGAGACTTAGGGAACATTATACATAACCGTTCAAAGATTTACCCGAAAACAGTGACTTGGAATGAGAACCACTCAGTTGTCTTACCCCAGTTTTGACCCTGTTGAGTAATCTACCCGAGGTTTTATCCGTATCTTGTTCACCGAACACGATTCCCTATACATGGAATCGTGTTCCAGGATGATTGCTCCCAAGTCAAAAGTATTCTTCAAGACACTTCAGACTCGGATTGTTAGTAAGATGTAATGTTCCTAAATGAATCAATTAATACGAATCCGTGATCCTGGAACTAACTTTAGTCCTGCACTGTCCTTCTTTTCTCTAATAAAGCTCCCCACCAAATCTTCTCCCGTCTGTGCCACCGCGTGATGTAATCCTGTAAACCTTTAGGTGTTCTCTGAGAAGGACTTCAAAGACCGACGGAGTCTTAGTCCTTCTTTCCTAAGGGTACTTCCCGCTCCGTAGTTCAGACAGAGGGTCCACCGACTGGGATACGTGTGTATGAAACGAAACCCGCACACTTCGTAGTCTACGAAGGTGTCCGAGGTCCTACTTTTCCTCTGACCAGTGTATGTACCGTCTAACTAATTGGGTATCGACAAGACCCGTCACGATAGACGTATGTGTCTTCTTTATTACCTTAACATAGTGGTTCACTATAAAAGGGAATTAAAGTTTCTGTCAGTACTTGAGTGGACACCGGGTAATTTATACTCGTCCCTGGACTTAAACCCCTTTTCAGTGAACTTCCCTTCCCGTCGACTCTCTGTTTCTTCCGTTTCAGCGATCTCAGGATGTTTATCAAGGTTACCCCTAGAAAATCTTCTACCAGTTACCACCCACTAAGTAGTGGTGGTCAAGGACTTGGTGAGACTACCGAGTGAACCTCCGTCCGAGAGTACGTCTTTCGAACGAGCCGTTCTCTATCGACGATCCTAGTGTCGAGTTCCGTGTTTCAAAGGTCGACTTCGAGAATCATTTCTATCTATGACGAAAGTAAAGCGTCGGAGTCATTCGACGGTAATTATTATCACAAATATAAAAATTGTAAGATAATCCGATAGAAAAAAGAAATAGGTTTTAAGGACTTTTTGTCTTATAAGACCAATTACCTCAGAAAAAAAAATCAATTTTTTCAACGGAAAACATGATATTTCTCTCGTTATCAATGTAACTTATCTTTACATCATTTTATATGAATTGTCATGTCATCAAGAAAATACTAAATTCTTCGGGAATTGTTTCAGTATAATAATGGATTTCGAGTAGGTCCTGTGGTTCAGGTCCATAGTCTACCAAAGATAAACTACAGTCGTATCCTTATATGAGCTCCTTAACTAACTCAATTAAAAATGTACCTTAAAAAAAAAAGGTTAAAAGAGTTTGGTTCTTATGTTTCTGACGTAGTCAAGTCAAATTAACGAGTCAGCCCAGACTGAGAAACACTGGGGTACCTGACCCGAAGGGACAGGTAGTGGTTGAGGGTCTCGAATGAGTTTGAGTACAGGTAACTCAGTCACTACGGTAGGACGGTAGAGTAGGAGACAGCAGGTGAAGAGGGTGGAAGTAAGAAAGGGTCGTAGTCCCAGAAATGGTTACTCAGTCGAGAAGGGAAGTCTACCGGTTTCATGACCTCAAAGTCGAAGTCGTAGTCAGGAAGGTTACTTATCAGTCCTGACTAAAGGAAATCTCACCTGACAAGCCTAGAGGAACGTCAGGTTCCCTGAGAGTTCTCAGAAGAGGTTGTAGTGTCAAGTTTTCGTAGTTACGAAGTCACGAGTCGAAAGGAGTGTCAGGTTGAGAGTGTAGGTATGTACTGGTGACCGTTTTGGTATCGGAACTGATCTGCCTGGAACATCCCTTTCATTACAGAGACGAAAAATTATACGACAGATCCAACCAGTATTGAAAGAAAGGTTCCTCATTTGTAGAAAATTAAAGTACCGACGTCAGTGGTAGACGTCACTAAAACCTCGGGGGGGTTTTATTTTAGACTGTGAGGAAGGGGTAGATAAAGGGTTCTTCACTACCCTGGTCTACGGTACTAGAAGCAAAAGACTTACAACTCGACATTCAGTTGAAAGAGTGAGAGGAGAAAGTGAAAGTAGTTCTCCGAAAACTCAAGGAGAAGTGAAAGACGGTATTCCCACCACAGTAGACGTATAGACTCCAATGACTATAAAGAGGGCCGTTAGAACTAAGGTCGAACACGAAGAAGATCGGGTCCCAAAGAGTACTACATAAGACATATATTTAATTTATTCGTCCCACTGTTATATCTCGGAACTACATGAGGAAAAGGATAAACCTCGGTCAACCAATAAGGTACAGGTCAAGATTGACAACGAAGGATTGGACGTATATGCAAAGAGTTCTCCGTCCAGTCCACCAGACCATAAGGGTAGAGAAAGTCTTAAAAGGTGTCAAATAACACTAGGTGTGTCAGTTTCCGAAACCGTATCAGTTATTTCGTCTTTATCTACAAAAAGACCTTGAGAGAACGAAAGAACTACTAGGTCACCTACAACCGTTAAACTAGAGACCAAGGAGACGGAAAAGATTTTGGTCGAATTTGTAGACCTTAAAGTACCAAGTACATGACGACTTCGGACCGAACCTCTTAAAACTCGTACTGAAATGATCGTACACTCTACTCACGTAAACACACCATCAAACTCATAAGAAACTGTAACGGAAAGAAACCCTAACCCTACTTTTGACTGGAAAAGGTCAGGACACCGGTGACGACTCAAAAGGTTTAAACGACCGTATAACTTACGTCGTGAAAGTGTCGTAGTAGAAGGTCCTAAACTNCCGAACCTCTTAAAACTCGTACTGAAATCATCGTACACTCTACTCACGTAAACACACCATCAAACTCATAAGAAACTGTAACGGAAAGAAACCCTAACCCTACTTTTGACTGGAAAAGGTCAGGACACCGGTGACGACTCAAAAGGTTTAAACGACCGTATAACTTACGTCGTGAAAGTGTCGTAGTAGAAGGTCCTAAACTTAATCGAGTTGACCTTAAGGTGGTGGAGGTGATCGAAATAAGTATTACTACGAAAGATTCCGGGTGAACTGAAGTGTAAGGTCCTACAGACCGAGATCCACTCACTAGTGTGGTAGTACCAAATAGACTCAGTACTTGTAGAAAAAACATGTCAAGGAGACACATAAGAACGGTGGATAAGAATTATAGAAGACGAAGGCAATCCAGGTCTGGTAAAGACAGGAAAAAGCTCGGGTAGAAACGTACTTTACAAGGGAACCATAGAGATTAAAAGAACTTCTCTAGAGATCAGAAAGGGTAAGACAACCAAAGGAGATAAAGAAATGTAACTAACGATTCCGTCCGAAAGAATAGAGAGGAACGATAAGAAACCTTGAGACGTAAGTCTACGAATATAGAAAGGAAAAGAGGAAACGAAAAGTGAAGAGAAGAAAAGTGTCGATAAACATTCCGGAGNCTCTAGAGATCAGAAAGGGTAAGACAACCAAAGGAGATAAAGAAACGTAACTAACGATTCCGTCCGAAAGAATAGAGAGGAACGATAAGAAACCTTGAGACGTAAGTCTACGAATATAGAAAGGAAAAGAGGAAACGAAAAGTGAAGAGAAGAAAAGTGTCGATAAACATTCCGGAGGGGTCTGTCGGTAAAACGAAAAAACGTAAAGAAAAGGTACCTCTACCAGAACTAGGGACAGAGGACATGTCACAGTGCTTGAAGGTAGGTATCAAGTAGTCCGTGAGATAGATAGTCTAGATCAGGGAATTTAGATAAAGAGTGAAGGTGACATATTAGTATTCTTTAAACTAAATCCAGTATGGACTTACCAGATCACCAAAAGGGATGAAAGAAGGTAAAGTCACACTTTAACCGTTATTCCACAAGTACTAGACTCGGTGTCAGTCGAGGACCAGAACAAAAACCACTGACATATCTCGAAGAGGTAGAAACCGACGTTTCTTATATTAGTTAGACTAAAGTCACAATTGGTAGACCACTACAGGTACACATCTTAGAAGAGAACACAACAACCTTCTCCCACAAACGATACTGGTCACGTAAGAGAACTGTTTTGAGATAATCGGAAACGGGACGAAGTAAGGCATGAGGTTCCGGTTTAAACGGACAATGAGGTCCACAAAGAACTGAAGGATGAAAACGCAAGGTCGGGGATATTACTTTTCCCGTGGAAAAAACCCACAATCAAGATTTTCCAGAACATCTAGAAGTATTTTGGTAAGTTGAGGTCGAAGAAGTCGCAATGACCAACCCAGTATCTGAACCTAATGACACGATAACTTACCAAAGGGAACCTTTACTCGTCTCTAGTAAGACAGCAAAAACTCTAACGTAGGTTTATGACGTAAAACCTGAGAAAACAACTGGTACTACCGATGAGGTAAAGAAAACTCCCTAAGGACGGATGACATCACCTATATTACTAGTAGACTCAATTTAAGTGGGTAAGGTCAGGTAAAATCAAACGACTAAGTATCTTACATCTACAAGTGAGAACGGTAGAGTAAACTGGTGAAGGTTANCGTCCGAAAGAATAGAGAGGAACGATAAGAAACCTTGAGACGTAAGTCTACGAATATAGAAAGGAAAAGAGGAAACGAAAAGTGAAGAGAAGAAAAGTGTCGATAAACATTCCGGAGGGGTCTGTCGGTAAAACGAAAAAACGTAAAGAAAAGGTACCTCTACCACAACTAGGGACAGAGGACATGTCACAGTGCTTGAAGGTAGGTATCAAGTAGTCCGTGAGATAGATAGTCTAGATCAGGGAATTTAGATAAAGAGTGAAGGTGACATATTAGTATTCTTTAAACTAAATCCAGTATGGACTTACCAGATCACCAAAAGGGATGAAAGAAGGTAAAGTCACACTTTAACCGTTATTCCACAAGTACTAGACTCGGTGTCAGTCGAGGACCAGAACAAAAACGACTGCCATATCTCGAAGAGGTAGAAACCGACGTTTCTTATATTAGTTAGACTAAAGTCACAATTGGTAGACCACTACAGGTACACATCTTAGAAGAGAACACAACAACCTTCTCCCACAAACGATACTGGTCACGTAAGAGAACTGTTTTGAGATAATCGGAAACGGGACGAAGTAAGGCATGAGGTTCCGGTTTAAACGGACAATGAGGTCCACAAAGAACTGAAGGATGAAAACGCAAGGTCGGGGATATTACTTTTCCCGTGGAAAAAACCCACAATCAAGATTTTCCAGAACATCTAGAAGTATTTTGGTAAGTTGAGGTCGAAGAAGTCGCAATGACCAACCCAGTATCTGAACCTAATGACACGATAACTTACCAAAGGGAACCTTTACTCGTCTCTAGTAAGACAGCAAAAACTCTAACGTAGGTTTATGACGTAAAACCTGAGAAAACAACTGGTACTACCGATGAGGTAAAGAAAACTCCCTAAGGACGGATGACATCACCTATATTACTAGTAGACTCAATTTAAGTGGGTAAGGTCAGGTAAAATCAAACGACTAAGTATCTTACATCTACAAGTGAGAACGGTAGAGTAAACTGGTGAAGGTTAGTGGAACTAAGTACCTGGATTGTAAGGTCCAAGGATACGTTATAACGAGAAATATCGTAGTCTAGAACAAAGATAGTGGTCAGTGTAGGTGTTGACCCATAACAAAAACGAAACCGAGGTAGGGAAGTAAGAAAGACCTCAATAAAGAGGTGACTAGAGGTCATCGTATAACCCGTGGATGACTGGACCCCTCAAGGAGAGAGTCATAAGATAGTAAAACGGAAAAGTATGACAAGTACCCCAAATGTACGTATATATTTATAGTGAAGTTATGAAGTTATAAACTTCACTATAAATATAGCGAAATGTATTTACACATATATATATACATATATATATAGTGAAGTTATAAACACCACTTAATTTTCAATTATAATAGAAAAGGGTATAAAAGTTAGTACTCGAGTAAACTGGATTTTTACCGAAACTTGTACAAGCTTCTCTAGTCACAAAAGACTAAAGAAAATAATCTCATTAATTTTTTATCATTTCTTCTTAAAGAGTTGTCTTGAGTCGTATTATTGACTGGGGGTTTGAAGATCAATCACACCTATCTAAACGAATCTTCAATAAAGGAAGGTGTATTAAAATTAGTTCAGTAAAAAATTACCTTCGTATCAAACATATGTCACTTTACGTACCTAAAAATCACAATCTCAAGTCACTTAAAACTATGTAAACATACAGAGGCATCGGTAGTTAAACTAGTTCTATGTCTTATAAAAATGGTGGTCTCTTTATAGGGAAGACACATACACTAGACTTAGTACTTAACTCTTTATAAAATCATTACTCACACATAGAACGACGTCGGTTCAGGCAGACAATCTCTCGTCTACGTCTCGACAACACCTGACCCCAAATGGTCCGGAACTAATAATAAAAAAAAGGGGAGAAGGCCCTTTCTTACGGTCTCTTTCTCTACTCCCCTTCTCAACTCTTATACACATTACCTCACTAATCACTACAAAATACCTTAGGTTCTACTCTCTTTACTCTTGTATTTCCCTTATTTTCCTAAAATTTTTAACACGGTCACCTGAACTTTAGGTTTGTAGAAACCTCAACCCTAAGATTTTATGTACTAGACCTTTTTGTATTTAACCATCCCTCTCCCATCCGACACTTCTAAAACCTTCACTACGTCACTCATTAACAATTACTTTCAAAGATTTTGGAATCCTAAGTCAACGACGTCACCTCTCTTTTTTTATGTAACAACCTCTAATTCCTCCAGTCACTTATTCTCCGGTTCCACAACTCACCTATAACTGGACTTATAACTTTAGTGATTCTTATTACTGTCTTCATTAGCACCACACGTTCTGCTCACTCTCTCTCCCTAGGTTTCCGACTACCACTGGTGTCGTAGCGGGCGACATGGTGACCTCCTGCCCTGGGGTCCCATGTCAGACTACCCGACACTAAGTAATTAGACACCCAAATACCTTCCTTCCTTCTTTTTCATAAAGATCTTCGTCGGTACCCCTTGTCTCTGTAGGCAAGACAGAGGTCGGACATCATGGTGTGTCCTGTCTTCACGTTTTTCGTCGGTAAACCCCGATGTCTCCTCTGTCGTATAAGCCCCTTTTCGATTTAAATCATCTACTTCTTCAACCTTAATTATGGATCTTTTCTCAACTTCCGGGACCTCTTCTCCATCTTCTCACTCGAAATCTCTCACGTCTGAAATTTCAGTTTCTTCTGAAACCTAATCCCTTACCCGTCGTGATATATTGCCTTGACCTCTTCCTTTACCGTTGGGTGAGGTCATAAGAACGGACCTTTTAGCGAACCTGTCTCCTAGGACCACCCGATGTATGTCAGGTACCCCAACCTTTCTCGACCTGTTCTGACTCGTTGACTCGTGTGTGTGTTTGTGTGTGTGTGTCGTCAACAGACGGACAAAAGAGAGGGAGAAGGAGGGAATCGCCCTGTTAAGACAAGAACACGGAATCTGGAAATAGAAAGGTGTCGACTGGACTCTTAAATTAAGAGTCGCGGGTCGGGAAAAAGGAGAAGAGTCGTCGAGGAGAGATGGGCTGTGAGTTTACATAGTTGAATACACAGGAAAAAAAAAAAAAAAGGGAGAAACGTTCAATTTGTACCTTTTCTGTTTTTATCTTCTCGAGTAATTAGGGACATCCTTTTTGTACAGTCCCGCTCTGTTACTTCAAGGTAATATTCCCTTTCGTTCGTGTCACAACTAAAAATCGTTCAACTGGGTTCTAGTCGGAAACAATTTATCGATATTACATCCAGTGTCAAACCTAGTACGTTTATAATCCTTTATGAATAACCTGAATATTTAAAGAATAATTACTTACCATTATAATCATTATTTGAACTTGATCTGAGTCGGTGAAGTAAATCGTTATAGTACGATCATTTGAGATACAAATCTATTTATCCTTGTTTTTCCTTACTTTTTTCGAACGGTCTCCCGGGAAAGGGACGAGCTATTCGGTCAAAAGAATTAAACAAAAGATACGGAAATGAGTAAAAGAGTAAATGACGTTGTCGAAGACCAAGACCTTCATTTGTTCCATTGTGTCTTTTAACATTAATTTTAAAAGGAATTCAAGTCAGTGGTTTCTCAAACCCGAATCTCCGTTTCGTTTACAAATCACCATATTGTTCACCCTTAGAAGATTTAAATAAGTCTTCTTACGTCATGTAGACTGGACCTTTTAGACTTTACTCTCTTTCACATCGGAATGATTTCATACAGAGTGTCTACTCATTTATATCATCTCTTACGAAAGAGAAAAATCACCACATACCTCATTAAAAACTCTATAAACAAGTAAAAAAAGACATTTAAAAAAAAGAGGACGAGTTAAGACTCTTTCATCATTTTGGAAACATGATGGAACGGAGATCCTTCCTAACACAATGTCCCACTTTATTTGTTAACCAATATTTGATGTTTCGTACAGTATTTCTATTTTCTCGTTGTACCTCTGTCGAACCCGTTACCCTTAGAGTCATTATTGACATCACCGACACTCTCGCCTCCCCGGAAGGGTAGCGAAAACAAGAACTATTCTGAGGTCCTGGAAACGTCTCGTGACCCCTTAACAGGTTTATGAACTTAAATTTAAAGGGTAATAAAACTGGACTACCTGAAATATTTACCTTAATTAAAAAACAAACAACAAAGACAATATTAATAATAGTAAATAAAAATGGAGTCCCATGTTTATCCTGATGTATTAGAAACTAAGTACTATATGATGGTAGTAACGAATAAGTTCCGAAAGTAAATAAAATGAAATATATAAGTAATTTTTATACTTTAATATACTTGTGTGACGGGTTAAATTCTTGACCTTAGATTACATGTAGATACACTAGAGCGAATAAGGTAAAAAACGAGACGGTAAGCTCACCGGTAATAAAACTTAAAATATAAATAGGAATGGGACGGACAATAATGTACGGACGACGATGACGACGACGATTCAGCGAAGTCAGCACAGGCTGAGACACGCTGGGGTATCTGTCGTCGGGTGGTCCGAAGTGGTAGAGACCCTAAGAGGTCCGTCCTTGTGACCTCACCCAACGGTAAAGGAAGAGGTTACGTACTTTCACTTTTCACTTTCCCTTCAACGAGTCAGCACAGACTGAGAATCGCTGGGGTACCTGACGTCGGATGGTCCGAGGAGGCAGGTACCCTAAAAGGTCCGTTCTCATGACCTCACCCCACGGTAACGGAAGAGGCATAATGTACGGATAGAATGGGATTTTAAAAAAACAAACAAATCAAAACGAAGGAAAACTAAAAATATTTTTCTTATAGTATTATACACACAGAAGACCCTCAACGAAGAAAGTGAGTAGTAATAGTGTCATTCTAAGGACCTACTAAGTAGATACACAATGCATACGAAGGGAGTACTTCTTCAGCCATTTCTTAGACGGATGTTACGTCCTCTGGACCCGAGCTAGAGACCCAACCCTACTAGTGGACCTCCTCCCGTAAGAGGTCATAAGAACGGACCTCTTAGGGTCCCTGTCTCCTCGGACCACCCGACGTCAGGTACTCCAACGTTTCTCAGTCTGTAGTGACTCGTTGATTCGTGTCGTGTGTCGTGTACACGGTGTACATCGAACCAAGAAATTAGAAGTGACTATAAACTATAAAGAGATTATTAATTACAACGTCACAAAACTTTGAAGATAGTACCCGTAGACCCAACACAGGTCTAAACACGATAGCAATTGTCACGACGACTAACAAAAGACCATGTGTAAACGATTTGAAGAGAACCCGTTTATGGATCCTCACCTTAACGACCACATAACTCATACGTTTATAAGTTGACATACTTTATTACCATTTATCAAAAGGTTTCACTAATAAGGCTCAATATAGGATAGTCGTTACATACTCTCGGATAACGAGATGTTAGAGACTTTATGAACCAAAAATCAAAAACGGGTAACTTACTTACATTTAGGACGGTAAAAAATATTAAGGACTAATTAACTCGAAGTGAAGTATACGAAAAATCGCTACGTACAAAAGATAAGACATTTTACGAATAAGTCGATAAAACGTGTTACAAGTAAATAAATACATAAAAATAATAACTAAGTATCCTCAAGAATTAATATTTAATATGGTTAAAAAATTAGAAAAGAAAGGATAATTCACAAAACACTATCGAATCCTTTAGTGAAAGATGGTATTCCGATCCTTCTACAAGTAGATTCACAAGGAGAATTTAAAATTTGAAAAATAAGGTTATTCTGTAGCGGTGAAGATAAGTCATAACATATCCTAAAGATGGATCAAGACATTCTCTTCCTTATTTAATTTTCAACATTCCTTACTTAACTTTCAGTATTCCTATTCTTTTTGTGATAGTGAAAGGCTATTACTAATAGATGAATCTTAAGGGGATTTAACTCATTTGTTTAATATTATCCACTCAACTTGTTCCGTCGACTTCTACTCTAGTTATGTTTAAAATAATATAAGATAATTGGTTTTGGTTTGTCTTATTGTTAATTGATACTTTCTATGATAAAATGTACTAACTTTTATACTTCATATTATGAATACTTTATTTAGACGGTGATCTATACGTTTTGAATGTATACCTTTTGATATTGTAAAAACTTCTTATAAAACTTTCTAATCATCGTCTCTTCATATGGTACAAGTAGTACCTTTCTACAGTATTTCTGGAATTAAGAAGGACGTTTCTAGATATCTAAATTACAAGTCACAGAATCAGTACAGGTTGAGAAACACTGGGGTACTTGACGTCGTGCGGTCCGGAGGGACAGGTAGTGGTTGAGGGCCTCAAGTGGGTTTGGGAACAGGTAACTCAGCCACTACGGCAGGTCGGTAGAGTAAGAGACAACAGGGGAAGAGGAGGACGGGAGTTAGAAAGGGTCATAGTCCCAGAAAAGTTTACTCAGTCGAGAAGTGTAGTCCACCGGTTTCATAACCTCAAAGTCGAAGTTTTAGTCAGGATGGTTACTTGAGACTCCTAACTAGAGGAAATCCTACCTGACCAACCTAGAGGAACGTCAGGTTCTCTGAGAGTTCTCAGAAGAGGTTGTGGTGTCTAGTTTTCGTAGTTAAGAAGTCACGAGTCGAAAGAAATACCAGGTTGAGAGTGTAGGTATGTACTGGTGACCTTTTTAGTATCGGAACTGATCTGCCCGGAAACAACCGTTTCATTACAGAGACGAAAACTTATACGACAGATCCAACCAGTATTGAAAAGAAGGTTCCTCATCCGCAGAGAATTAAAGTACCGACGTCAGTGGTAGACGTCACTAAAACCTCGGGTTTTTTTATTTCAGACTGTGACAAAGGTGACAAAGGGGTAGATAAAGGGTACTTCACTACCCTGGTCTACGGTACTAGAAGTAAAAGACTTACAACTCGAAATTCGGTTGAAAAAGTGAGAGGAGAAAGTGAAAGTAGTTCTCCGAGAAAACACGAAGAAGTGAAAGACGGTATTCCCACCACAGTAGACGTATAGACTCCAATAAATATAAATAGGGTCGTTATAAAATTACACTGATATCAGTTTTAGGGGTTTCCTAAGAAACATATTGAGTCATTTCCAGGTTTGTATTAGTTTTATGAAGGAATTTTGTATTTTTGTGCTTCCTCAAAGAGAGGGTCCATATGTCCGAAAACCTCGATGATATTAACTCTACACAAAGTGTGTCCTCACTATTTAACTACTTTATCTTATGTCTTAAGTTGTCTTCTAGGTACGTATATATGTTAAACCTATAAACTATCTCCACCGTACCTTTTAGTGAACCCTCTCCTCAATAATAAGTTATCAATACCGACTTTCTCAAACAATAGATGTACCTTTTCTATACTTTTAATTAGAGATATGTGTATGTACTTTGTTGAGAGGTACCTAATTCTTAAATTTATCTTTTCCGTATTTAAATTTTGAAAGGGATCTCAATTGAACAAAACCTCTTTCCCTTGGTATTGGGCAAAGACGTATCGGTTTAAACGTCATAGTATAAGTAAAGATCAAATTCATAACTCGGGTATGAATTATATCTTGTGTCTAAAATCTCTTAAGGAAGTTATCTTTTAATTTAAAGATAAAGGAAAAGATTTTACTGCAGGTGGAGAATAGGTAACGAGAAGGGAAAGGTTAGGACGGCTAGTAGTCTCCTCTTTTAGGATCTGATCTATCAGATATAGAGAACGTTCAACAAAAAATTTATTTCTCTCCATATAGATCTTCTCTACTTCCTTACAACAACCCTGTCGTAACTTCTTTCTCCGTCGTTTACGATTTTGAAACCCAAGACTTATATACGTAATTGTCAAAAGCACACACCGTCTATGACAATCAACTGAGGATGTGGGTAAGGTTAAAGAAAAGTGAATGGAAGAAGGTAAAACTTTCGAGATTTTGTTTTTCGATTAAAAAAAGTCTGAGGCAAAATTGATCTCCTCGGGTACCTTGAGTCAAGACCGGTCACTCTGTATGTACAACTTTAGGGAACCCCGATGGTGAAGACAAAAGAGGACTGACAACGGACTTTACGTCCACGGTGGGGTCTTGACGTCGACGGTAATAATTCCTACTATCTCGTCTTTTCCTTCCCGGGACGAAAAAAAAAGTACCGTAGGAACTCAAAGGTATGTGAACTCAAAGGATCTGGATCGATGGATGTTGGAAAAGAATGTATTCACTTTCTAGAGACAAAGGTGATTCAGTCGTAAATGACCCGAAAGACTATGAGTGATATGTCACGTAGGATAGTAGTGATGTGTTTATTAGGAACGACAAAGTGTACACACATAGACTTACGTCGTTAATAGTAAGTAAGTATATTTACATACGTTGAGGTCATATGGAGAGGACTTAAATTGTTAAGACCAATTCTTTCGAATTTATCATTTCTGTATCTCCTTAACTTAAGATATTAATTGTGCAAAATACAATATCCACATTCATCCGAACATATAAGGAGTTCTTCCTTTATTTAGTAAAAATATACAAGATCTTGAAAGTGTTTTTGACTAGTACTTAAACTGGTGTTTTTTACAATTGAAAAATTTACCAGAACAGTCAAAAAATACCTAGTACATAAGACTAACATTTAGATAGTATAAACTTTATTTACTATCTAATTTGTTTAAGACTATTGAATTTCTATATGGAAATCTTTATAATACAACCTAGTCACTCTTTTACTTTTTCCTTAATGTACGATAGGTCCTTCGTTCTTTTATTCTTATGAAGTAGGGGCTTTGATACTTTGCGTCGTTTTCGACGTGAGTCCTCTTTTAGTTATCAAATGTACGGGAGTTATAACTTCTTTGTTGTCTTTTATCCCCTTGATTCTTAACTAGAATTCTTTAATCTTTTCCTTATGGTTTCATTTGGTTTCCTTTTATGTTCTTTAACAATTTCGATCTGATCTAAATCAAATCATTTTTTGTTTTGAGACGTCTTTTTCTTTTTTCATTCGGATTCTTCTACCAAAAATCTTTTATCGTTATTTGGTCTTTTCGGACTAATATTCACTCTCTCGTTTTATGTTTACAAATTCTTACACTATGTCATGTTTACACCTTCTCTAATTCTTCTTAATATTTCTAACGTGCAGATAAAACTGTTTAAACCTCTGGATCTCGTCTACCTACTAAAAGATCGTTTTCTACTTTATGGTCTAAACTGGACTTCTTCTACATTCTAGGAACTTCTCTGGTTAATGGTTTCTGTTCTAACTTTTCCACTTATTTCTACATGGTAAGTCTGTCTGTGGTTCCGGTCTCCCCAAGAGACGGTTCAAAATAGATTGGAAATTTCTTTTCAAATAAGGTCCAATAAAATTGATAAAGTTCGATATCTTCTTCCATCTGCAGAAGAGTTAAATAAAAGATTTGGAGTGTTTGAATTACTGTTTTAAAATAGTTAATGGTTATATAATGGATTATATGTGGTTTTGAGTAAATAATTTATTTTATAACCGTTTATCTTATATAGTTTTCTTATTATGTAATAATAATTCTCCGGTGAGTCTTTAAGCTTACACTAAGTCATAGTCATATTAGATAACACTATAGTTCTTTAGATTCTTCTTTTTTCGTACACTAACATACAACATACGCACGTACGAGTCAGCACAGGACGAGATACGCTGGGGTACTGACACCGGACGGTCCGGGGAGACAGGTGCCTTAGGAGGTCTGTTCTTATGACCTCATCCAACGGTAAAGGAGGAAGTTCCCTAGCAGGACTGAGTCCCTGACTTGGGTGTAGAGAACACAGAGGACGTTTATCTACGATTTTCCGTAAATTATTTTATATCGTCAAAAAGGATTATTGAGTTTGATCTTTCCTTTGATGAATTTACATGATGATTTAATTTTCGAAGACGTGTTGTTTCCTTTTATATTCGTTCCACTTTTCTGTCGGAAGACTTACCCTCTTTTATTATCGTTTACTTCGTTGACTGTTTGTTGATTAGAGTTTTTATATGTTCGTTGAATACATCGAATTCAGGTCTTTTTATTTGCTGGGTTAGTTTTTTACTCGGTTTCTTGATTTATCTGTAAAGAGGTTTCTTCTGTATGTCGACCGATTGTTTGTGTGCTTTTCTACGAGTTGTAGTGAGTAATAATCTCTTTACGTTTAGTTCTGGTGTTACTCCATGGTGAAGTATGGTCAGTCTTACCGACACTAGGTTTTTAGACGTTCGTTATTTACGACCTCTCCCACACCTCTTTTCCCTTGGGAGGATGTGACAACCACCCTTACGTTTGATCATGTCGGTGATACCTCTTGTCACACCTCTAAGGAATTTTTTAACGTTTATCTTGATGGAATACTGGGTCGTTAGGNCCCGTATGTGTGACTCCTTTGGTCTTATCTTTCTCTGTGTACATGGGGTTACAAGTAGCGTCGTGACAAATATTATCGGTCCTGTACCTTTGTGGGATCTACAGGTAGTCGTCTACTTACCCATTCTTTCGACTCCATGTATATGTGTTCCCTCATAATGAGTCGGCAATTTTTCTTATGTAAACTTAGTCAAAATTACTCTACCTACTTTGACCTCGGTTAATATGTCTCACTTCATTCGGTCTTTCTTTTTGTGGTTATGTCATATGATTGTGTATATATACCTTAAATCTTTCTACCGTTACTACTGGGACATACGCTCTGTCGTTTTCTCTGTGTGTACACATCTCGCCTTAAAACCTGAGACTCCCTCTCCCTCTCCCACCCTACTAAACCCTCTTACCGTAACTTTGTACATATGATAGTACATTCTTTGTTTAGCGGTCAGATACAGGATACGTCCTATGACCTACGGACCCCGACCACGTACCCCTACTGGGTCTCTCTACTACACCCCTCCCTCTACCCTCCCCCTAAGTAAAAACCCTTGAGTACACGTGGACACCACCTAAGTACAGTTACATACCGTTTTGGTTATGGCATAACATTTTATTTCATTTTTATTTTTAATTTTTTTTTTCATGGTGATTCAAAATGGTATAAGGATATCGTGTTGGGTGAGATTTGTCGTTTTGTGATTTTGAAAGTTAATTCAGTTTTTCTTTTATCGATCGTCAAAACATCACGAATGATAGACACTCCTACCAAAATTCATGAAATGTATATTATAAAAAGTTTTAGTATGTACTCTCTATAATAATATAAGGGGTACAATTTCTACCCTCTTGACTCCGTATCTCTCTAATTTATTAAACGGGTCCTTGTGTTTTTGTCGTTCATCACTTGAATACTAAGTCTCAATCTGTCGACACGAGATCTCTGGTACGAGAATTGTGACACAATTAGAGATTTATTTCTAAGAACAAAAGTAATAATGATAAGTTATGTAAAACTTCATCGTCGTTGATATTATGTTGTTCTTTTACTGTCTTCGGAGTCACAACCTTCTCTATTCATCTGTAAAACATCTAACACAAGTTGTGACTTTTTAGTTTTTTGTATTCAATGATAATTATAATTATTCCTATAAACTATTCCATCGACCTGGTTTTTTTTTTTCAAAAGGAGTAAGAACGTTATTTCTGGATCTTTACCTTTGTCCCCCTTCATAAAGTGAACGTTATCAGTATGTCTACTTGTCTATGTGTATATGTACTTCCTGTGAATTTTAGACCGTTTTCAACCTATTCCTTTGGGCTACTATATGTCTCTTTTGATACATATGTGATATTGGTATAATTTTCTGTATGTTTCTTCAAAACTTGTTTACCTTTTTTATAAATTGTAGAGTTAAGAGACTTTAATTATACATTACTTTAAGGTCATTGTTTTAAAAGATCCGTAATCTATTTTGGTAGAACTTCATGTCTGTTTTTTTATTTATGGAGTCTTTATCGGTCCTTTTATATACTTTGTTTTTTACTACCCCTTTAAAGGAATGGTCCGTAAGTCGTATGTTATTAGTTTCATTCAAGTACCGTAGACCAGGGTAGTGAGGTACCCTTTATCTACCCCTTTGCCCCTTTGTCACAGTCTGAAATAAAACCCCCCGAGGGTTTAGTGACGTCTACCACTAACGTCGGTACTTTAATTTTCTGCGAACGAGGAACCTTTTTTTCAATACTGGTTGGATCTGTCGTATAATTTTTCGTCTCTGTAATGAAACAGTTGTTTCCAGACAGATCAGTTCCGATACCAAAAAGGTCATCAGTACATACCTACACTCTCAACTTGACACTTCTTCCGACTCGTGGCTTCTTAACTACGAAAACTTGACACCACAACCTCTTCTGAGAACTCTCAGGGAACCTGACGTTCCTCTAGGTTCGTCAGGTAAGACTTCCTCTAGTCGGGACCCTAAAGAAACCTTCCTTACTACGATTTCGACTTTGAGGTCATGAAACCGGTGGAGTACGGTTCTCAACTGAGTAACCTTTTCTGAGACTACGACCCTCCCTAACCCCCGTCTTCCTCTTCCCCTGCTGTCTCTTACTCTACCAATCTACCATAGTAGTTAAGTTACCTGTACGCAAACCCACTTGAGACCCTTCAACCACTACCTGTCCCTCCGGACCACACGACGTCAAGTACCCTAAGGTCCCTCAGTCTGTGCTGACTCACTGACTTGACTTGTCTTAGTTACATTTACATCCCTCTCTGTTTATAAAACTTTAGAGTCCCATGTTGTTTTAAATTATAAAATACTCATCCCTAAGTTAAGTCACCTCTTTCCTACCTAGTAAGTTATTTACCATCACTGGGATAAGTTGTCCTCACCTTTTATGTCTCGACAGAAACTAGTTCGTAAAAAAAAAGAGAGGTTCACCATCTGGTTTATCGGTCCGGTAACCGTTATCGGGTTCGTAATCATTTTTATCTTCTTTCAAGTAGTTTTCTCTACAACGGAGTTCAATACTCTTATCGGAACGCAAGATAGACGATCACCTCGTCGACACAGGGAAAACACAAACGTATCGTCGACAACTCCAACTCTTCGATACGTCGGTCCGTCTGTGATGATCTAAAGTCGGATAGGTACGGTAATCACTTAACCCGAGTCCGTGAATTCAGTGAATTCACTGAAGGGACCACCGAGTCTGTCATTTCGCAGACAGATATTACGCCCTCTGGGCCCAAACTAGGGACCCAACCTTTCTAGGAGACCTCTGCCTTTACCGTTAGGTGAAGTCATGACAACGGACCTTTCAGAGTACCTGTCTCCTCGAACCATTCGATGTCAGGTACCCCAGTGTTTCTCAACCTGTACTGACTCGCTAAAGTGAAATGAAGTGAATTCACTTGGAGACACTTGACTCTTAGGTTACTCGGTCGTGAAAGAAGTCCACAATCTTACTCCCCTATTTCAAAAAGGGTCTCTCTGTCGACATTAAAAGAAAGTACACTTTGACACAGTGAGTCCAGTACTATCTATGTAAGAACTTATAAAGTAAAGGTACACTGTTAGTATGAATCTTGATGTCCCCCGTGGAAACCCACCACTGACAGAGAGGAATGGTCTCCGAAGTTAACTCTTTCAGTAGGTAAGGTCTCTGACCATCGAGTTTTCTCAATGATCACGACACCCTGGTGTTTGTAACTGTCGGACGGTGTCGAATGACCTGACGAAGGTTACGGGGAACAACTAAACCTGGAGGGTAAGTGTCTTATGATTAGACAATCAATCGACTATATTTATGGTTCGTCTTGCGTGTTCACTCCACGTATGACAAAGGTTGTGGTTTAATCTTCAACTAGAAGAAAAACCAACGAAGGGTGCAACGTGATCACCATTTCTTGGTCAGACGGTTACGTCCTCTGTACTCTACACCCAAACTAGGGACTCAACCCTTCTATCGGACCTCCTCCTGTACCGTTGGACGAGGTCATAAGAACGGACCTTTTAAGGTCCCTGTCTCCTCGGACCACCCGATGTCAGGTACCCCAGCGTGTCTAAGACTGTGTTGACTCGTGTGGGAAGTAAAACCACCATACACCGGTAGGAACTGACGACTTCCCTACTTGGAACACTAAGGTGGATGTATCAGGGTTCTTTGAAATAATTCTTTCGTCTGAGACTTAAAGTAGTGTCAAATAGTCGGTGGGACGACCGACTTCACACTATTGTGACGTCGATCTTATTGACTTTGACGTAGAAGAGTAAATAATTGGTTTTCAATAGTGGATGTATCATTTTCGAAACTTACAGTCTCGTATCTCCGTAAGAATTATTGGGACTGAGTGGTTGACCCCTGTTCACCATCCCTTTAGATTCAGGAACCCTTATCACGTTGACGTACAATCTCGGAAACGAGACACTTACACTTAGCCAAAACCAGTATCCCACGGTCACAGGTTCTGTAGTATGGTTCACGGTACGAAAACATGTCAACAACAAGTCAACGATTCAACACAGACTAAGACACTGGGGTACTTGGCGTAGTACGGTACGAAATGATAGAGGGTTTTAAACGAGTTTAAATATAAGTAACTCAACCACTACGGTGGGTTAGTAGAGTAGGAGACAACAGGGGAAGAGGAGGCCGTAAGTTAGAAAGGGTTGTAATCCGAGAATAGGTTACTCAGTCGAGAAATGTAGTCCACCAGGTTCATAACCTCGAAGTCGAAGTCGTAGTCAGGAAGGTCACTTATAAGTCCCAACTAAAGGAAATGCTGATTGACCAAACTAGAGGAACGTCAGGTTCCCTGAGAGTTCTCAGAAGAGGTCGTGGTGTCAACACTTCGTAGTTAAGAAGTCACGAGTTGGAAGAAATACCAGGTTGGGGGAATAGGTGTGTACTGATGACGTTTTTGGTATCCAAACTGATATCGAAACTGATCTACCTGGAAACAACCGTTTCACTACAGAGACGAAAAATTATACGACAGATCGAAACAGTATCGAACAAAGGGTTCACATTTCGTAGAAAATTAAAACACTGACCTCAGTGACGGGTGTTACTAAAACCTCGGGTACTTTTATTTCAGACAGTGACAAAGGTAAAAAGGGGAAGATAAACGGTACTCCACTACCTTGACCCACGGTACTAGAATCTCAAAACTTACAACTCAAAATTCGGTCGAAAAAGTGAGGGGAGAAAGTGAGAATAGTTCTCCGAAGAAATCAAGGAGAATCGAAAGAAGGTAATCTCACTATGGTAGACGTATAGACTCCAACAACTATTGAAGAGGTCCGTCAGAACTAAGGTCGAACACTCAGTAGGTCGGGTCGTAAAGCGTACTACCTGAGATATATATCCAATTTATTCGTCCATTGTTATAGGTCGGAACTACATGAGGAAAAGGTTAAAACTAGGTCAGGTAACAACGTACAACCCAAAAGATGTCACTAAAGTCAATCTCAGTGTTGTGTTCCCGAAACCCTTGTTAACTTAAGTCATGTAGAGTTCGAGAGTAATCGGAGAAAATGACGGGTCTTTCACGTTATGTAACTCTATAACGTAGAGAACGATGGGGAGGATGGAGATTTAGTTCCGAAGTTCCGACACCAAAGGGAAAAAGGAAGACCCTATGATATACAATAGACAACTTGGTGGATCCTCCCCGACTCCTCTACTAAACTCCTGGATAAATGTCTAGGGAAATAGTGAAGAAAGAATCTCGTGAAGGGTCAACCCTCTGAAGGAAGACCGTAAATACCTATCCTTTCATGTAGGTACGTACTCACGAACGGTTCAGAGAAGTCAACACAGGTCGAGAAGCGTTGGGATACCTGACGGTCCGAGGAGACAGGTACCTTAAGAGGTCCGTTGGGTCATGACCTCACCCAACGGTACGGAAAGAGGTCCCCTAGAAGGGTTGGGTCTCTAACTTGGGTGTAGAGGACCCCGAGGACGTAACGTCCAACTGGTGACTCGGTGGTTCATGTACATATATTGTGGAGTTAAGAATGACATATAAGTCTCCATCTTCTTTATCATCATGTGACTTAACCGGGTTCCAACGGGTCCACAGTGTTTCAGAAAGGGAGGGGTCTAACTGACTGTTCCACTGTGACCGGAACTCCTGTAAAAATAAATCGTCGGTGGTCGGTATGACTAAAAACCGATCACGACACCCCAAAAACACGGGAAACCACTGAACACGAACTGAATGTGTTATGAACAAATCTTTCTTGAGGTGAAATTGGACCTAGTTAACGAGAGGGTAGTATACTAATATGGAGAATTCAAAAACGGTCAAAATTGTATTCCTGATCCCCTCGAAAGGTCCATTCTCCCCGATTGTGATTCTTTTATAGATCTTAGGGAACCAATCAAAGAGTAAGAGGTAACTAAGTGGAAGTAGTCGTAGTCGTAGTCTCTGGGGTGGACCCGGTACTCTCGGACTTATTATCACTAAGTCAATACCAAAGGCGACTCAAACAGAGAAGGTCCTTTTAGAGAGGTTCTCCCAAATTCCAAGGGGTAACGTCGGTTTCGAGTGACGTTTTTGAGATTTTGGAAGAGAATAGTAGAGACTTACATAAATTTATATCGACTCATCCAATTTTCCCCCGGAGTCTTTATTCTACAGGGACGACACCGGTAAGAAGGAATTGTTAATATCCCATAGGTGGTGGGATTAGAAGGTCTACTGGGTCCGTCTCTTGATTGTTAGTCAGGTCAAAGACGGGGTGACCAACGTTTAAACGGACGAAAGTGAGGTATATCTCCGAGTAGAGACATTGATAACCCTACCTTTGAAAAAGTGTAGGTAGTACTCAACATTATGAAAATAAGTGTTATATCTCCTAAATTCCAGTTGTAGGGTTGACCAAATTTTTTTTTCTTTTTTTTCGGGTGGGACCTGTCTCAATCGTTGGCGGCCGTCGAAAGTCCGTTGACAGAAACTTGACTAAAGGGTCATAAGTAGATGTTGGTGGTGGAGTGAAGACAGAGTAAATGTCCGTCATTTGGTCACCTGGTAAGTAACGGATCAACTGGTTAGTTAAGTCAGTGTATAAGTGATAGTGATGTTTGTTTCGATCACCTCCACTACCTTAAGGTCAACTCGATAAAGTTTAGGATTTTCTACTACGAAACTTTCACAATGTGAGTTATACAGTCGTTTGAACCTTTTAAGTCGTCACCGGTGTCCTGACTTTTTCCAATCAAAAGTAAGATTAGGGTTTCTTTCCGTTACGGTTTCTTACAAGTTTGATGGCGTGTTAACGTGAGTAGAGTGTACGATCATTTCATTACGAGTTTTAAGAGGTTCGGTCCGAAGTCATTATGTACTTGACACTTGAAGGTCTACAAGTTCAACCAAAATCTTTTCCGTCTCCTTGGTCCCTAGTTTAACGGTTGTAGGTGACCTAGTACCTTTTTCGTTCTCTCAAAGTCTTTTTGTAGATAAAGACGAAATAACTGAAGCAGTTTCGGAAACTGACACACCCAGTGTTATTTGACACCTTTTAAGACTTCCTCTACCCTTATGGTCTGGTGGACTGGACGGAGAACTCTTTAGACATACGTCCAGTCCTTCGTTGTCAATCTTGACCTGCACCTTGTTGTTTGACCAAGGTTTATCCTTTTCCCCATGTAGTTCCGACATATAACAGTGGGACGAATACATTGAATATACGTCTCATGTAGTACTCTTTGTGACCCGACCTCCTTCGTGTCCGACCTTAGTTCTAACGGTCCTCTTTATAGTTTTTGGAGTCTATCCGTCTCCTGTGGTGGGAATACCGTCTTTCACTTCTCCTTGATTTCTCGGAGAACTACTTTCACTTTCTCCTCTCACTTTTTCAACCGAATTTCGAGTTGTAAGTCTTTTGCTTCTAGTACCGTAGATCAGGGTAGTGAAGTACTCTTTATCTACCCCTTTGTCACAGTCTGAAATAAAAAGACCCGAGGTTTTAGTGACGTCTACCACTCACGTCGGTACTTTAACTTTCTGTGAACGAGGAACCTTCCTTTCAATACTGGTTGGATCTGTCGTATAATTTTTCGTCTCTGTAATGAAACAGTTGTTTCCAGAGAGATCAGTTCCGATACTAAAAAGGACACCAGTACATACCTACACTCTCAACCTGACACTTCTTTCGACTCGTGACTTCGTAACTACGAAAACTTGACACCACAACCTCTTCTGAGAACTCTCAGGGAACCTGACGTTCCTCTAGGTTGGTCAGGTAGACTTTCCTCTAGTCAGGACCCACAAGTAACCTTCCTGACTACAACTTCGACTTTGAGGTTATGAAACCGGTGGATTATGCTTCTCGATTGAGTAAACTTTTTTAGGACTACAACCCTTTCTGACTCCCGTCCTCCTCTTACCCTGTTGTCTCCTACTCTACCAATCTACCGTAGTGACTGAGTTACCTGTAGTCAAACCCATTTGAGACCCATAATCACTACCCGTCCCTGCGGACTACACGACGTCAAGTACCCTAGTGTCCCTCAACCTGTACTGACTCACTTGACTTGACTAAGTGATAGTTATAACACCTGAAGGAAGTTTCCGGAAATTAACAGGGTTTTCCAGGAGGGAAAAAGAGAACGTGTTTCAGTACGGAGACAGTTATACGGCAAGAGTAGTGTCTTCGACCCTTCTTAACACTGGAATAAAAGTTCGAGTATACAATCGGAAGGTCTCAAAGTACCTACCACAATTTTCTGTACTCTGAGGACCCAATCTCTATTTCCTGTCAAATCGTGTACGTCCCTATCAGCATCGGTCTCTTAGCCGTAAAAATCGTAACTGAAGAACTCAGGGTAAATGGAATAGACTACGTGTCTCGTGGTCGACTATGGAGTGTCCGTCACTCGACACAATGTCCTCTCTTCAGAACTGGAGTTCCCTGGACTAAGAAAATATTCCCCCGTCATTCATCCGGACTTGAAACGAGGTCTCCCTTTTTGATAGAAATAGAAGACTCTGACATGTGGTCGTACAGGGAACGAGATCTCCTCCGTAAGAAAGAGAGAAGGGTCTGACAAACGAGATATTCGTATGAAATTTTCTGTCAGATCTTGTTCTGTCAGTTAGACTTCAGTACGTCATTACACACTCCAGGTACCTCTTATCAGATGGTTGTTACTTAAATATGAGAAGACGGTCTTACCTTATTTTGACTCCTTCTGATTTTACAACGTCGTAGATTGAGTTCCCTTTGAAATTCCTTAGCATTTTAATCTGTTAACACTTTTGATAATTTTAACTGTCAGTTAACTTTTACACTTTTAAAAGTTTATGTATTTGACACTTATTTAAAACACGTAGAACTTCTTAAGGTCCGTTAAAGTACCGTTTCTTCAATACGCTATAACTTAAAAATTTCTTTTTATGATTGTTACATCATAAACTTTTCTATATGAGTAATAAGACGAATGTAATCAACATTATTAGTCTTTATAAGTTATATTTCTACAAAATTCTAAAATAAAAATTTATATGTACAGTAAAAATAAAAGTTTTATTAAAATTAAGACTTTTGTTGAAGATTCATCTTGATAAATCTTTAGACGGTTATATTAAATTTTTTACTAAATATCAGTTATTTATTTACGAAAGGTCTGTTAAAGTCAATGTCTCGGGAGAAACATAGTTTTGACCACAACTACTGTTCAACAGACAAGTAGACTGTCACTTACTTTCAATGGATTACTCTCCTTCTTTAAGACTCACTAATATCCTCCGATTACCCTTCACTTTTTTGAAGTTTCTCGAGGTACTCTTTACACTTTCATTATAATATAGTATATATGTATCTCTTCAAGACAAATTAAGTAAATATAAAAGTACCTAGTAAGTCTCTTAATAACTTGAAAACTCTATCTTCCTTTGAATCTTAAGTAGATGAAATTACAAGTTAAATTACATTATAGAAAAATTTGTGGGAAATGTCTAAATTTAGAATAAATTTTCGGAATTAATATAAAAATTTATTAAATCCCCTCTTTTCATTATACAACTTTTTCATTATACAACCTGTATGAAATATATTTTCATATAAGCATGACGATGATGAGTTAACCTTCTTAGTCGACCTAAGAGAGGGTCCCAACTAAAAGGAGAAAAATGACATATCCAAATAAACTTAGAAAATTAATTTTTCGACGAAATTAAACCCTTGTAAAAGATGTAGACGTCATAGTCGATGAACTGTAGGAGAAGGAAAGACATTAACGTAATTTAAAATTGTGGTGAAAACCGACGACTCATTAAATCAGTACTTCTAATCGTCCTACCCCTATATCGTTCCACTAATTTTGGACTCGAAGACCCCAGTAAAGTTTGGTTCAGCCTTGAGATCAATGTCGTGAAGGTTCAGTACACTGAAGTTTAATAAACTCGAGATATTTGGAGTCGACGGAATAGTCATTTTACCCTTATTGTCACTGTTATGAGCTACTTAACACTCTCAATTTACTCTGTCAGGTGCACTTTTTCGAATCGTGCCGCAGACCGTGGATCAAACACCCGTACACACGAGTCAACGAAATCAACAGAGGTCGAGACACACTAGGATACCTAACGGGCGGTCCGAGGAGACAGGTACGCTAAGAGGTCCGTCCTTGTGACCTCACCCAACAACGCGGGTGGAGGTCTCGTAGAAGGATTGGGTCCCTAGTCTGGACTCGGAGAGTGCAGAGGACGTAACTGTCAACCCAAGAAGTCGTTGTCAATCTTGGCCTGTACTTTGTTGTCTGACCAAGGTTTATCCTTTTCCTTATGCAGTTCCGACATATAACAGTGGGACGAATAACTTGAAGATACGTCTCATGTAGTACTCTTTGCGACCCGACCTTCTTCGTGTTCGATCTTAGTTCTGACGGCTCTCTTTCTAGTTATTGGAGTCTATGCGTCTACTGTGGTAGGAATACCGTCTTTCACTTCTCCTTGATTTTCGGAGAACTACTTTCACTTACTCCTCTCACTTTTTCAACCGAATTTCGAGTTGTAAGTCTTTTGCTTCTAGTACCGTAGACCAGGGTAGTGAAGTACCCTTCATCTACCCCTTTGTCACAGTCTGAAATAAAAACCCCCGAGGTTTTAGTGACGTCTACCACTGACGTCGGTACTTTAATTTTCTGCCAATAGGAACCTTCTTTTCAATACTCGTTGGATCTATCGTATAACTTTTCGTCTCTGTAATGAAACGGTCGTTTCCAGGCAGATCAGTTCCGATACCAAAAAGGATACCAGTACATACCTACACTCTCAGCCTGACACTTCTTTCGACTTGCGGTTTCTTAACTATAAAAACTTGACACCACGACCTCTTCTGAGAACTCTCAGTGAACCTGACGTTCCTCTAGGTTGGTCAGGTAAGACTTCCTCTAAAGAAACCTTCCTTACTACGATTTCGACTTTGAGGTCATGAAACCGGTGCAATGCCCTTCTCAACTGAGTGACCTTTTCTGAAAGTACGACCCTCCCTAACCCCTGTCCTCTTCTTCCCCTGCCGTCTCCTATTCTACCGACCTACCGTAGTGCCTGAGTTACCTGCACTCAGACTCACTTGAGGTCCTCAACCACTGTCTGTCCCTCCGGACCGCACGACGCTAAGTACCCCAGCGTTTCTCAGCCTGTGCTGATTCGTTGACTTGACTTGACTTGGCTTGGTGATCGTGGTGGACCCTTCGGGGACCGTTGATCAAATAACTGTAAGTTATCTGTAAATACTACTACTGTTTCTACTGTCATAACTGTATTATATTTTTACTCTTATTTTAGCAATCACTTTTTAAGTCACATGAGAAATTTTTTTTTTTTGTCCGATACTCATAGTCTTAGATTAATTTTGAAATATGATCCATAATTCCCGAAGGGTCCACCGTGTCACCACCATTCTTTGACGGACGGTCACGTTCTCTACACCCAGACTAGGGACCTGATTCTAGGGGACCTCCTCCTTTACTTTTGAGTGAGATCATAAGAACGATCCCTTTAGGGTACCTATCTCCTCGGACCGTCCGATGTCAGGTGCCCCAGTTTCTCAGTCTGTACTGACTCACACGTGTATATGTCACCGTGATTCATCATTTAATACATAACGAAGTGTAAAGTACTCGAATAAAGTCTTCCTCACGGACCACTATAGATGGTAATCAAGTAAAAGAGTGGGTTCTCCGAGACTTTACACCCTCTTCCTTTACTTACTAAACTTACCCTTTCCCATCATACACATTCGTACACGTCTTATTCATATAGGAAACGAATGACACTAAAAACGTCGGACTACTGAAAAAAACGTTCGTCAAAACGTTTCGATCCTATTGATTAGACTTGGTATCGGCATAATCATTTCAGTTATAAAACCAGGAACAAAATGTCTATCTCCTTGACTCGGTTCTGTGTCATTTACAGAGACAGTTCCAATGCATCTGTGAGTCCCCGTTTTCATGTGTAAATAAAGTCCCAGGACTAAGGTTTCGGTATCCGACAAATTAAGACCACCATATGTCTTGTCGACTTTTGTGTGACATACATCATCAACATAGATTTTATCTTATTACGTTTATAGTAAAAGTCTTAGAGGTTTAGTTCCAGTGTGGACACATTAGTGTATAAAGATTGTAATAATAAATACGACCGTCATCAACTTCGTACGTTCTTTACATAAACACTTTTCTTTGATGGTCAATATCACTATTTCGTCGGAAACCTTGTCTTGGCCACGATCTCCCTCTTTATTCTTCCTTTATTGAATTATGTGACTTGTCTAAAAATGGACTATGTAAAATTATAACTTGACTTTAAGTACCTTCTTTTTTTTTCATACCGACCATAAAGGGTGACTGTACAACCACCGAGACGTAAAGGACAAGCAAGACGTCGGGGTCGAGTAGACCTAGAGACACTGACTCAGTTTCTTTCTCGGTCGGTCGTTCTCACTTAAGTAGTGTTTTATAGGATTTGGAACCTGTCGTCTTTTCTTGATAAATAACGAAGACATTTCATCCCCGCACAAAGCCGTGAAATTAATCTTCGTGTAAATCTACATCCTTTATTGATATAAAGGTAAAAGATAAAATCGGAAGTCAGAGACCGACTTGACACACTAGTTCGTCGAGGACCTTTGGTAAACTTTAACCGTATCTACCTAGAAGGAACTGATTTAAATCGTCCTCTCAGTTTTAAAATCATCAGACAGAGTGGGTGAGACTCAATTAAATGGTCAATCGTAAACACCGGCGATTGACCGACGACAAACACACCTTCACATGCCCAGACGAAAGGTCTTCTTTTCTCAACTACCACCCCATATCAGTCAGGACTTTGACAACACTAAGGTCCTAATCTGTAATAAAAGGAGAAGGTCCCCTTCTATTCGCCCTGTACAGGTCTGCACGGAAGATATTTTCCGACCGAGTCTTTTCGGGAGGTATCCTGTATAAGTGAAAGTGCTAACGATAAAGTCCATCTAACGTAGGGATTCATGAAATGTATTTTTAGAAGGTCAACGATTTAAGCCAACTTTTCATTACAAAGTAAACCTACTATCTATTTCACCATAGTAGGAACCCTGTAGACTATATTAAAATTTTTTATCAGATGACACCTAAATCTCAGAGTGTCGATTTCTTTCTTTTTGGATAGTACGAGACCCCGATCAAAGCATATGACGAAAACACGATTTGTTATCGGTATAGTTGTTCGGACCAAGATGGTGGTGGACGTCATTCTTAACCTGTACATGTACCGGCCGTTCAGACGATACCGACAATAAATAATGTAGCCGCAGGTAAGTCGCGTGACTAGAAAAAAAGGGTAATTTGTCTACTAAATTACCGTTCTCTTGATGTGCTTGGGGTCGAGGTAAGGGTCTGAGGACGTGTCAGACCTAGACTGGAGGGGCAGTCGTAGGTGGAAGGTGTCGACAAATGGTGTGTGAGACGACGTCGAGTGTTCACTTAGAGGAGTGTAGACGGAAACGCACTCGGACCTTTCCTCGAAAAAAGGAAGGAGACTCTTTTAAGGAAACCAGTCTAGAGACCCGACGTCGGAGTGTCGGGGACAAAGGTGGGACCGAGGAAAAATAGGCACACAGGAATATAGGAGAAACCATCCTCCTATATTACTATAAACTACTGAAAGGAGGGACGGGGACGGGTACTGATATTAGAGAAATTTTCGTCTTTGATAGTATCATATGGGTGGTGAATAAAGTCACAGATTGTCGATGTTTCTCCTTTGAGTTATTCCTAAACAACTTACTTACTATACTCATTTACTTACAATCCTCTTGAAGGAGGTTTACTTCATTTACCTTGCAGCTCCTCGACGGATCCAGACTCCGTTCCTAATCACCGGAGTGACTCTATTACACTTTGTATCTTCTTCTATTTTGGAACCTCTGTCTGAAACGGTTGGAACGTTAAAAAGACCTCCCAAGTGAGACAATGACTCACCGGACCACGGGACCTTGTTCAAATGTAGTAATCACAGTCTACGACTTTTGGGGCTATATATTTTCTTGACAAAGGTGCCCTTGAAGAGTCTATTACCTTCATTAAAAAAAAAAGGTCCTCACGAACTATTTGAACTGATGGTCGGACTCAATCTTGACTTTCCTCTGGGTTCTCTTTTTAACGACCTTTATCTCACCCTACACTCTTCTACCAGTGTAGGGTCCAATACAGGGACCCTACCGACGGTTCACACCCAAGAACCGAAGTGTGTCCTCTCCTAAGTTCTCCCTCGGTGTCATTTCACTTCCTTCCAAATAAGTCTCTCCTTTGTGTAAGATATGCGTCTCGCAACCGGTAGAGTCTTCCGTTCTCTCCGTGGTCCCAAACCCACAACAGTCAAAAATATCCCCACTCATTAAAGTACCCGAATCACCCTCCTCATAAGGTCGAGAATACCCTCTTCTCACCCTAAAGGTCCTTAAGCCGGTGACGGTGAAACACTGGAAATACTACCCGGACCCTTGACAGTTCCACGGACACCCACACGGTAAATCCAACAACTATACAAAGTTACTCGTATATAACTCCAAGTTCTGGGTCACCTTCAGTTGATCAGACGGTAGAACCTGGATCAGCAAAGATTAGTCAAATACAGTACAGGAGCCCGATATAGTAAGAAAATTTCCAACACGGAACGGGGAAAGGACTGAGTCTTCGTGTCGGTGTATCTTTATTGAAACTTTGTAGGTACTTACGTATTTACTCTGAACTTAAGGTCTCAGTGTCGAAGTCTCCTACGGACAAAATTATCTGCCCCCGGATCCATCCGAAGGACAAGGGAGGGAGAAGAGGTAAACACACTACTGACCTCAGGTCATACTCGTCTGTAGAAACCAGGGTCTGGAGACGGTTGGTTTCGTCTCCGTCGTCACCAACTTAGGGTACGTCTTCTGTCCACTTCTATAAGTCGTCCTTCCACTGGGGTGACCGTTTTGTACCTATCAAGAATCATCGACACAAAAAGTTCCACAGTAGGATCCTCAGGACCGTAGTCTAAGTGTACACACGAAAAATTTTTAAGTCTAAACACGGACGGGTCGGGGTTGATTTAGTCATAAAAGATAACCAACCCTCCCACCCACCCCCACTGACCCCTGAACACAATCAACTGAGTCCGACGTTTTATGAAGTCTGATACACTGAACTTGTTGTCTTTACCAGATAAGATCAGTAATACCCCAAATCTTCAGGTTCCACTACCACGACCGTCCAAACCGAAGAAAACTCCGGAGAGAGGAACTATACATCTACCGACGTGAAAACGAGTGAGAGGTATCCCAGGAGGGAGGTATAAGGACTCGGGGAGTACAGAGAGTCATACAGGATTAAAAAAGACTATTCTGGTGTGTCAGACTGACTCATCCTGGGCGGTACACCCCAGAAGTCAAGTTGAGTCAGCGAGTCAGTACAGGCTAAGAAACGCTGGTGTTCCTGGCGTCGTGCGGTCCGAAGGGACAGGTAGTGGTTGAGGGGCTCGAACGAGTCTGAGTACAGGTAGCTCAGTCACTACGGTAGGTTGGTAGAGTAGGAGACAGTAGGGGAAAAGGAGGAAGTTAGAAAGGGTCGTAGTCCCAGAAAAGGTTACTCAATCGAAAAGGGTAGTTCACCGGTTTCATAATCTCAAAGTCGAAATCGTAGCCAGGAAGGTCACTTATAAGTCCTGATTAAAGGAAATCCTACCTGACCAATCTAGAGGAAAGTCAGGTCCCTGAGAGTTCTCAAAAGAGGTTGTGGTGTTAAAACTTCGTAGTTAAGAAGTCACGAGTCGGAAGAAATACCAGGTTGAGAGTGTAGGTATGTGCTGATGACCTTTTTGGTATCGAAACTGATCTGTCTGGAAACAACCGTTTCATTACAGAGACGAAAAATAATACGACAGATCAAACCATTATCACACCCCCGAATAAAATTGAATTAGTGGAGAAATCTCCAGGATAGAGGTTTAAGTCGGTATAAGACTCCATAACCACCAATACCGAAGTCGTATACTTAGAAAGTGTGTTAAGTCATGTATTTTCATGTAAGTAATTTTTTTTTATTTTTTGGTCTACTAAGTCTTCGTGTTTAAATTTTTCGTCACTAACAAGAAGGGAGGAAGGGAATGTCTCTTGACATCCCGACATCGATCAGGAACCGTTCTGGTTATCGAAAGACAGAGAACGACGAGATTTGAGTAATCCGTGTAGACACTCGTAGTATTGGTAGTTCCGGCTCCTTACGATACATGAAAAATTGGATTACACTACTGAGAAAGGAAGATTTGACTTGACAGGAGTAATCCTTGAGAGTCTTGTAATTTTTGTTAAATGGAGAATCCGATTCCTCATACACATTCGTATTCAAAATAAAACGGTCCGAGTTGTCTGTAACAAAAATACTTATTGTTGGAGATTATCCTTGTAGTTGGAGGTAGGTAAGTAATGGGTCAGGTAACTCGACGGTATACGATTCGAATATACGCTTCAGTATACGATTCTCGAACTTATTGAACAGTAGTCGTGTCGGACCGTTGGTCAATCGGGTCGTCGGTACTGTGTGTCCTGCGTCACACGGACAGTTTGAAACGTTAATGCCCTCTAAACAGACATGGATGATTATAGTAGATGGTTTAATATAATATAGTACGGAAAAAAAACGGTCGGCTATTCAAAGAACTCTCACCTCCGTTCGTAATATGGAATGGGTCGAAATAAAGAGATTTTATCACGGTCCGTATTTATAAAAAACTTACTTACACTTATTACTTAAATGAATTTACGGAAATCCATACTCTAAACGGACTTCTCCATCCCCGTCTGGAAACGTCTACGACGTAAAAAAAATTTAAAATAAAATGTTCAACTTCCAAATATCGTTAGGACGTAGTTCGTTCAGATGACCCCGGTAAAGAGGTTATCGTAAACGAGTGAAGGACAGAGACACAGTGCGAAGCCATTAAGAGTGTTATAGAGTTTGAAGAAGATATATATTAGTACAAATAATACCACTAGTCACTAGAAACTACAATGATGATGTTGAGTGCCTTCCGAGTCTACTACCAATCATAAAAAAACCCCCCCGTTATTTTATAAAAATTTAATTCCATCCATGTAAAAAAATCTGTATTATGATAACTTGTGATTTATCTGATATCTTGTCACATTTACATTGAAAAGATACATGACCCCTTGGTTTTTTAAGCACGAAATAACGTCAACAGACCTTGACTTGGGTGGTGGACAGACTCCAGACGGACGGACATGAAGGAAATTGGGAATAGTTTAAAGTGTTTTAATTTGTATGAACAATAAAATTTAGAAACGGATACCTCCACTTTCTTTTGGAGTTATAAAGAGACATATTGGAGTTCTTGTTGTTACGTTTTTTTTTCATTTTAAGTTTATATATAGAAATTATCTTTTTAAATTATTATACGGTCATTCACCACTTGCTTCCTCATTAAGACAATATCTTTCGTGTAATACCACCATAACACGCAAATGGAACAACGAGACCCGACTCGTCTTTATTTCACCGGGACCTTACTTTACTTAGTCCAGAAACTCTCTCTCCTACGTTTTGAGAGGGGGAGCAGGGGAGACGGGTGACGGTGCGTGAGTGCGTCCGTGCGTCGTCGTCGTCGTTGTCGTCGTACTAAACACAAATTTCTCTCCTGACGAGGATCTTTTCAGGGAATTTTTTTTTTTTTACGTAGACCAAGGACTCGTAAAGGTCCGGTATTAGTACCAGAAAGGGACTCGACGGTTCTTCTTGGTTCACAAGTAAATCCTGAATCTGAAAAAGAACGAAACACTCTCAAACAGTAAACTAAGTAATCTCATCCTACTTTCACCATTAACCCATATAATAAACGTACTCCCTCTTAGAAATTTTTTAGTAAAGTAATAAGAGAGTTTTGTTACGGTAAACAATTTTGTAAAGATCGAATTCTGATTTTACACTGCACAAATGACCTCTCTCTTTTTATAATGGCTCTCGTCCGTCCACTCTTCCACCGTTATTGAGTTTTCTCTGAATACTTTTCTACCAGAAACACTATAGGATTAACCTTGAGGGAACTACTTCACAAAACTATTAAGTCTATCTCAACTTGGACTTTTATTGAATAGACTAAGACATCCTTTTGTTTAGAAAAGAAATAATTCATTCCTCCATCACAATTCACATTGTCAAATTTTTCCTATGTATTTTTTGGATAAACTCCTTAGGTGGTGAAAGTTCATGGAATCGTAGTGATTGGATGTATTATCTCACATTACAAAGAAAATAAGAGGGGGGAGGAGTAATAGTCACCACTCTAAAAAATCTTTTTATTACGGAGTCCAGTACGGAACTCTTCACTACCTATAACCGTTTTTGTTCCAGACGAAACAGACAGTTATGAGTGAGATTTGTTACTTCTTAGATGTGGGATGTGAACGAGAGGGTCCTACCTAGGTCCTTACGGAAGGGTGCCGAAGCTACTGGTACTCGTCATCGACCCTTTTCGGCTCAAAGAGACCCTTCTAACTCCCCCTCTATCTAAAACCCCACGGGTAGGGACCTATCACGACTTCTGTCCTTGGGTCTCTTCTGTTACTTCCCTGTAACACTGACAGAAAACCTAAACCCTTCAAACTTTACCCAAAGAAGATTTTAGTACAAGAAAGATTGACACCTGAATGACCATACGGAAAGGTCTCTTCCCTCAGTAAAACCGTCTCGACGTACATGAAGTGACGATTGCCACAAGAAATGATGCATTAAGAGAAATGAGTGTTATAAGTGTTTGCTATGATTAAGTACAAATATTTGTATAAAATCTTTAGTCTGAAAATTAATAAGAAACGACCCGAAGGACGATCAATCGGGTAGAGACTGGAGGACAACAGGACGACACAGACTTGTCGACTCAAGAAATCAAAAGGTGTAGAAGAATTGTACGCGACCGAACCGACAATCGAACACCAATTCAATGACGTGTCGTCACCCCGGAACAAAATGAAAGAAGAATATTACAGGTTCTCGTCTTATATTGCATCCTTGTACGCTTATAAGATATTTTAACGTCACGAACAAACTTGAAAATAAAAAATAAATAAAAAACTGACGTGGTGAGTACGCCCTAGAGAGGTTGTTCCCTAGTTTGGGTACGAGGGACGTCACCTTCGCGTCTAGGAATTGGTGACCTGAGGGTCCCTTCAGGGACCTTAAAATTATTACACTAACGTATTCAGTTTGTTCCAAGAAGACTAAAGTAGAGTCATAGAAAAATCGAAAAGCATTTAGAGAATTAAATTTTCAAAATTCTTTTTCTACAAATATAAACGATGGTTAAAGAAAAATTTTTTTTCTTTAGTTTTGGTTTTCTTTTGTTACGTGGAAGGGAAAAGACGGTCTTTGACTTCCCAATGTTTATGATTGAGTGACTCGGGAGGGTGGGGGTAATGAGTCATCTGGGAACAAGCGTTCAATCAGTGCCGACTCGAGATCCCGACAAGTAAACTAATTTATCTACTGTATAAAACGCAGTCTATGTTGATGAGTTGTCTGAAAGTAGGTCACACCGAAGGACGACGTCTAGTCGGTCGGGGAGTGTTGGTGGTAGACTCTTGGAAACATTATTAATGGTGGACGTCTAGAAAAGGTAAGTAATGGATGTCATGTCGGAAGTTCTCACCAGCGAGTGTAAAGTCTCTTCTTTATCCTTCGACAAAAGGAAAGGGAAGAGGTATGAACCACGAGGGTTTCCCGATCGGGTGGCGACTAATAGTTCGAAGGATTACCCCTTCGCGTCGTCACGGAGACAATGTAAGAAGGTAGTAGTCGGGGTACAGACTACTTACACGAACTTATACATGTGGTGACGAGAGTTCTCCTTATATTACCCGGGCGAATTTTTATTGGTGGGGAAGGGTACGACACGAGTAAGTAAGAGCCATTCGTAAGATGTAATCTTTTCTATAAAACGAGAACACCACTAACACACTCCTTTCTCAACTGGTTGTGACTTCTAACTCATAATAGTTTCTTTTTTTTTTTAATTGACTCTGAAAAAATAAAGAAAAGAATAGGTCAATAATAGATCTATCCGTGACTTAACTTTATTATCATTCTAATGACCCGACGAATAACTATTTAATCTGGAAACAATTAGGGTTATAAGAAAAAAACAAAACAAAACAAATATGAAATAAAATGAAAACAAGGTATTTATATATATATCAAAACATTGATCTTATTTCAATTTAAAAACTCTTCTTAAAAATTAACATCTTATTAACAAAACGTTACAACACAATCAAAGACGACATGTCGTTGTACTTAGTCCAAATTCATATGTATATAGGGGAGGGAGAACTTAGAGGGAGGGTGAGGGAGGACGATTATAAGAATCCCAAAAAACGAACTCTATTTAAAGAACTATCTAAGTCCAGTACCTTAGTGTTTTAGGACCTTCATTTGAATATTTGAGAGACTAGGTTAGAAAGTTAAGATCGAACTCTTTCTGAAAAGATAAAAAAAATTAATTTTTTTTAATTTTCTCATTTCTGGAATTATATAACGTGAAGAAAATGAAAAGTTTTAATTTTTTATTTGAATGTTAAAATCTTATATCTAAATGTTTTTCAACGTTTCTACTATTAGGGATATGTAGGTTTTTATCAAAGGGGACAATAAGACCTCTTCCTTTACCGTTAGGTGAGGTCGTGAGAACGCACCTTTTAGGGCACCTACCTCTTCGGACTATCCGATGTCAGGTACCTCAGCGTTTCTCAGCCTGTGCTGACTCGCTGAAGTGAAAGTGAAATTGTAGAATTTAATCATACCATGTAAATTACGTCAATTACTTGGACTATGTAATAAGAAGTAACTTCAGTTATAAAATAAGTCTACAGGAAGTCAAGTCAAGTCAGCGAGTCAGTACAAGCTGAGAAACGCTGGGTTACTTAACGTCGTCCGGTCCGGAGGAACAGGTAGTGGTTGAGGACCTCAAGTCAGTTCGAGTGCAGGTAGTTCGTCACTACGGTAGGTCGGTAGAGTAGGAGACAGGAATCAAAAATAGATTACTGACGGGAAAAAGACATGGTTCTAGGGTACGTCCTACACAACACACGACAACAAACGAGTCAGCACACACTGTGAAACGTCGGGACACATGACAACCCAAGGAGACAGGTACCCTAAAGGGTCCGTTCTTATGACCTCACCCAACGGCAAAGGAGGAGGTCCGTAGAAGAGCTGGGTCCGTAGGTTGGGTGTAGGGGATGTGACCGTCCTCCTAAGAAATGGTGATCGTGGTGGAGTCTTAGGGGGTACGTCCTATGGTGTAATGTAAGTCACTAGTTTAGATGATTCCGGGAAAAATTGACACAATCACAAAGTCTGAAAGGAACAAAAACTACTGGAATTACCAAACCCCCTTATGACCAGTTGATAAAATATCTTATCGGGATGTTTACCTAAACAGACTACAAAAGAAATACTAATCCGACCACAATGCTCGAAACTCCTTCCGTACCTTCACTTAACGGTAAAAGTAGAGTAACAGACTTTTTACATACGATAGTTGTACTGAGTTATGACGACTACAATTGTGACTGGTGATCCGAGTCCATCACAAACATTCCAAAGAGGGGATATCAATGAGTAAAAAGGGAAAGGTATAACGAGAGAAGTATTCCTTCAGGGATATTTCTTCCCTAGTCCTCGATCCGACTGGAAGAAACTCCTACTTCACAGATGTATCTAATAAACATTAAGACGCACCCTCTAAACAGAGAAGAGGGGGTAAACAATAATTAAGTCAGTGAATAAATATTAATATACCTGAGTACTTGTAAATAAAGTATGAAACATTATATTAAGTCACGAAATAAAACAATAAATTTAACAAAGTCGAAACTGGTAACCCTCGAGAAAAGCAACTGTGGACAGAAGAATTGTAGTAGGGTAGTGACGTCCAAACCAGAAAGAAAAAATTCCCAAAAAACCACCACCACGAACAAAAACAAAACAAAATTGTAAAAGACTGATATTCGTGATGTTCTATGAGGTCCGAATAGGACGCATAAAGGGTGGGGTCTGGACCTTACTCGGTAAAGAGGTAGAACCAAACAAAGTAACCTCTTTTGATAATCTTTGGCTCTAGACCCGTGGGTAAAAAAGATAACGACGACCTCATGACAACCTAGGTCCGTAAGAACCGATTGTCTCGTTCCCTTATATACACACATATGATTAAGTACACATAAGTGTATAGGTATTTATAAAGACATACAGTGATTGACGTAGAACTGGAATATACAATTTGTATTCAAGTCGACTACAGAGGTTGAAATCATGTAACATCTGAGGAGGAGAACGAATGGATATTGGAGTGTGAGGTTGTCACTCTATGGACCGAGGGTCGTAGACGATAGGAAAACGAATCAATAAGTCAAGGAATATGTGACTAAAACCTTAATAAACGGACATAAGGACCCCCTTTGTCGAAATAGTTGACATCTTGTCACGAGACCATGTCAAGGAAGACGGAAATGGGAATAAAAATTATAATGTGTTCATTCACTGAAAAAGGGGAAGCCACTAAAGTATCTAAACATTGTACACACACACGGACGTACAACTTCAGTGCAGACTGAGAAATGCTGGGGTACCTGACATCGGACGGTCCGAGGAGACAGGTACCTTAAAAGGTCCGTTCTTAAGACCCCACCCAACAGTAAAAGATGAGCTCTCGTAGAAGGACTGAGACTCTAGTTTGGGTGTAGAGGACGCAGAGGACCTGACCGTCCGCCTAAGAAAGGGTGACTTCGTGCATCAATCTAAGAAAATGAGTGTCAGACGTAAGGTAGGACACTGGGAGACTGGAGAATTAAATAAAGAAAATTAAACGTATACTATTCCGAGTGAGAAACATTATTCTAAGACACCCAAAAGTGTTTATGTCCACAGAAATGTCATAGTATGTCTTATCAAAGTAACGGGATTTTTTCAGAGGATACGAAGTGGATAAATTAGGAAAGGGTTGGATAGGGAAGAACTTGGAGACCTTCGGCCACTAGACAAATGATAGAGACATCAAGACGGACAAAGTCTTCCAGTATTTACCTTACCATCTCTGACTGGAAAAGGCTGACCGAAGTGAATCGTTATATGTGAACTATAAGTAGGTACAGAAACGTACCAAACTATCGAGTATTAAAAAATAACGACTCACCATAAGGTGACACAACCCTATCGTGTCAAATAAATGGATAAATGAGTAATTTCTTGTAGAAACAACGAAGGTCAAACCGTCCCAATATTTATTCCGACGGTATTTTTAAGAACGCACCAGGTGACACACAACCTCTTTTTACCTCATCCCCTATGAGAAGAGGTAAGAAAGGAAGTTCCTGGGTCCAACTATTTCATGAAAGGTAGAAATCACACCTTGAGATATTTCACATAAGATCAACAACTGTAGGTTCATCGTTACCACCCCCTCTCTCTTTCATCGTTTAGTACGATATCTAAAATACCCGTTCCGGACCTACACCATGTATGTAGTTAAAGACGGGTATAAGGAAATCAACCTTGAGTCGACTTACTGGGATAACTAACTCCCTCCGACCTGACACACGGGTCCTTCTCTTCCTTTATGCAAATCACTTGTGTACCGCAACAGAAACGGAATTACGGGGTAAACTAGTGGTTATAGATAAATGAGAAGGAGGATTTGAACCCAGCGTGAATGTGTGAGGGGGTTCCCATGTGCCAGGTCTCAGGGTAGGTCGGTGACGTAGATGACTTTCAGATCCTGGAGTCCGACCACACCACCAGACCCCACTGAAAACTGTGATTTCTGTGGTATGTCACCACCCCGTCCCCCTCCCACCGGTGTTCTTTGTGAATAAGACTTTTCCCCTACTTCTGCTGAATCGTCAATGACTACGTCTCGTCACTACCTTAGGGGACCCCGACCGCAATACTTCAGAAAGATAGGACCGTTATCTTCTCCAGGGAGCAATAGGACACTGACTTGAAATGAAACGAGAAACCCTCCTTCAGGTACCGGAGACCTAGGTAAAGGATTCCCTAAGAGGGAAAAAGAAAGAGAGGGAATAGGTGTAGACTTTCCCCGTAAACCATGGGAGATAATCTTCAATATCGTAAGGGACGTAAACCTTCTAATTTACAGGTTCCTAATAAAATTCAGTGTTTTTCAGTCTCTAAAATACGCACATACAAGTACCAAAGAAACCATTATTTTAAGGGAATCTTTGAATTAGTCAAGGACTAGGTAATAGGAAGTCAGTAAGGTGTAAGGTCATTCGAGTACTGTCTAAGAAATCAACCATACTAGGGGTTTAAATATAATAAAGAACCGAAGGGGAAATAGGAAGGGGTTTGAGTAGAGGACGTGGATTTACTACTTAAAAACTTCGACAATCAGAGTTCTCCCTTCCAGTATAAGAATTACACTGAAACGACACTCTACTTCAAAATCACCAGAGAAACCAAGTTTCTGTGAAAATAAGAATTTAAGAGTTTAGAATTTTACCCAACATCTCCGTCAACTGAAAAAGTGGTAACTGGTTTAACGATCTTTGACAGGTTAAGAGAGGATACATGTAGAAAAAGAAAAGACGGTACGGTTTGAGTCGGTTCCAGTGGTCGTATGTGATTAGGTAAGAAAAAAAAGTTGGTCAAAGAGGTCGTTTCGGTGAAGTCACCCGTGCACCAAACAGAAGGTACAATGATGTTTTAAAGGGGTTTACAAAAAGGGTGTCATATTGTAGTCACAGGTAGGGAGACTGTAGACTATAATCAAAGGTAATATATATATATATATATATATATATACATAATATATATATATATACATAAGGTATATATATTACGGTATATAAAATCCAAACATAATGTCATCGTGGGACGTAGTTCCATAACTAAAGACATAATCCTATTAACTGTGGAGACAACTAAAAGTCACTCTTAGGGTTGTACTTTTAGAGTTACTGAATTTCGTGACTTTCATGTAATAACAAGAGTAGTGTAAGGTTACACCAGAAGTCCCTCTAGATCAGGTGTATCGGCAAATCTCTTGGTCTTACTGCCAACGTAGAGGTGGAAGTTGTACACCGAGTGTTCCAGTAAAATTCGTGGTTGTAGGTCTTTTTGTTACCCTCCTCTCTGGATAATAAAGACGGAATTAAGGGGACCGGTCTTGAATAAACACACCAGAGTTAATATTAACGTTCCGTCCATTCTTCATATTAGATAGAGACTCACATATACTGGTTCTCTTTTGTCTTTATCCGAACCAATTGTTTCGTAACTAAAACAGTGTCAGAGTAACTCGAAGACAGTGGAGTAATTATTTTACCTTGGTAACTATCGAATGGAGTATCCCATAACACACACTGAAGATATTAAATATATTCGTTGTAAACTCAAGGACCATGTAAAAGAGTATAAACTTTCTATCCTCATTAGGTTGGACGGGGGACGGAAGATAAACAGAAGGAAGAAGGGTGGGGGTGGAAAAAAAAAAATATTTTCATTGAAGTTGACACGGGAAGTTTAATTACTTCCACCTTGATCGAGATAATGACACTAGTATACTAGTCACCGTACTCTTATACAGGGTAGAGGGTCTCATTACCTTTATTTTCGTTTTTATTTGTTTACCCTGGATTAATTTGAATTTTCGAAAACGCGTTGTTTCCTTTGATATTCGTTCCACTTTTCTGTCGGAAGTCTTACCCTCTTTTATTATCGTTTACTTCGTTGACTGTTTCTTAATTAGAGTTTTTATATGTTCGTCGAGTACGTCGAGTTAAGGGTTTTTTATTTGCTGGGTTAGTTTTTGACCCGGTTTCTTCATTTGTCTATAAGGAGGTTTCTTCTGTATGTCTACCGATTGTTGTGCTTTTCTACGAGTGGTAGCGAGTAAATAGTCTCTTTACGTTTAGTTTTGGTGTTACTCCATGGTAGAGTACGGTCAATCTTACTGACGATAGTTTTTCAGATGTTTGTTATTTACGACCTCTCCCACGTCTCTTTTCCCTTGGGAAAATATAACAACCACCCTTACTTTTGATCATGTCGGTGATACCTCTTCTCACACCTCTAAGGAATTTTTTGATCTTTATCTTGACGGTATGCTGGTCGTTAGGGTGACGACCCGTATGTGTGGCTCCTTTGGTCTTAACTTTCTCTGTGCACATGGGGTTACAAGTAGTGTCGTGACAAATATTATCGGTCCTGTACCTTCGTTGGATCTACAGGTGACCGTCTGCTTACCTTTTCTTTCGACACCATACATATGTGTTACCTTGTAATGCGTCAATAATTTTTCTTACGTAAACTTAATCAAGATTACTCCACCTACTTTGACCTCGGATAAATATCTCACTTCATTCAGTCTTTCTTTTTATGGTTATTTCATATATATATGCCTTAAATCTTTCTACTATCGCTGTTGGGATATGCGTTCTGTCGTTTTCTCTGTGTCTACATTTCTTGTCTGAAAACCTGAGACACCCTCTTCCACTCCCACCCTACTAAACTCTCTTATCGTAACTTTGTGCATATAATGGTATGCACTTTATCTACTGGTCGGGTGCAAGCTACGTCCCGTGAGTTTCGGCCACGTGACCCCGTTAGATCTCCCTACCCTATCCCTCCCACGAAGTCCTACCCCCTGTGTGCATGTGGGTGCCGACTAAGTACAGTTACACACCGTTTTTGGTCATGTTATAATATTTCATTAATCGGAGGTTAATTTTATTAAAATTTTTATTTTTCGTTCGTCGACTAACATTGAGTTTATAAGTCTAAACCAAAACGACGAGAGAACCACAGACAGAGAGAAGGAACCCGATGTGAATTAGGTTTTTAGAACAATTGAAGGTAGTCTATCGATCCGAAGTGTACGAATGACGACGGAAAACTGTATACCTGTGATCTCTACCAGAACAAGAATCTAAAAGTAGGAGTAGGTTTTAATAATCTAAGGACCTTGTGTTTGACACATATTAACTTAAGTGGTTCTGTAAATAATTAAATATTCGGTTTGTGGTTTCTATTACTAGTATAGATCTAGTAGGGAGGTTCACGCAGTCCGTCAAGTACCACTATCCGACATTCTTTATTGACAGAAAAGGGTCCTATCCATGGTTGTACGGTTCGAGGAATTAGATTATGTAGTACCATTAGTCACAAAAATTTTTATGACTTAGGACGTATTACTTCTGTGTCTCTGTGACTCTTCAGAGTCGTTACGAAATGGGATTAACAGTGTATCGACTTTCGGACCCTAGGGGGTTGCCAACCTTCGACGACGGTACCTTTGGAATTACAAGGTAGTAGAGTCTCTAATTTTTAACTCTGATAATTACCGGGACTGTTGTCAAACGTACAAAGTAATCAAATTTCTTTTTTTTCTCCGGTAATAAGATTCCAAGTTCCCTTAACCCAAAAACTTACTACAAAAAATAAGAGATAATTTTATCAGGTTGGTATTAAACCAACCATATTACCTTCTTCCTTTTGTTGACTTCTCTTTAATCCCGTAAAGTCGTCTAGTTAAGAAGGAAAAGAGGAACTGGAAAGGGACGACAAACAAATTCGCTCGTGCCCACCCCTAACTTCCTACGGGTCCTTTGCTCCCTCTTCGGTTGCTGTCGGAAGAAAGATAAGGTCACATCTAGGAAATACTTAGGGTCCGAGGAGGCAAATACTTCGTCGTATTAATCACCTCACAAACCTTTTGACTCCCGTGTTGGATAAATGACTCAGTATTTTATTTAAGTGACTCAGAGTTGGTCGTAAATAATTTTCGTCTGACTTTATTTTAGTTTTCCCTTTTATGACTCTCCACAAGGGGTAACAACCCCATCCATGAGAAAGATGACCAAACGTTACATTTCAATGAAGGATCACGAACAACTCCAAGTCGGACCATCTGATCCTTCTGAGAATCGAGGAGAGGAGGGTACCTGTGTGTGTTATGAATGTCTTTTCGGTAGAGATTCTTGTTGGACTTCTGTTCGCCTTGTCTAAAAGGTGTTGATGTCTTTATTTCCTGTCATCGTTCTGTTCATCCTTCCTGTCTCTACATCAGATCAGTCTTCTGTGTGGGGACCACGCCACTGGGTGTTCACCCTCCCTAGTGTCGATGTTCGCAGGGAATTCCTCGTTCCCGAGACTCGGGGTACAACCCGAGGGTTCGAGGGTCTCTTGGACTTTGTCCTTCTACTTGGGGGTAGGGTAGACTGAAACTCTGGGTCGTACCTCAAACAGACCTTTTCTCCCCTCCGACACCCTTCGGTTTTAAGACGAGAACTTTCCGAGTACGGGTTTGTGTGAACGAGTCCCAGGGTCGTGTCTCCGTCACTGAACTGAGTCACAGGTCCAGTATGCTCTTCCTCTCAGTGACTGATTAAAGTCCCACACACGGTCTCACCGGCCCAGACTACCTCGAAAGGGGTCCTTACCTCCACGACCGTCCGGGATAAAAAGAAAGTAAGAAAAGTGGATCGACCAGATCGTGACCGTTCGTGGAAAGACAGTGGAAGATCGTTGGACCGATTGTGGCACGTGTGGTGGGTCCGTAAGGGGGACTCTAGTCGGGGGGGTTGAGTGGACGGGACGAGGAGGTTTTGTCGAGAACGGATGGGGTCGGTCGTCTACCGGGGTCGACCGTGGCCACGGAGAGGTTTCGGTGAGGGTGAGGACCGCTGATCGGGACGTGTGGTTGTATAGGTAGTCATAGGTGTTGATCAGGAGAGTCGACCCAGCCCCTGGTCGAGACGGTTGGTCGTGTAGACATCGTTAGAGGTGGCTTAGTGTTGTTCTCCCGTGCACGTCGGGTGTGTTCCCTGTGGGGACCTCGTGGACAGAGGTCTCTGGTCTCCCCTGACGTGGTGACCGGTGAGTGGGGGCCCCGTGGTAGATGTGCTCCGGTAAACTTTATGGCAGGTGTACTTTCCTGTTCTGTTATGGGAACTTTTTCTAGAGTTGTTTTCCCTCTGTTCGTTAAAGGGTCTATTTTACAAGTTTTATGGTCCATATTTTTACGAGCGACTTGAGTTCTCCTTCTTGTCTACTTGAGTCCCTCTTATGGTTGTCTTTCTATCTTTTATAATTCTTCTTGGTTGATCGTGACTTATTATGTAATTGTCTTTACTTTTTATGTGATTTTCTCGGGTATCACCCAATCTCCTATGTCGTCTTGTCCACTCGTTAGACCTCCTGTCCCATCACCTTTAGAGGACTAGTCCTGTCGTTTGTTTCTTAAAAATTTTTACTCCTATCGAATTCCCGGACAGATCCTGTTGTAGTTCGTGTGATCGTAAACGTGATGTTCGTAAGGTCTTCTCTCTGTCTTTCCCTGTCTTTTAGATAAACTTCTTTATTACCACCTTTTGAAAGGATTGGATCGTTTTCTTTGTCTGTAGGTTCAGGTTCTTCGTGTCTCTCAGGGTTTGTTCTCCTTGGTCTTACCTTAGTGTGGTTTGTGGGATTTCGATTTTGCAATCTAGGTTTCTACTTCTTAGAATTTTCGTCGTTCTCTTTTCGTTGATCAATGTACTTCTCACTTTCAATGAAACAGTACAGACTGAGAAACGTTGTCCTACCTGACGATATCGGACGGTCCGAGGAGACAAGTACCTTAAGAGGTCCGCTCTTATGACGTCACCCAACGACAAGGGAGAGGTCCCCTAGAAGGACTGGGTCCCTAACTTGGGTCCAGAAGGTGTAACGTCCTCCTAAGAAATGGTAGACTCGGTGGTCCCTTCGGGTCAATGTATGTTCCCTTGGAGGTCTTGTGATAGTCGACTAAAAAGTCGTCTTTAAAATGTTCAGTCTTCCCTGACCGTCCGATATAAGTTTCACGACTCTCTCTCTCTCTTTTTTTTTTTTTTTTGCAATAATGGTTCATATGAGATGGACCGTTTCAATAGTAAGTCTCGACTCGCTCTCTCTCAAAGGTCCTGTTCGTTTTCGATTTCCTCAAGTAGTGATGATTTGACCGGAATGTTCTTTACTATTTCCCTGAAGAAATTTGTCCCTTTTTTATTTTGTATTGATTTCGTTACCGTAGGGTGAGGTCATGAGAACGGACCTTTTAGGGTACCTGCCTCCTCGGACCACCCGACGTCAGGTACCCCAGCGATCCTCAGCCTGTGCTGACTCGCTGAAGTGAAACTGAAAAGTGAAAGGACGTAACCTCTTCCTTTACCGTTGGGTGAGGTCACAAGAACGGACCTCTTAGGGTCGCTACCCCCTCGGACCACCAGACGGCAGAAACCCCAGCGTGTCTCAGCCTGTGCTGACTTCGCTGAATCGTCGTCGTCGTCGTCTTTGTTCTTATAATACTCCCCTTTTTTTAGAGTAACCATTTCCGTTTGTATATCATTTCCATCACTTATTTGGTTGATTTTACAATCATACTTCTGATTTTCTGTTTTAATCATTTTAGTAGATAGATTTTATCAATTCACTATGTTTTTTCTATATCTTATATTACAGTTTTTACATTTTACACCCTCCTGTCATTTTTGTATTACTAAAATTCTATACGAACTTGAATTCATGGAGTTGAATTTATATATATATATGTATGTGTGTCTATGTGTTTTTTATTTCTCTTCTTTGTATTTGTTACTTTCTTTCAGTAGTTTGGTGTCACCTTTTCTTTTTTCTCTTCTTCTTTCTTTGTCTCTTATTGATTTTAGTTGGTCTCCCGAAGGGACCACCAGGTCACCCTTTCTTAGGTGAAACATTCCGTCCCCTGCACCCAAACTAACGACCAGGTCCCTCTAGGGTGTACGGAACCCCGTTGATTCGGGAACTTGGTGTCGACGACTCGCTCCGAGGTCTCGGGGACGAGTCGTTGATGACTCGGACGGACGGTGCTGGGGACTTCGGGCTCACGGGATCTCGGGCACGAGGTGTCGTTCCTTTCGGTGACGTCACTCTTCGGATGTGTGATGTTGTTTCCCACCGGGGACGAACGGTGCTGATCTCTTTCGGGCACGCGTCGTTACTTCCGGGTCGTGTCCGTTTCTATTGGTCTTGGTTGACGTATTTACTTACTAACAAAATTTCAGTTCCTCTTCGTCTTATTCTTTTCCGTATATCTAACCTTTCTGTACTTTACTAAAAGTCCTTTGTTATTACTTTTCCGTTATCTAATGATAGTCATGGATAATTATTAATGAAATTGTACATCACACACAAATGTGTGTGTGTGTTGATCCGGTATTTTTTCTTACTTTAGAACGGTAAACGTTTCTGTACGCACCTGGAACTCTCATGGTATGACTCACTCTATTCAGTCTCTCTCTCTCTCTTTGTGGTATACTAGTGTGAACATACACCTTAGACTTTTTTTTTGTTTTCTTTCCTGGTCTGTTTTGTTTGTCAGCATCCATGGCTCTTACTTGACCACCAACGGACTACCCTCTCCCCGTGACCTGACTCAACTTGTCCACTTCCTCTAATTCTTCACGTCTGAAAGTCAATACTTTGTCTGTTCAGTCCCCCTACATTACATGTCGTGTCCCTTGTATCAGTTATTATCACGTTATAGAAACACATCGCTGCCTACCATTGATCTGAATGACACCACTAGTGAAACATTACATATATTTATAGCTTAGCGATACAACCCGTGGACTTTGTTTATAGAGTTGAGGTGAAGTTTTTTCTCTTTTACTATTATTTTAATGAAGGATACCACTTCGTATTGGTATGTACAAACTTTTCGTACCAACGTCACGTACAAAAATTTGTACATCAAAACCGCCACGGCCCAGAAATAACGACGCACGTCTGCAAGAGGTCAACGACTCTCATCGTCGATGAGATCAGTGCCACACACCCGAATAGTGGTGCTACAAAAGAGAATAACACCCCGTGTCCGAGTCACCGACACCGAGCGTCTGAGCTCACCCCCGAGTCATCAACACCACGTGCCCGAATCAACGGGGCTCCGTACACCCTAGAAGGGTCGGGTCCCTAGCTCGGACACAGGGGATGTAACCGTCCGCCTAAGAAATGGGGACCCCTGGTGAACCCTTCGGGATGTCACGTACTAATTCTCGAGTCCTATGATGTAAGGTCGACATCGTCAGTCAGTGAATTGGACAGATACCTAGACACACGAATAGACATTGTGTCCTTACTATGGATCATCCTGGTACTGTAACAACAATTCTCTTTTATTAATTTGGTGTATTTCGTGAGTCTTATACGGGCCGTGTACACTTCACTAGGTTACTCAGTCGAAAACTTTTATGTAGTAGTTAATGAACCTCCTTAATGAACCTCACTAGAAATCTAATGACCTGTACAGATAGAAAAGTATAAATACAACCATTTTATACCGGTTTAGAACCGTCAAATCTTTTCGTAGTAATGTTTAGTAGGACAATCTCGTGTACCATGTCGTGTAGGGAATCTATGGAGAAGTCTGGTAATACGTTCAAAATGAGGACAGAGAACTTTGGTCTTAGTAATACCGTAAGATACGTAGTGCTTCAGGAGTCTCTTTACAAAAATATCTGTTTACGTTTACCATCCCGAGAAATAAAAAAGGGATTCGTTGTTGCTTCAAAAATCACGTTAAAGAGGAATTTCCGACGTAGGATAGACTTACCTGGCGACCTTATGGTAAATCGTGTAGTTTTGTAATTAGGTGAGTCACCACAGACTTTCCAATTACGTCCGAGACCTTTACTGACTGGACGAGCTCCGGTCAGGACTCTCTTGTCTCAAGGTTCAGTCTACACCCCGTAACGGGACCCTTTTGGTCAGTCTCCTCTCGTTACACTCCAGTGTCTATGTCTGTACGTCCCAGATGACCAAATACCGTGAAACCCCTAGATTTAGATCCCCAACGGAATAAAGAAATTTCATTTTACAATTTTACTAAGCGTCACATTATAAAGTTGACTGATTTTGAAATGAGTCGCCTTGAGTAACCCCAGTCTCTACAAGACTTCTGATTTTACACTACTAACAAGGTACACAAATTTTAAGAAATGGAAGTGGGTCAGGGGTCTTGTCCCCTCTCGACTGAGTTTTCGTGTTAACGGAACATTGAAGGGATCCATAACGTCAATTAGGTCCCTTGACTCCCGGTCTCTTAAACTTTCTTCCTCCCCGAAGGGACCACCAAGTCTCCTATTTCGTAGACGGACGTTACGTCCTCTGGGTCCAAACTAGGGACCCAACCCTTCTAGGGGACCTCTTCCTTTACCGTTGGGTGAGGTCATAAGAACGGACCTCTTAGGGTACCTGTCTCCTCGGACCGCCCGATGTCAGGTACCCCAGTGTTTATCAGCCTGTGCTGACTCGCTGAAGTGAAATCTGTTGAAGATATGACTCGAATGGTCCACCGCGATCGTCATTTCTTGGGTGGACGGTTAAGTCCTCTGTGTTCTCTACGTCCAAACTAGGGACCCAACCCTTCTAGGAGACCTCCTCCCGTACCGTTGGGTAACATCATAAGAACGGACTTCTTAGGGTACCCCCCTCCTTGGACGGTCCGATATCAGGTATCCCAACGTTTCTCAGTATGTACTGACTTCACTGAATCGTACGTGCGTACATATGACTCGTGGATAATCCATGGTCCATGGCACGACTTACGAAGTATGTGTACTTACCTAACTTAAGGTTAGTATCGAGACATTACACCTGCAATAATGAGAATAAAAGGGTCTAGTCCTTTAACTCCGAAACTTTTGAATCACTGATTAAATGGTTCCCAAGATTTCGACCAGTAATAAGATTGTGAGAGTGACATTCCTGACCATTGTCTCTGGAAGTTAAGTGACTGACAACGGAAAAGGGACAGGTCGTGGGTGGATGGACATAGGAGTCAAGAGAGACTTCTCAGATCCGATGGAAATTTTTTTTTACTGGGAATGTTTACAAGGACGAAAGGGAGGTTGTATAAGTGGACTCCTTTAAGGTCGAAACCAATTTGTATTGAAGGACGGACGGGACTCCGACACAAACTCGTCGACAGGTAGTAGAGAATGCAGGTCAAGAATACATAGGAGAGATAGTTGGGATACGTCCTATGTTCGTCGCAAACAGGGGAAGAGACGACAGTGACGGGGTACTAGGATTCGGAGGTCGTAGAGACGTCATTGATAGTAGAACGAAGGGGAGAACAAGGGATGCAATAAGGGACTTGTCGTTGGTCTTGTTAGAAAATTTGAGAATGAGACCGTACAGGAGGGACATGAAGCTCGGGAGATCATAACTTATTTTGGTACCTAATGACTTATTTTGGGTTCCGCGGACGTACCAAGAACTAGACTCCAGTCCAACGTGGGACGCAACAAGTGATACGGGCTCAAGGTGACCGGAAGACAACAAGGGACCTGTGAGTCTCGAACGTGGACAGAGTCCTGGAAACGTTAAGAGAAAGGAGAAGGACTGTCGAGAAAGGAGTCTAGTAAGACGTGACCGAGGGAGAACAGAGAGTTCAGAGTCGAGTCCAGAGTGGAGGAGACTCTTCGGACGGGATCTCTGAGTCAAAGTCCCCGAAAAGTGTATTCTTTCTTCACTCTCGGCCACCGGCTCAACTCCGGTCTACTCCAAAAGATCGAGGTAAACGGCACCAGAAGGGTAGGGGACCACGATCGAGACTCGAAATAAAAAAAGGACTTTACATCAATTAAACCTGGTCTAGAAAGTTCAGTAGTCAAACTAGTCCTTAATATTTTAAGGTCATCGGGTTCCTGTCTTAAAGGAGGACGTTGGAGAGACGACACAGACCACGACGACTGCTAAGGGGTCTCCTTCTAGTCGCGAGTCGGCCGAAGGTGAGGTTGTTGTCCGGTCGTCGAGGCGTCCGGTCGACATGTTTGTGCACATTTATGACAGGGACCACGACACACGTCCCCTTTGAAGTACGGGGTGACTATTCAGACGTAACAAATATAAGTGTTTCAGTTGACAACTCAGTATTACTGGTCAACGCGTGAACTACACACACATATGTGTTAACTTCCACTTACGATGGAAAATGACTTTCAGACAAGACACGACTCACTAAAATGTATATAATAGGGATTCCAAGTCTCTTTACTTTTCTGTATAAATACAAGGGTAGACTCACTACGGTCTCGGACACAAGAAAGACCTTGTAGTACAACGGAAATTTTATTATATACTTTATGAACCTTACGTGTGAGTGATTTTTATTAGAAACAAACGTATTCAATAAGTATTATGTGACATTATATTTTTCTACACAACATACTGTCAAAGACAGTTACATATAAAACGTATACCTTTCATACATTCCTATATGTTATTTTACAAATTTCTCCATATTTTATTTATGTATATATTTATACATAAGCTACTAGACGAGAAATCCATATGAAACATTCATTTTGAAAGGTGGGGACAAGATAATGAAAAGAGAAAGTCGTAAGGACTGTATTTGGTGGGGGACCCAAAGAAGTTAATTATACATTTGGAGTGTATGACACCGGGTGAGATTTCATAACCCACCAACTCTTCTCCCCATCGTCCAAAATAAAAAAATCCCTTCATTCTCACCTCTAAAGTATTTCCGACGTGGTATTACAGGGAGTTTATTTAAACACAGGGGTGGTGTCGTTACCGGTGGACGAAGACGAATCCACGAATGATTGAGGAAAAATCGAGTACAAGGACATAGGAACAGATATAGGACAATATAGGTCACCGTGGACTTGGTAACCTATCATAAGGAGTACCCTTTTATTGATCGGGATAATTCCCAAACCAAAAAAAACAAACAAAAAACTTGTAACTTTCCAAACCACCCAAAAAAAAAAAAAAACGTCACTATTCTTTTTATATTTATAACCACCTTGTATCACAACATCTTGTTTACTATAAGTATGATTTAGTTCTGTAAATATCTGATCCTTACAAGAACCTCCACCAAGTCACATGTGTTAATTATTGGTACAACAAGATAGTTGACTTACTGTTCGACATCAACATTTTTACTTTAGTACAATATGCACGAGTTTGCTTTGATGTTTTTAAAACACTGTTTCGACTAAAACTTATATCCTATGTCGAAGTCGTACTATTATATCTGAAAGGGGAAACCGACGGATAGTGATTAGTCTAAACCCCTTAAAGACTTGAAAAAAAATTCTTTGCAATAACCTCATATCAACGAACTGTTACAACACAATCAAAGACGACATGTCGTTTCACTTAGTCGGTACGACGACGACGACGACGATTCAGCGAGGTCAGGACAGACTGAGACACGTCGGGGTATCTGCCGTCGGGTGGTCCGAGGGGACAGGGACCCTAAGAGGTCCGTTCTTGTGACCTCACCCAACGGTAACGGAAGAGGTTACGTACTTTCACTTTTCACTTTCATTTCAGTGACTCAGCACAGGTTGACAGTCGCTGGGGCACCTGACGTCGGGGAGAAAAACCTAAACGAAGAGTAAATCCAGTGGTGTCTTGCGACTCCATCCACGGACACGATAACGTCATCCAAGAGTAATCAATACATAAAATACATGTCATAGTTATCGCGCACATGTAGTCACAGTGAGAGGGCTAAGTAGGGTGGGGAGGGAAGGGGTGAGCCACTGGCGTTCAAACAGGAGATATAAACACTGAGAGAAAGACGAAAGGACAATTCCTAATTGAGACAACGAATCAAAGTACTTGAGTCTAAGGTTGATTTTCATCGGTGAAGTCTAGATTATAGTCCATTGTAACTACACAGAACATCGACAATCTGTAGACTTATTACAATGTAATAAAGAATCACGGAAAACTCATGTTTTTTTAATAAATCTCGACCGATCCTTTTCAGGTACTGAAAGACAGAAAGGATTGACGTGACGGAGCGGTGGACCAGTACGAAAGGTTTCCGACGAAAGACATAGAAAACCCACTATTAGTAATGGGTAATAGTAAAAGAACCGTACCGAAAACAAAAGACCCCTTCGATAAGTCTTCGAAGGTGTGGGAGAAACCACTGGGTCTATTCATGCTCTTATGGGTGTAAAGAAGTCCCGAGTTCCGGTTTTGTCTCTAGCACACCGTAACTAATCATCCTGTCTATCTCACCGTAAAATTTTAAGTTGAGGTTTATAATCTTAGAAAAGTGAAATTTTGTGAAAAATTTGGGAGAAATTTTTTTTTACCAGACGTCTTTGAAGATCATCTAAGGTACCATCACAAACACGGTCCTATTTGTACTTCGAATTGAGAATTGTTTTAGTTGATAGTTTCGTTGGTTTCTACCAGTCCTTTTCCTTGTAAAGGTAAAAATAGAAGGTTGAACTTAATTTAATAGGACTACTGAGAGGTCAAGATTAAATTATTATCTCAACTCACACAAAACAAAAGACACAAAAAATGGATACCAGAGTCAAGGTATGGACGGGTAGAGACGGGACGAGACATGACGACCCCGACCGACAGACGTTTGATGTAAAGGGTCCGAGGGAACAATGTACCGAAGGGATGTCCAAGACGGTTATCCTCCGTGACCACCCTCTAGTCTTCCCTCGTTCTCTCTCTGAAGACGGAAACCGTGGTTGTAGTACCGACCCTCACGGTCAACAACCGTCACCACCAAAATTATAGTCGTCATAAAGGTATGTTTGACATGTTAAAAAACGAGGTTAAGACACCTTCTACGGTAACCATTAAACTATACTCAACGTGACTTAGACATCTAACAAAACTCATCATGTCAATAAAAATGTCATAACTAAGAAGGTCAGGTTCTTGTACCATATAGAGAGGTAGACAAACACAGTAGAAACTAAAGAAAGTAGTCATAGCATATCAAAAGACTCATGTCCAGAAAACGGAGAAATCTATCCAAATGAGGATCCATAAAATAAGAAAAACAACGTTACCATTTACCCTAATATATGAATTAAAGAGAAAGACTACAAAACAACAATCAGACATCCTTACGTTCTCCACCACCGTAGTTCCATCGTCCACGTTCGACCACCCGCGGTCCTCGAAGCACCAGAGGTCTATCGGGAGAAGAAGGAAAAGGGAGGAGATTAGGACGGGTATGGAAACGTCAGTCAAGGAAGATGAACATTATATGACACATCAAAAACAAAAGGACTACTCTAAGACTTCCTATGTAAAGATTTGTTTAAAGAAGTTGGAACTTCATAGTAATGTAACTAAGACTTAAAATTTCTAAGTTTCCAGAAAACAAAGATTAGTAGTATATTACCCTGAAGGTAAATTTGTAAACATCATCTTTTATTATTGTTTTCTTCATTTACTATTGTTTTTACCGATTGGAAATGAATAATAAATGACACACGTTTTACGACAAGTGTCCTGAAGGGATATCGAGTTCACTATTTCTTAGACAACCGTTACGTCCTCTGGTTCCAAACTAGGGACCCAACCCTTCTAGGAGACCACTTCTCATACCTTTGGGTGAGGTCATAAGAACGGACCTCCTAAAGGTGCCTGTCTCCTCGGACCGCCCGATGTCAGGTACCCCAGCGTTTCTCACCCTGTGCTGACTCGCTGCTTGTGTGTTTACGACGAGAGTCGGGAAGTGCAGAGAAAATCAGACGTGTTATTGAGGTACTCAATGAATCCTGATAAAAATAGGGGAAACGGTGACTCCTTTTACTCCGTGTCCCTTCAGTTCACCTAACAGTCACAAGTGGTGACGGGGTATTCCTCCGGACCGAAACTAGGTCCCGGAGAACTTAGACATCAGACTCGGGAACCCAAAATGTGCGAGTCAGCACAGGTTGGGACGTTGGGGTACCTGACATCGGACGGTCCGAGGAGACAGGTACCCTAAAGGGTCCGTTCTTATACCCTCGTCGAACGGTAAAGGAGGAGCTTGGACGTAGAGGAGTAAACGTTCACCTAAGAAATGGCGACGCGGTGGACCCTTCCGGGTCAGACTCTAGAATGAGTAATACCTTATAACGGAGGTCGTCGACACATAAGATGGGTTTACATGACTTGACTCATAACATTTCGTCCTTCGGAAACGGTTGTCGTCAAAAATACTCTACAAAACGTCTACACGAGGGACTTCAGTGAAGTCCTCCACCCATCAAGATCTTCATTACACTACAGTCGAGATCAGTGAATGTCTAGCATTCGAGGAACTCCGGTCTTTGTTGAAGGACGACACAAGTAGGACATAGGGGTCATGGATCTTAGCAAAGAAGGTGTAAACTTCAAGATAATTGTACAAATATACTATTTAACATATGTATTTTGTTTAACATGTTTGTTAAATGTCATTTAGTCATTTACACTCGAACGTACCTGAACCTCTCCCAATTGTAAGGTGTCGGTCTATTGAAATAAAAACGACGATTCATGAAAATGAACCTTTCTCTAAGTCCGTTGTCTATCTGTGTCTTTCAAAACTCCCAAAAAAAGGAAAAAAGGGGTCGGTCTTATGTAGTCTTGGATCCGAGTCCCCTCATGTAAAAGTATTTCCGTTTATATACCGGACTCTTGTCGTCCCTCCTTTCCACCCGGAAATACAGTACTGATTCCTGGTATGAATTACTAAAGAGTATTTACGTTATTCTCCATATATCTGTTTAAATTCCTCTCCTTTGTTACGATTTTATAGTATCTTTATACTGTCCAGGAATCCCATCTTCTCCGTTATTTTCATGTGAACTCGGGGTAGATTAAAAAACCTTCCTCGCACATGTTGCAGTTCTCGTTCGTCCATGTCACTTCCGAACTCGGAAACGTAGAATCCAAGTTGTTATAGTACTTTCTTCATTCTATGGAAACCCCTCACTCGGCGACTGTGATGGAACCCCCTCTCTCTCACCTACCTTACCTGTGTCCTGTGATTTGGACTACAGGACGACTCTACCGGTAGGTTCGAGTTCCTAAGTCCGAGGCAAGACTCTTGAGACGATTGTTTCCCTGCACACATCCAGGACTAATTCCGTTCAAACACGTCATCTGTAGACACCCCCCCGCCTTTTTTATTCATCTCCCTTACAAATTCTAATGTCCTTCTTGTACTTAGGTAGTTCTGACGTTAAGTTGAAGGAGCTTAATCTTCTTCGTCGTATAGTTTCAACCCAGTCACCCAGTCAGATGGGGTCTATATCCGTATTCCCCACGTAACACATATCCCTCCTACTTTCGTTATTGTTTAGGAAAACTTTCAACCAGACTATAAATGATAGTGAACACTCGGACGTTCAGATTTGTGGGAGTCATCTTTTTGTGTGGAAGGACTATTTTAGAAAACAACCAAATTCTAACTTTGTTCATGTCGTCAATGATAATACGAATTTATTATAAATGTCTATATAATAAATTTATTATGTATATATACGTACTATATGTATATATAATAAATTTATATATAAGTATATTTTCATATAATTTCATTAGTATTAATTTCATACACATTAAATTATAATAAATTATATATATATATGTATAATATATATATAATAAACTTCATACATATATATCTCAACCCTTCTAGGGGACCTCTTCCTTTACCGTTGGGTGAGGTCATAAGAACGGACCTACCTCTTAAAGTACCTGTCTCTTTGGACCACCCGATGTCAGGTATCCCAACATTTCTCAGTTGGACTGACTTGTGTACACGTGTATATATGTATTACACATGTGTGTGCACGTGTGTGTGAAACTTAATCGAGGAAAATTTTGTCATAAGAAGTCATTCGCAACATAAGTAACCTTCAGTCGTATGTCTTACTGTCTACACTTAAACGGGGACTGGATCCACTCAACCGGTGTACGTTAACAAGGTTCGTAATCAGACTTTATTAAGGCTCAGTGACGTCGAGGGAGGACGACATCAAACATAGAAATGTATAATGACACAAATTTGACATCTACAATTCAGTACCAACATTTATGTTACTTTTTCTTGAACTCAGTCAAATTAAGACGGTAAAATACACTGGCGAACCTCAAAAACACGAATATCAAAATTATTCGAAAATCCTCGATTTCGAGTTTTTTTTGGAAACGACAATTACGGGGAACTGACACTATTTGGTTGTAACCATAAAAAAAGGAAAGAAAAGGTTTTACATAGAACTCGTACAACTCTTTCAATTCGGTAATTAAAAAGGGAAAGATCAAAAACTCTAAATAAATAAATAAGTAGACAAGTAAAGACCATCTTAATACAGATAATTCCAGTTATTTCTTTTTTGAATATCAGACGAAAAGAAAATACCTGTAATAATCAAAGTACAGTATCAATAATGACTTTTATTAAGACAGTATATCTCCTTCTGGCAAGAAGAGATAACCGATATGATTTCTACAGTGACTAACTTACACATACGTAACGATACTTACGTATACACCGTTTAAAGAAGTTTAATAATAACGTTTACCTTAGGTACTCTGAGACCCAATTCTCTTTACGATAGTTAATACAATTAGTTTCCGAAAGGAACACCGAGTTTGTCATTTCTTATGAAAACGTTACGTCCTCTGGGCCCAAACTAGGGACATAACCCTTCTAGAGGACCTCTTCCCTTACCGATGAGTGAGGTCATAAGAACAGACCTCTTAGGGTACCTGTCTCCTCAGACGGTCTGATGTCAGGTGCCCCAGTGTTTCTCAGTCTATGTCGATTCGTTGATTGTGAAAGGATAAACAATTGCCTGAGAAAATTATTCGTCCCGTCCTCTTATCACGACTGAACATAGAACCTGGAAGGAGGTACAGAGTACTTGAAGAATTACTAAATAGACGAATGTTGTAAGACCACTTAGGAAAATCCAAAGGATATACCAAATACCATAAAGTAGGTTTCACTGAAACAAGTCTACCTATACTACATACGATCATCATACCAGGAAAAGTCAAAAATCTGGGTCACTCAATTCCCGATGGTCACTTCTAAAAGAAACCAACCTGTGAAACAATCTTCGATTATTATATAAATAATTAGTAGATGTGAAAGGTCACGGTCCTTATATACGACACGAATCAACGAGTCAACACAGGTCGAGAAACATTGGGGTACTTGACATCAGGTAGTCCGAGGAAACAGGTACCCCTTAAGAGGTCCGTTCTTATGACCTCACCCGATGGTACGGGAGGAGGTACCCTAGAAGGGTTGGGTTCCTAGCTAGGGTCCAGAGGGCGTAACGACCGCCTGAGAAATGGTAGACTCGGTGGTCACGATCCCTCTATTACGACTTGATTTTTGCAAAGGAAATCAGTTCATTTGTAACCGTATCATTGGCTGTCTGAGGTATAAATAGAAGAGAAGTTCTAAATTCATAGTCATAGTCAAGTCAACGAGTCAGCACAGGTTGAGAAACGGTAGGGTACCTGACATCGTAAGGTCCGAAGGGACAGGTAGTGGTTGAGGACCTTGAACGAGTTTGAGTACAGGTAGTTCAGTCACTACGGTAGGTTGGTAGAGTAGGAGATAACAGAAGGAGAGAAGGACGGAAGTTAGAAAGGGTCGTAACCGCAGAAAAGGTCACTCAGTTAAGAAGGGTAGTCCACCGGTTTCCACCTCGAGGTCGAAGTCGTCACGAAGGTTGCTTATAAGTCCTGACTAAAGGAAATCCTAACTGACCAAACTAGAGGGACGTCAGGTTACCTGAGAAATCTCAGAAGAAGTTGTGGTGTCAAGTTTTCGTAGTTCTAAATTTGAAGGTCTATTCTCACGAATATAAAATAACACCTTATTTCGTTCCAATTATTTTTACTTAAACGTTGTATGTCGAGAAAGTCCTTTGACTTTTTTATATTCGTGTAGTAATAGACTGTGGTCTAAGTCTCAAACCGTTTATACTCCCTTTATTTTAAATTATAGTCTTAGTCTCGAAGATTCTTACACTCGTCAGAGACGACCAGTGACCAGTACGACGCCAGGAGGGACATCCGTTCACTGTACCGTAGTGTAACCATTCACTAAGGTCACACATCACTGTGTCCGGAGTCTCGATAACGTCCTCGAGGAGAGTTGTCCTCCTTCAGTCGTCCTGAATCAATTGTCTGACTAGACCGGGTGAGGGAGGAGGGACCTGTGACAAGCACACCCGTGACGGTTCTGCACTGAGACACTAAGAACAAAAAGTTCGAAAACACCGGTTTGTCGGAGAGAAGACTCACTACGGTAGAAAGGAAATTTCACTGACAGGACAACTAAGACCTTAAAAGGGGGTGATTTCTGACAGACTTAGACTCAGTAAAACATGACTAACATATTAAAGTGGGAGTCTCCTATTACGATATTAGTAATAAAATACCGTTGAATAATAATGTATCGTCGATATCTCTAGTCTTCCTTCAAATGGTTAGTTGACTCCAAAAAGAGTTAGAGAAAAGTCACGTAGGTGAAAACTTAAATATCTGTTCGTACTTCTTAACCTTACCCAAGTCCCTTTTCGGTACTTCTATTTATTACTTAAACTCTTACGGAGTACTCCTTTCTAGTTTTCATGGCTCCCTCTCTTTCGACTTCCACTTAAATTGTTATCATAGGTTTTTATGAGTCGATGGTCCCTTCGGGGATAATTTGTATTCTCTTGTTTAATAAAATGTTGTACTCCCTCAATCCGAACTGTCTTTCTTCTTGAAGGAATACCACTCTTTACACTTGTATCCTCGTAACCGAGGATGTTTTTTCAATCTTTAGACGAGGTGTCTCAAACTTTTTACCTAGATAAAGGGGAATAATATCTGAAATTAGGAAAGACTTCCGTCTCTTTACCCGGTGTATTGAAAAGTTAAAAAGAAGGTCTAGATTCTAAGTACCTAATTGAACGTGTCCTTCTCTTATTACTTAGGAAGGTACCAATTCACTTGGTCTTTGAAGTCCAACACTAGTTCCAATTTAGAGTTCCTTTAAGGAAAAAACACGTGACCAAAATTGAAGGAAATCATCTTCTTAAGAAACTCTATGACTATATTGGTAGCTGGTAGTGTGTTGGTATCCACGTGTATGTGGTATGAAAATATGTGTTAAGAGTCCCTCAGTAACCGAGGGGTACTGTATATGTTCCTCTGGAAATTCTCGGATCCCTCAGTTCAATTTTTTAGAGAAAGATCTCATTTAAATAACAATAGGGTCCGTAACAGTGAGGGTAAAAAGAGAAATATCTTTTTAAACAAGACCTCAGAAGAGTTATAGTATATAATGGAAGTGTGGTGTCCCTTACATACCGAACGGATGGAAAAAAGAAAGAGAAACAGAAGAAAAAGACTAAGAGAGAAGATTTAAAAAGAGAAGGAGACTGACAAAGTGTGGGAAAGGGTTGGAACAAGGAAGGAGAACCAGTTCGAAATAATCACCGGGGTCCTGTATTCGATTGTTGAAATTTTCCAACAGTTAATTTAGGGTCTTCGTACGGACGTACGATCAACATAGGTTGAGACACTGGAGTACCTGACGTCGGACGGTCCGAGGAGACAGGGACCCTAAGAGGTCCGTTTTTATGACCTCACCCAACGGTAAAGGAGGAAGTCTCCTAAGAAGACTGGGTCCCTAACTTAGGGGTAGAGAGTGTAGAGGACGTAACCGTCCGTCTAAGAAATGGTGACACGGTGGACCTATTTTTAATTGTATGTTCAATTTGTTTCTAAGGAATTAACGTGAACGTAATCAACGAGTTCCAGGTTTGCAGTGAATGTGAAATATCAATGAATACTTCCCTCTCAATTACCATTCATGTCTGACATCTTACATCTTTACTAACAACACGAGGACTCAAAAGCAAATCTTTTTAGACCTTTCAGGGGAAAATACCGACCCCTGTCTCCGTGAATCCCTTTCGTTTAAAGAGTTTGGAGAGCCGTACTACCATTAGTTAAAGGGGACTTTTCCCAAAGTTACTTTTGATTAAATACTACTGGTTTCCCTCACCTCTCCCTATTTAATCCTCAAACCCTAATTGTTTATATGTAATGATATGTATTTCATCTGTTTGTTGTTCCTGGATGACATATCGTGTCCTTTGATATAAACTATAGGACATTATTTGGATTTCACCTTCTTTTAGACTTTTTCTTATATAGTGAAACGACATGTGAACTTTAATTGTGTTGTAACATTTAGTTGATAGTTAAGTCAAGTTAGCGAGTCAGCACAGGCTGAGAACTGTTGGGGTACTTAGAGTCGTGCGGTCCGGAGGAACAGGTAGTGGTTGAGGTCCTCAAGTGAGTTTGAGTGCAGGTGGCTCAGTCACTACGGTAGGTCGGTAGAGCAGGAGACAGCAGGGGAAAAGGAGAACTGGGGTTAGGGAGGGTCGTAGTCAGAAAAGGTTACTCAGTTGAGAAGTGTACTCCACCGGTTTCATGGCCTCAAAGTCGAAATCGAAGTAAGGAAGTGGACCCACTCCTTCTAGGGGACCTCTTCTTTTATCGTTGGGTGAGGTCATGAGAACGGACCTCTTAGGGTACCTCCCTCCTCGGACCATCCGATGTAAGGTACCCCAACGTTTCAGCCTGTGCTGACTCGCTGAAGTGAAAGTGAAAGGTTTTTGTGGGTCCCGACTAGAGGAAATTTTACCCGACCAACCTAGAGGAACGTCAGGTTCCCTGAGAGTTCTCAGAAGAGGTTGTGGTGTCAAGTTTTCGTAGTTAAGAAACTGCGAGTCGGAAGAAGTGTCAGGTTGAGAGTGTAGGTATGTACTGGTGACCTTTTTGGTATCGGAACTGATCTGCCTTGAAACAACCGTTTCATTACAGAGGCGAAAAGTTATACGATAGATCCAACCAGTATTGAAAGGAAGGTTCCTCATTCTCAGAAAATTAAAGTACCGACGTTAGTGGTAGACGTCACTAAAACCTCGGGGGTTTTTATTTCAGACTGTGACAAAGGTGACAAAGGGGTAGATAAAGGGTACTTCACTACCCTGGTGTACGGTACTAAAAGTAAAAGACTTACAACTCGAAATTCGGTTGAAAAAGTGAGAGGAGAAAGTGAAAGTAGTTCTCCGAAAAATCAAGGAGAAGTGAAAGACGGTATTCCCACCACAGTAGACATATAGACTCCACTAGCTAGAAAGAGGGCCGTTAGAACTAAGGTCGAACACGAAGAAGGTCGGGTCGTAAAGAGTACTACATGAGACGTATCTTCAATTTATTCGTCCCACTGTTATATGTCGGAACTGCATGAGGAAAAGGATAAACCTTAGTCAGACAACAAGGTACAGGTCAAGATTGACAACGAAGGACTGGACGTATATCCATATGAAGTCAAATTTTTTGTCCTAAGATCTTCAGTTCCCCTCTAATCTTAACTAGGAGTGATAGGAGTCATGAAAAAAGTTGGAAAGGGTTCTTACTTTATTACACTCCCTATGTACACAGAGGAGTACAATGAAACGTTTTGAAGGCGAACACACGTCGGGAAAGAGGAGACGACTAAAGAGAAACTCCTAGACAACATCTTCGGTAAGGGACCCTTATTGTCTGATACGTGAATAAATCAAGAATTAGTCTTCCAAAAAGTACCTTGAGGAGAAAGGGTTAAAATATTGTAAGATCACAACGGTCCGGTTTTACAAGAGTCAGGACCCTAAGTCAAATTTCTTTTAGAACGGTACTTTATTTGAGAGGTCTTTAGGCTCATAAGTACATACTCTATATTTTCTCTTTTATTCTGTACAAGCCTTCTAAAAGAGGATGAAAGTTGATTTTTAGTAGTGGTTTTTTCAGTTTCTAAATTTAAACTTCAAGGGTGGTTCGAAGACAAAATTTGGTATTCTTTGTTTGTATTTATTACTTGATACGAAAAGAAGATTCGTCTCGCAAACTAAATGTGTCCTTGGAAAGAGACTTACACCTGAGTCCATTAAGTTAGAATTCCACTGTTTCAGTTGTCTTGTCGTAAAGAATTACCGTCTTAAGATGAATGACTCTATAACGTGATGTAAAATTTTCATAAAATACTAGGAAATGTTAACTTGATATGCACCGTATATTGTAATATAACCCACCCGAAGGGTCCACCAAGTCACCATTTCTTGGGTGGACGGTTGCGTCCTCCTAAACTAGGGACTCGGTCTAGTCCAAACTAGGGACCCAGTCCTTCTAGGGGACTTTCTCCTTTACTGTTGGGTGAGGTCTTAAGAACGGATTTTATTAGGGTGTCTGTCTCCTCGGATCGTCCGATGTCAAACACCCCGGGTTTCTCAATCTATACACACTCACAGACCCGTCCACGTACACGTGTGTGTACGTGTGTGTGTGTGTGTAAGATAACCTAACCTCTTTTTCAAGTAAGTCTAAAAAGTATTATAGAATGTCTTTTTGGACTTGTTGAAAATACCGGTTGGATTACGGTCAAAGTCCATATATCATTTTACTAAGTCATAAGTACATATAACAATTTACTAGTGGTATTATTCAGATTGTACGTAGTGGCATACCGGTGTGACGTAAAGATAATTTCCCTTGTAGTCCAGTCGACCCCGAACTCGATAGGGTGAACAATTTATAAAAGAGACACAGGAGACCAATACCTGTAGTACTTAAGGTAGCGATTGATATGAGGTGAAGATCGACTCCGAGGGTGACTCCTCAGACCATGAATGACACACCAAGGGAATGAGGACACGTCTTAGAACTCTGTGTGTAGAGACACTTGATTGAGAGGACTCAAAAAAAAAAAAAGGAAGGATAGTTGAAACGAGACTAAAGAAATAGGAGTCTTTTTAAAATAACACGTTATAAATTCACGTATTTGATGGAATGTAGACAAAATATGATTCCATCCCGTAATTCCTATCGTTAAAAGATTACCATATTAGAAGTTTGAATTTTAAGTCCTTCTTTAGTTGTGGAAACTTTTCACCCTTTCAATTATTCAAGACAAAGTCTTTCTCAAATAGACGGGACTAAGTTTGAGTTAACCTGGTTGGATTACAAAGACGGATGGAGGAGGTGTTAATTCTGGTGTCGTTTCTGTTCGAGATTTTATTTTTTTTATAAAAAGGTTCAGGTCTAAATACAGTGTGGATGTCCATACAAACCGTCTTATAGTAGATATTCAGTCAATAGGTCTCAGCCGCTGTTTTAGGGTACAAAAGAGTAAAGAGTCCTAAAAGTCGACTTACCAGATTTTTTATACCTTCGTCAAACTGACTGTATACGATTTAGAATTTATAACGGGATGTCTTTACTCACTTCATTCAGTCTTTCTTTTTGTGGTTATGTCATATGATATATACCTTAAATCTTTCTACCATTGTTATTGGGATATACGCTCTGTCGTTTTCTCTGTGTCTATATTTGTTGTCAGAAAACCTGAGACCCTCTTCCGTTTCCACCCTACTAAACTCTCTTACCGTAACCTTGTACATATCATAGTATACACTTTGTCTAGCGACCAGGTCCAGACTACGTACTCTGTCCCACGAGTCCCGACCACGTGACCCTACTGGGACTCCCTACCCTACCCGTCCCCCAATGTCCTACCCCTTGTGTACATGTGGGTACCGACTAAGTACAGTCACATACCGTTTTTGGTGATGTTATAACATTCCATTAATCGGAAGTCAACTTTATTTATTAAAAAGAAATTTTTAACGCCTCAAGAAAAACCATCATGAAATCATAAGAGTAACTGTAAATACTGACTCGAGAGGTCCAAGAATCTTGGTGACGAGAAGAAGACCCTTCAGACCTGTTAGAGATCCTCTTTTGTGTCACCCTACCAACTCTCTCCGGACGATGTGTCGACACCCAACTTTTGACGTCCTGTCCCGTGGGGTGTCAAATCCTTACTCCTCGGAATAAACAACACTTCCTTTTAAACCCTTCTTCCCTAAAAATGACTTGTTCTATAGGTCGAGAAGGTTCGTACCGTGAAAAAAGACTACAGATGTAAACCGACAAATAAATACACAGAAAGAACTTGAATTTACCAAAAGTTGAAACTTAAAGAGGAGACATTAGAAGTTTAATTCCTTTACTGTGAACTGCAAAGAAACCACCCAAAGTACCAAAGATCTTTCACTGTCTCCTTTCCCTCCAACCCTCCACTCCCAACTGTGTTCGTCTCTTTGACTCGGAGACGTCAGAACATGAAGAAGTCTTAGGTCGTAAAATCCCTAAGGACTCTAATATCAATTTCGTTAAAATTCAAACGTCTGTCAACAACAAATCAGTGGGTCAGCACAGACTGAGAAAACTCTGGGGTGTCTGACATCGGGTAGTCCGAGGAGACAGATCCCCTATTAGGACCGTTCTTGTGACCTCACCCAACGGTAAGGGAAGACGTCCTTTAGAAGGACTGGGTCCCCAACTTGGGAACAGAGGACGTAACCGTCCAGCTGATAAATGGGGACTTGGTGGTCCCTTCGGGGTTGAAACAATAATAAGGGAAACGTCAATTATTCATATGTATCTATTACGTACACATGTCGAGTCAACACAGACTAAGAAACGCTGGGGTACCTTACATCGGGTAGTCCGAGGAGACAAGTACCTTAAAGGGTCCGTTCTTATGACCTCATACAACGGTAAGGGAAGAGGTCCCCTGTAAGGGTTGGGGCCTTAGTTTCAGAAAACACAAAGGACGTAACAGGTCGTTTAAGAAATGGTGACGCGACGGACCCTTCGGGTTCATATATGTTCCCTCTATGAAACTCTGACGTTTATAGGACGACGTGCAGAATCAAAAGGGACGATTTTAATCGTAGGTCGTCACTAAGAACGGATGTCGTCAATAAAGACATCATAGACAGTTAATAACAATCGATAAGGGTAAAGTAACTATGAAAGCATAATAGTTTTAAAATGACACTTCTTCTCACCGGGGAAAAGGGGGTAAATAAATAAATAATTTCATAAATGAATATAGTTATACCTGATTATCTGTAAAATAAGTAAGGTATCTGATATTAGGTAATGATAATAATGATAAATAAAAAGTCATTTATTAGCTCGAGGGAGTCCTTCCACGGAGACACGAAAATTGTATCGGAGATGAAAAATTTTTTTACATGAAGGAATGAAAAACCACGAGTATTATAGGGATGGAATCGAAACTTTAGTCAAAAGGGGGTTTCGGGAGTAAAGAAAATAAACCCACTACAAATCTTTGGTTCTAGATCTACAGTAATGAAGATCTGGACGGATATATAGAAATCGATATATCGATACTTCACTTCACTTCACTTTACTTCAGCGAGTCAGCACAGGTTGAGAAACGCTGGGGTACCCGACATCGGATGGTCCGAGGAGACAGATACCCTAAAAGGTCCGTTATCAGGACCTTACCTAACGGTAAAGGAAGAGGTCCCCTAGAAGGGTTGGGTCCCTAACTTGGGCCCAGAGGGCGTAACATCTATCTGCGAAATGACAGACTCGGTGGTCCCTTCAGATTAAAAAAACTAAGAATAGGTTGTGGAATCTGTCGAAGGAGTAAGAATAAAATTGAGGACAGAGACACTCTTTAGTTCTAAATGTAATTGGTACGTATTTGAAACAAAGTCCATATGATTGGATGGAGACACTTTTGGTTTAAAGTATCTCCTACCATAAACACAGGAAAAAATAAAATTGATATATATGTATTATTTAATAACAAAAGGTCTCAAGGAATCCGATCAGTAAAAGAAAGGCTTGAGGAAGTGACACCAAGATAATAAGTGACCCTTACGTCAATGGGGAGAAACTTGAGGCAAGACCCGAGGAGACTACAGGACCAACTGAAACAAAAATCAACATACTTTGGAGCTCCAAGATTTTTAATCTTTATGTGTTTTTCCAATATCAAAGGGGTAAGAAAGGTGAATCTGTGACACCTATTCGTGGGGGCAAGTACAAAGACCAAACAAGAAGGTCATAAAGAAATACACATGAAAGAATAAAGGGAGGTAAAGAATTCCTTCTATTGTGTGACATCTAATAGAAAACACGAAACGAAGAACATGAATCGTTATATAGGATCTTCTGTCAGACACAGTCAAGTGTCACTAACAGGAATAAGAAGTATACCAACGAACGATGAAGTGACACACCTCTACGACATCAAATAAGTCTGGGTGAAAATTATATATATACCCATTCACACAATACGAAACAATGTAAAACGGTTTAAGGGGTAGGTCTTCTAGACAAGGTCAAACGCAAGAATCGGTACAATCTCTTACGGTTAAAGAAGTCTCGGACTGGTTTTCGTACACAGCAGTATGAAAATCTGAAAGAGGTTAGACTATCTACTCTTTACCATTGAGTCTAAACGAAATTAAACGTAAAGAAATCGATACTCACTCAAATTCGTAGAAATATATACAAACTCCCGGTGTATAAATTCCCGGTAAAGATATATAAAGACACTTAAAAGATGAGTATAGAAAAAAAACCGGTAAAAAGGAAACCCGAAACCAGGAAACAGGGAGTCAAAAATTCTCAAGAACATATAAAATCGAAAAACAACCCCTATATATAACGTTTACACAAGAGGATCAAACAATCAACGGAAAATTCATTACCACAAACGGTAGGTTAAAAAAATTAAAGTTAAAAATAATTATCTTTGAGAAAACAACGAATTTTTTCTCAACTGGTAGTAGATTCGGAAGTCGTTCAGTGGTAGTAAAACGACCACCGTTCGGAACGGAGTCGTAACTACCGACGACTGACCAGTAACCCCACCACCAACGACTTCCAACCCCGTCACAAAATTTATTCTTTCGTTAATTCGAACTACACAGTCATCTGAGAAGGGGAGTGAACTTGTGAATCTCCAGGAAAATCCCAATAATTAACCGGATCAAAGTTATAACAACACAGAGTCTCTTGTCTCTTTGGACTCCTCTCACTCTCTACCCTTAGAGACTAGTCACCTCGGGACTCTTGTGTCTTGTGTGTCTCTTTCACAACTAACCCAAGTAGTCGAGTACACCGTACCAAGGACCGTGGACTTTCGTTAGTGTTATTATAGTAGTTTCCGACGGTTAGAGTCTAGTGGTATTGTTTATTACTTTTTAAACTTTATACCATTCTATCGTATAACTTTTCGTCCCTGTAATGAAGCGGTTGTTTCCAGGCAGATCAGTTCCGATACCAAAAAGGTCACCAGTACATACCTCCACTCTCAACCTGACACTTCTTTCGACTCGTGACTTCGTAACTACGAAAACTTGACACCACAACCTCTTCTGAGAACTCTCAGGGAACCTGACGTTCCTCTAGGTTGGTCAGGTAAGACTTCCTCTAGTCGGGACCCTAAAGAAACCTTCCTTACTACGATTTCGACTTTGAGGTCATGAAACCGGTGGAGTACGTTTCTCAACTGAGTAACCTTTTCTGAGACGACGACCCTCCCTAACCCCCGTCCTCCTCTTCCCCTGTTGGGTCCTACTCTACCGACCTACCGTAGTGACTGATCTACCTGCACTCAGACTCACTTGAGGTCCTCAACCACTGTCTGTCCCTCCGGACCGCATGACGCTAAGTAACCCAACGTTTCTGAGCCTGTGTTGACTCGCTGACTTTACTTGACTTGACTTGACTTCTATGGTTTTACACCGTGTCTCTGTACTTCACTCGTCTACGACCACCTTTCTACCGTGACTCTCTGGTCGCGGTACACCTCGACAGTGTCTGGGAAGTCAAACATTTTGTTATTTTTTTTTTTTTTTTTGGTTGATAGACACTTCACGTCATTGTATACGGACATAAAACAAAATAGTGGAGATTTAAAACTTAGTATCAAACTTTCGGAAAAAGTCGTACCTCTAATATCTTCTTAAGTGGGTAAAGGGGGGATTATGAAGACACCAAAGTACATAATATAATTCTAAGTACTAGATAAACCTCAAATAAGACACAGGGATCACTCCATACCTAGATTAAAAAAGAAAACGATTTCCCGATGGTAAAAGGATTTTACAACTAGAAATGTGGTCACTAAGGTCTAGGTGAGAACATGATTTAAAGGAATACGGAAACCCAGACAAAAATAAGAAAAGGAAACCAGAGAAACAGATTAGTACGCGGTGTTACAAAGTTAGTGCCTTTGAAATGTTATATCATACAAAATCCATCCCGATCTAGGGGGAGTGTAAAACGTCACAAAAGGACGAATAGGAACGTACAAACAAAAGGTATACTTGAAATCATAGTCGGACAGATTGAGGTATTTTTTCGACCGACCATAAAATAACTCTAACATTTACATAGTCAATTACAACTTCTCTCGACTGCAGAAATATTACAACTCAGTAAGATAAGTTCTTGTCCCCTTTGAGACGTAAACAAGTTCAGCCGAAAACACAGAGTCCTCTCACGGTAATTACAAAATTAGGTTTCTTTTCTAACTATTGCTTTCCAAACCCCGGGTTCCTCAGAGTCCCGTGGTAGTAGTTTGTACCGTCCTACCACCAACGGAGGGGTAATAATAGACAAACCGATTAAAAATGACTCGTGAATGGATGGTCTCCCATCTGAGACGCGACCCAGGACACCTATGTTTTCCTTTTGTGGACCAGGGACGGGTCCTTCACGAGTGTCAGATCTCTTCCTCTGTCTAATAATTTGACTGTCCTCGTCAATGAGGAAGGAAGGGTTCCTATCGGGTCAGAAAAGTGACTCCTCCTCTAGATCTCAGTCACAGACACTCGGTAGTTTCTCCTACAACTGTAGCCAACATACTTTGGATCGACCTTTAAACAAGGAGCTCCAATACATACGTGAGTTAGTGAAAACGGACCTGGACACAGAATCTACTGTTGAATTTTCAGATAAAGACTTCACAACCTCGGGAAACAAAAGTACGGACCCATAGTTTACTCCATAGTTCACTTTACAACCTTACTCAACTGAGGTCGTCGTCAATCCCGTGTCGTTCGAAGAGAAGAGTTTAGTAAAATGAAAGGGAATCGGTAATTATTAAACGGATTTTTCCTTCGTTTAGGAGTTTCTGAAAACAACAAGAAAGGGTTAAAAAGATGGTTAAGAACGTTAAATTGCACATGGATTGTGAAGAAACCACCCATTACTGTCACAACCCGGAGTACAAATGTACAAAATTTGTTTTTTATCAACGACGGATTTACCTCAATTACTGAGGAATTTCGAATTAAGTTAGAATAAAACTCTCAATTCGTCATAAAATTCAGTTCACACTAGGACACCTTCAATTAATTGGGAAAGTCATAATAACTACAAGGTTCAACAAGTCAGAGAGTCAACACAGGTTGAGAAACGCGGGGGTACCTGACGTCGTGCGGTCCGAACGGACAGGAAATGGCAAAGGGTCTCGAACGAGTTTGAGCACAGGCAACTCAGTCACTACGGTAGGTTGGTAGACAGGGGACAGTAGGGGAAGAGGACGGAAGTTAGAAAACGTCGTAGTCTCAGAAAAGATTACTCAGATGAGAAGGGTAGTCCACCGGTTTCACAACCTCAAAGTCGCGGTCGTAGATAGGAAGGTTACTTATAAGGCCTAACTAAAGGAAATCCTAACTGACCAAATTAGAGGAACATCGGGTTCCCAGAGAGTTCTCAGCAGAGGTTGTGGTTTTTCTCTGTTAACTGGAAGACTTGACGGGAGACCGGTTTATAGCTTAAGGGGCAGAATGTAAGAGAGTAATCCTGTCTTAAAATTCAAAGTGTCACCTCGAGACTATTACTATCCTGAGACTACACCTATATACGACGAGTGACGTCTTAAGTTCCACCACTACGACTATGGTCCTATTCCCTGTCCCACCCTCTTCCCTTCCTTAGGATTAGGAAAGGTAAGGAAGAGTAGAGTCGAACTTTCATTTTCCTTGTGAAAGTTACGTCGAAAAGTTTTTCACTTCTGACAAAGAAATCTCTCGGAATCTCAGGTCTTCCCTTTCACTACTTTGTATCAGAATCTTCGGAAAGTCTTACTCTTAGTCCGTCGATAATAAGTTTGTTCGACTTTTATTGGAATGTACTTTGAACGAGTCCTCCTTGAGGATCTCAAATTGGTCACCCAAAAAAAAAAAGGAACAATTAAAGGAGGTAGGAGAAAAGACGTGTCTTGACATCAGTAAGTCAACGTAGGTAAGTAAGGGGATTTCTGTCGAGTCAAAAAAAGTGACTCCTCCCCTTGATCTCAGTCGCAGGGATAGGAGGTGTGAGTGGGAGAGAGGTTGGGGAAAGAGGTGGGAGTGAGTATGAAAAGGAGAAGGTAAAAGTAAGATTTCACCACGTGGTCCTCCTAATGTATCAGAGGTTCCAAAACACTGAGTAGTGGTAGGAGTTATTAGATGTTTCGATGAAAAAAAAAAAAGACTAAGAATATGGGAAAATGGGTTCTTTTACAATACAGGTTTTTAGTGGATTTTAACGACCAGTCCAGTCAATTATAGTGGTCCAAAGAAAGTCAGTAAGAAGGTAGTTTGTTCTCATGAATAGAGTTTTATTATCGATTGTAAATATCTCACTGTGTTCAATATTAGTCTTTTACAGTCTTTGCATCCTTTCCCTCCGGTCTTACGGGTCCCCAGTAATTTCTAACTGTTCGATTCTTCACACTTCATACCTTACCTCCTACTTAAAAGGGTCAATCAAAGTAAGATCAATATATCCTTCCTTTGTGTAAACGAGAAAAGGAGAAAGGACATCGGAAAAAAAGTAGACTCACAAACTGTGTCCCGGTCATCCTCTACGATGTCATTGAAGGGTTCTCATTGACGAAGGGAAGGTGAGGACGGTCGTGTCTATATTGTGGGGGGTGACATACACTTCAAAGATTGTTATCCTCGAAGAGTGGTGACAAAAAATACAAGAACCGACTGGATCACCATTACAGATTCACATTGGGGTCCTTTGGTGTAGGTAGGTACGTGAAGTAACTACTTAAAGACGAAGAATTGTCGGAGAGGTATAGATCAACTAAAGTAGAGTAATGCATAATTCCAAACCGTCTTATTCAATGCTTTTCCTCGTAAAGGTCTAAATGAACGACATAGTGACGAGGAAAGGGAAGACATCAAAGTCAAAACATAAAATGTCGTGCCTCTCGTTTCTTTGCTTAACAAATATTTGATTCATTTACTTTACAAATACAAAATCGAACGTAGGAGGGGGAATTGGGGTGAAGGGACCTCTAAGTTTTAAACACAAAATCATACAAACCTGATTTTTATCTTGATACGTCAACAATATTGACACACCCTGAATGACCGAACACCAGAAGGAACCTAAACCGCCAATGATGTGGAACGCAGAATCTCGTTCGAGTGAGACTGAATCAATAACATTAAGTCCTGGTCGGTACGAAGTCTGACTGTCGGGACGGGTGTCTGGCTGTGGTCAAGGACGGGACCCCATCCACCTCCCGTCTTTCGTAAACTTTGCCTGTGGAACAGTGATCCTTTTTGGATGAAGTTTTAAAAAAGGACTGGGTGAAACAGAGGATGACCCAGAGGTCAATGTAAACTGATAAACTATAGTAGAGTGTCAAAGTCTACAAGACAACTAAAGTTTTGTAAGAAAAGAAAAATAAAGTCGAAGTCAGTAAAAATAACTGAACAAGTTTCACGTGAGTAGGGAAAGAGACGTCATAGGGTAGACGATAAACGGGTAGATTATTTACAGTTGAAGACTATAGTGTCAAACTTCGAAATTTTAAAGGTAAACCAATAAAGTACAACAAGGATAAAAAGTATCTTTTAAGATAAAGAAATGAGTATTATATGTAAAAGAATATTTAAGGAACTATTACATATTATTAACAAAATTTCAAGGACAGATGATTAAAGTCGTCGATAGAGACCCAGACAAAGATACAGTAGATTTAAAAGAGAACTAATAGTGTAAGGACGAAGGGGTGTAAAAAGTAGCTATCAACATAGATTTAAAAATAAAAATAGTATATAACTCTTTTTCTCTCCCTCCCTTTGTCCCTTGTCTCTCTCTCTGTGTCTCTCTCAAGGTTTGTAACACTTATTTCCTGTAACCTCCGAAATACTAGAACCCTCCCCAATGAAGTAAAGGTCTGTATAATCTAAGTGGAACTGGAACATCAGGTCAGTGTCACTTTTACGGGTCCTGGGTACACCAACGGGAAACCAGTGGTAAGGAGCGGGTGACAAAGAAAGAGATAACCCCCCTTCTGACCCACTTATCTAAGGACCTTGACTCTGGGAGTTAATACAGGGGGTCAGTCAGTAGGTTTCTTCCCGACTGAGAAGGGGAATAGGGACCCGTTCCAGAAAGGTAGAGACCGTCGAGTGGACTTGGGACTTAAGTTCACTTCTTCGGCGACGGTAAGAGACAACTGGATGCTACCCGAGTAGAGAAAGACCTTCCATCAAATAGGTCAGCAGAACGACGGTCGCAAGAGGTGATCGGAGTGTCTTTTCATACCACAATAAAACAGGTCCAGAAAAGAACGTCACAGACACTCTCGTTTTCATAAGATGTAGAAGGACGTAGGAGTGACTTTTTTCGTCTTCCGACTTGGTGAAGAAACCAAGTTGTTAAGATGCGGGACCGTTTTCGGTGTCCTGTAACTCCCTACAAGTATTTCAGGGGTCTCTTGGAGACACCGTAGTTACCGAAAAACAATGTTTCATCTTTTTTCTACTTATTACTTTAAAGGACGTTTCTATACTAAACATTAACATAAAAGGTTTACTCTACTGTTTGTCTCCCAGTAATTCCTGACGGAGTAGTGTCCTAGTCTGTGATACTTCTTTAGTGCGTCGGTGTCAGTGTCATAAAGTCTCGACCATCTTGTGGAACCACAACAAGTCAGTGGGTGAGTACAGGTTGAGAAGCGCTGGGGTACCTGACGTCGCTCGGTCCGGAGGGACAGGGAGTGGTAGAGGGTGTCAAACGGGTTCAAGTACAGGTAACGTAGCCACTACGGTAGGAGACTACGGGAGAAGAGGAAAACGAGTGTAAGAAATCTTGTAGAATCCACCAGATTTCAGGTTTAAGGAATAAAATACCCGTAACTATGAGTAAATCCAAGTAACCTATCTAACTTAAAGAAAAAGGAAAAGATCACGGACCCCTTTAGGATACTCATTTGTAGACGTACAAAAGTAGTCTGGACATTACTTCCGACCAGAAAGGAAAAAATAACGAATATTAGTTTTTATGGTCTTTCACCAATAGAAAAGGATTCAAGACTTAACCTTTAGAATTTTTTTTCCTCTTCGAAGTTTGAATCTGGAGTGTCGTATCCCCTCTTAGTGTGGTAGAGACGTATTTCCTTTTGTCCATTACCACTCACCACACCAGTAGAAAACTGTCTTTTATTGTGGAGTTGAATCACATAGACTCCGTCTCGTCTAGACCTCCCAGTACCCGTAAAATCTTACGTATCCTTAGGAAGATCTAGTCATCCTATAGTATCTTTTTATACGATTACTTCTCATGTGGAGTTTGAGAAGTCATGACTGAGTATACGAGTCCCTGATTTATAGGTACGAAACCTGTACATTTTCGATTTTCATCTTGAGCACCGCCAACTTGACAAGAAAGGTACCAGATTTAACTATAGGGATTACTAAACACAACTCTACACGAGGTGACGAACAAACGAAAAGATAAATTCGACCCCGAACACTGGAATGAAAGGGTACATCACAAAGAATTTTCAAGAGTCTTTTCCACGAACTCTCAGTGGAAGTGCGAAATTGTTCTCTAGTTATCAATAAAGGATACCCTTGAAATCTCAAGGTTTCTCGAATTTTTTAACTTGGTCTTTATCGGTTCCTCCCTTTCTTTTTGTCACTGGGTCACTATTTATGGGACAATTCAGTCGAATGTTAGGTTCTCTTTTGTCCTTTAAACCCTCCGGATATGTAGAAATCCTTCCTTTTCTCCCTTCAAACACCAACTATGTTCTCGTACCAGACACTGACCAAGGTAGTAAACCCTATATCTCTTCGTAAACTAGAAAGTCTCTTATTAACTAAACGAATTATACCAGTTACAGAAGAGACCTTAAGTACCGTTACGATATTTGATTTGTATTCACTGTAGAAAAGAATCAGAAAGTGTCCTTTTTCCACTAAAAATAATAACCTTCTAAAAAAAAAAAAGGTGTTTATCTCTAATTTGAGACAACCGAAATACCATCAAGGGTTATCTATGTGAAACCATTCTTCTAAGTCTTTATTAACACTAACAATGGAGGTCGGTAGAGGTTCTAAGAATTCCTGTGAAATACCAAACGTTTGTTTTCCATAATTTACATTTTTAAAACAGTCATTTAATATAAGAAACACGCCCAATACAAAACGTCCAAGGAAAAAAGACAAAATAAGTAAATAATGAAAAATTATATTTCTTACATAATGGAATCGAGAAGAGACCATGACTCACAAAGTCTCTTGTGCTGGTATTACGTCTTCACCCTTTTTTATCTCTTCTAAATACTTTTTACCCTTCTAATGTTACGACTTCAAACACGAAGCCGTTGAACTCCATGTCTCCTACTTCCCCTTTACCGGGGGTCAAGGAGAATGGGGACGGGTGGTCACGGGAGTGACTGATTTGGGTCTGTCTCTGGTACACTGGGTCTCCAGAAACTTTATATTAGATGTTTCTAGCGTGGGGTGGGAGTGGAGGGACTTTGTCTCGTCTAACTCCTTGTCCGTCCCTTACTGCCTTCCTTTGGTCTGGGTCCTAGTCGACTCGGGATTCCCCAGGACAGCACCTCCTCGTCCTACCGTGGACATCCTTATAGTGCGTTGCACCGAATCGACCGTCGTCGGTTCTCGAGAACGACAGGTAGTGAAGTGTAGGTCATGACTCCCCCTAAATAAAATTTACCTTTCTGACTAAATATTCGTTCCCAAAAGGAACATCGATCCGGTTGTCCTAAATTTTTTTTTTCTATTGACTTCTAATCCTCGGTAGTAACAAAACATTACAAATCTGGGGGAAGTTTAACATTTGTGGTAGTCGTCGTATTTAACTCTTCCACACGTACTCACGATTCACCGAAGTCAGCACAGGTTGAGAAACACTGGGGTACCTGACATCGGACGGTCCGAGGAGACAGGTACCCTAAGAGGTCCGTTCTTATGACCTCACCCGACGGTACGGGAGGAGGTCCCCTAGAAGGACTGGGTCCCTGACTTGAGTGTAGAGAACGCCGAGGACGTAACGTAGGTCTAAGAAATGACGAGTCGATGACTCCTTCGGGGTCTAACTCTTACGACGGTCCATTTGAGGTATTAAATCCCTGAATCTGTTTTCGAACCAATTATAAGGTACCGTTAAGTGTTTTTCATTTTAGAGGGATTAGTAGGTGAGTGGGATTTAATGTCGCCATAGTCTCTTTTGTTTTTGTTTCTTATATAGTTTTATAATAAAATTAAATGTTATAACAAAAGTAGATTTGACCCTTGATTCTTTGGGAAGTGACCATATTAAAAACAACAATAACATACAGATGACGTGAAATTCGTATAAATAAAAATAGTTTCATATCAACGATGGGTCATGATAAACAATGTCGACATGTTATATCGTTAAGTGTTAAAAATTTCGAATATGGGGTAAATATTAATAATATTTTATAACCGATGTACATTTAAGAGGGACAACATGTTATATAGGAACATGTCCCTATGTATACACACATATACGTATACAGACACATAAAATATATATATACGTATATATGCCGTGTGGAGAAAACGAGTAAGTAGACGACTACAGGCAATCTAACGAAGGCATAGAACCGTAACAATTCATTACGACGATACTTGTGACCCTACGTACATAGAAAATCACAAAAGTAAAAAAAAAGTCTATATATGGGTTCTCACCTTATCGAAACAGTGTACCATCAAGTTAAAAATCAAAAAAACTCTTTGAAGGTGTGACAAAGGGTGTCATCGACGGGGTTAAATGTAAGGGTAGTCATCACACGTTCCTAAGGGAAAAGAGACGTAGGGGCGGTCGTAGATAATAAAAGGAAGAAAACCTACTGTCTCTAAGACTGTCCACACTCCACCCTTAGAGGAATACCAAAACTAAACGTAAAGGGACTACTAATCGTCATGACTCGTAGAAAAGTACACGGACAACCAGTAGACATAAGGAGAAACCTTTTTACAGATAAGTCAAGAAGACGGGTAAAAAAGTTAACCCAACAAACAAAAAGACTACAAGTCAAAATACTTGACAAATATATACAATCTATAATTAGGGAATAGTTAGTATGGTAAACGTTTATAAAAGAGGGTAAGTTTTCAAACAGAAAAGTAAAGTGATTACAAAGGAAACGACACGTTTTCGAAAATTCAAATTAATCCAAAGTAAACAAATAGAAACGAAAATAAAGGAAACGAAATCCTTTGTCCAGGTTTTTATTATAACGACGTTAAACACACAAGACGGACATAAAAATAGATCCTCAAAATATCATCGACCGGAGTGTAAATCGAGAAATTAGATAAGACTCAAATAAAAACTTATACCACAATCTCCTAAAAAGTAAAATAAGAAAATGTACATCGTCAACATTGACAGAACAAAAGGACCGTGGTAAATAACTTCTCTAATGGAAGGGAGGTTTACATATAAGAACGGAGGAAACAACATCTAATTGACTGGTGTTCAGTACTCAAACAAAGACCCCAGAGGTAGTACAAGGGAACTAGACACGCAGACAAGGTATGACAAAGCTCCCCCGAAGGGTCGACCACGTCACCATTTCTTACACGGGTGGTTACGTCCTGGGTCCTCTACACTCAAACTAGGGACCGAGCTCTTCTAGGGGATCTCATCCTCTACCGTTGGGTGACGTTATAAGAACGGACCTTTTAAGGTACCTGTCTCCTTGGACCGTCCGATGTCAGGGACCGAATTTTTTTCTCGACCTGTACTACACGTGTGCTCCCGTGGGTGTGTAACAAAGCTACCGACGTCGAAACATCACATCGGACTGTTGTTCCTCCCACTGAGGAGGTCGAAACGAGGAGAAAGAGTTCTAACTAAACAGACGAACCCCAGAAAACACATAGGTATCTTTTAAATTTCAATAAACAAGACAAGACACTTTTTACGACAACCACAAAACTATTCCTAACGTAACTTAGACATGCAACGGAACCAACATGGTGTGAAAACTATCGGTTTACCTTTTTACACTCACACCCGCGGACACATACGAAAAAGTTCAGTGTAATTTAACTTCCCGATATGGTGTCCACGCGGAGGTACATTTCCAGTCGGGTACTAAGATGTCCAAGGTCTCAATGATCCGAAGGTCTAAGCTTTTAGAATAAGACAGAGATTTCTTTATCTATAACTAGAAAATTGTTTATTATTTTGTTAGACACTGTCCTTTTGAGGAACAAAAGTTCCGGTACACGATTTGTTGACAAGGGGATTCTCTACGGGCTTGGAGGATTTCATTAAGTAGAACCGTCCGCCTAGTAGACGAGAATGATAGAGTCGTGGGAACCGTCTTTCGTCGAAAAACCTTCAGAGGGACAACTTGGGACTCTCACCGTTGGTTTCTTATTAGACCAAAAAGGACAATCTTCTAAACTAACTTTGATACATTACAGAGGACGTATTCTATTTTTCACATTGGAGTATGGACGATATAAAATCAAATCGAAAAATATGAAATGACATAAGCAACCTTAAGAGGTCTCTTTATCTTGGTTATTTCATACACACACACAGATACAGTCTATAAGTAAGTATATATATATATACTCTAAAATTTCTTAACCGAATACGTCAATACCTACCATCGTTGAGTCTTTAGACGTCCCACCCGACCGTCCCGGACCCCTGGGACTCCTCTCGAATACGACGGCAAGTTTAGATGGCAGACGACGTCTTAAGGAAGAACAAGTCCTTTGTAGTCGGAAAAGAAGATGAGTTCGGAAGTCGACTAACCTTCTTGAATTGGGTAAAACATTCTTCTAGACGAAGTAAGTTTCAGGTAGGTAAATTTACATTTAGAATGATCTTTGTGGGAGTGTTTTCGTAGGCCTTGTCGCAAACCGGTTTATAAAACCGTAGTATTGGGTCGGTTGAACTGTGTCTCTTAATTGGGTAATGAGAATCAATAAAATAAAATTCTTGTACACGGGGTTGCGGGGGAAGTGAGTCACAATTGTAGCAGACGGGTTCCCGGCCCTGGGAGATGGCGTGTGAGGAGTGACATAGGCGTCGTGGGTCGAGGTCTCTACTTACTCACTGACACACGAAGATTGTCGTTCGGAGAAAACAAAGAGGGTGAGGTCACCGTAAAATCCGTCGTAGACTGGACTGTTTTCGGAAGTCGCGGAGAAACAGATTGGGAGTGGTGTGTGTATCTTGTGGAGTGAATCTCCGGTATCCTCGTATATGATTTTTATCTAGTGGGATTTATGTATTACGTATTTAATTAAAGATTAGTACTATAACCGGTTTATAATGGAACATAACAGTGTCCTCCTCCCTTGACACAAACGATGTTCCCAAGAGACGAAGGGACTCGTTCGAATTCGAAAAAGTATGAAAAAAAGAAGAACAGTGACAGGAAGTGTGTGTCAGAGTGTAGGAGACAGGAGAGATAAGAGAGAAAAAACGTCTTGAAAAGAGACACAATCATAAAAGGGGTTCACACGTTCCCTTTACCACAATTCAGATTCTAAGGTTGTCGAAACACACTTCGTGCGAACAGAAGTCACTCCTGACAGGGAACAAGAAAACTGGAGAATGGAAAGGAAAATGAAGAGTACGTCCCCGTTGAGTAACGTGATAAGTGTGAGTACCTGAAGTGTAAGTCCTCACACCGTCGACACTGCGAACGCGTCGAAACTTTTACGTGTTGTCCCAACCACGGGTCTTGGATTGACGTTTCTCCGTCATCTGGGCCTCCAGTGATTGCACGGAACAGGGATGACAGCGGAAGGAAAACCGACCATAAATCCAGTCATAAATGTCTACCTTAGACTTGCACGTCTTGTCGACTAAAACAAGAACTTGTTCTTTACCTAATTTAACATTTCTTTTTTTAGTATGGACTACTTGTTAAAAAGTTGTAAAAAGCTCAGATTACTAAAACCTTTTATACAAGTATGAAGTAAGACAGCATAAAAGAAGGGGTACCTTTATCACATTACACATCCTTTAAGTTTTCCGTTGTTCGGACATTTACGTATAAAAACTTACTTCCGACAAATGGGCCAAAAGAACGAGACGCGTTATCTTAGGACTGATCTGTTTATTACATACTGGACGAGCCAAGTCGAAAAATAGGTTTTATGACTATGAAATGGAAAAAAATATCAGTTCTAGAGAAACTTTCAGATTTTTCATGATATCTGGCGAATGGAATGGATTAAGCGTACATCTACACTTTGAAACGTTTCTAGAAATCAGAACTAGGTCTCTAGGACCGTTTAGATAGGGACCCTGAGATCCATTTTCGGAAACTAGACACCGTACCTTAAAACGAGTGAGACCTGAAAAATGTCCTAATTAACTTTAACTTGGGGGAGCACAATACATTTCATGGCATATAAAGTAATTTAACAATTAGATTGTTACTTGGAGTTTACTTTCGGTCCCTGTAAACGACATTTACAGAGTAACGAAGAGTGTCTCTGGCCCACTCTGGTCCCTACTAGACACGGGCCCTCGTCGGACCCAAGGTACAGAGAGGTCGACACGGGAGGAAGTCCCGTAAACAATCTAGGTGTGACCCTATATATGTAAAAGTAGAAATCCTTGATTCGAAGGGAGAAATGAATACGTGTACACGAGAAAAGATTCATGTTTGAGGGAGTTGACATAACGATTCCTAAAGAAAGAGAGAGAATTTTTTTTTTTTTTTTCGGACAATGGTCATTCCTGAAAAGAAAGACAAACGTCCTTCGACGTGAAATGTATACTGGAGAGAGACCTGCCTCAAATAAGGTAGTGAGAAACAAGGTATCAGAAACGACAGGAAACCTTGACCTTCTTCAAAACTTTGTGGAAACCCAACTTTCTCACAGAACATCCACCCCACACTCAATTTCATCTAGGGAGTGGCGGTTATCCCATCTTTATGCTTTCGGTACTGCAGAGGACAGAGAGACGGGAGAATGGAGGTCGCTTCGTAGACTCCCACACGAGGGTATTGGCGTAGTGTTAGTCATNGGTCATTCCTGAAAAGAAAGACAAACGTCCTTCGACGTGAAATGCATACTGGAGAGAGACCTGCCTCAAATAAGGTAGTGAGAAACAAGACATCAGAAACGACAGGAAACCTTAACCTTCTTCAAAACTTTGTGGAAACCCAACTTTCTCACAGAACATCCACCCCACACTCGATTTTCATCTAGGGAGTGGCGGTTATCCCATCTTTATGCTTTCGGTACTGCAGAGGACAGAGAGACGGGAGAATGGAGGTCGCTTCGTAGACTCCCACACGAGGGTATTGGCGTAGTGTTAGTCATCCAACGTCGTCAATTCGTCTCATATTCGTCTTTTATTTGAATGAGGTAGAGTGTCAATAGGTCATAATTAGAGCATGGAAAATTAGTTCGATGAGAATTTGCAAACGAAGTCCGGTTTCGGAATTTCACCTTCTAAATACAACACTTTGTAAAACTTGGGATTTTGGTTCGGTTATTTTAGGATCTTCCGTTTTTAATAAAGATTCAGGATATTCGAATTTCCGTTAAGTATACGAGTAAGTAAGAGACTAGGTAAGTAACTATGTACTATACTCATTTATACTCCATTCGAAAGACGGAAGAGTCTTCGATCACGTACCATTTTCATTTCTAAAATCTACTCTTCAGTTGGTAAACGAGACCTACCTTAGATGTCTTGTCTGGAGGACCTTGGCTGACAATTAAAGTCCGAAGGTCACTAACTTTTTAGTATAGAGACCTCGACCGCCTTCGACTGAGGTCGTGTAGTAAATAGTTCTCGGGTAGATACCCGAGAGATAAGACAAAGTAACCAGGTAAATAGATGAAGATTGAATTAAATACCCGAAGGGACAACCGAGACGGAACCGATGGGTGAGGTTATAGGAACGGACCTCTCCGACCCTGTCTCCTCGGACCGTCCGATCTCAGGTACCCTAGTGTTTCTCAGGTTGTACTGACTCACTGATTGTGTGTGTGTGTGTTGCATTGACTACGTATACTTATTATTCATAAGTTATCCGACTCAGAAGGGTAATATAATAAAATCTCCCTCCCCATGACCCATAAACGTCCCAAAACAAAAAGGGATTTCTTCTCGACGAATCTTAGATAACAAGTTCAAGGTGGTTTACAGACAATCAAACGTCAGTGGACTACCTTGACCAGGAGACCTCCCATTTTTCAGACCTTCCTTTCTTCATTAGTGAAAGGGTTTCTTATCGAATTTAGTGACGCAACGACAAGTCGCGGCGGAGACTGGAGGTCATGACCGTCATCTCAAACCATGCTACAAAGAACTGTGAAAGTTTCTTCTGTTCCTCCTCCTTTTCGCGGAAACTCTACACAAACAATCTAGAATTTCCAATATAAAGGTACCACTAAAGATTTCAACATTGATCCCCCACCTCCCTTCCTTAATTCAACGAGACTTAACACTTGAGTAGAACCATTCATCACACGCTTATTGTCACCTTCTACCAAAGTTCAACTTGATTGCCCAGGTGCTGAAAGTGTTTCCAGCAAAGAGTCCAATGGATGTAAAGAAGAAGAGAGACATATGGATTTTGGTAGTACGACGACTCTCAATCTTTGTCGAAGTGGGATTGTTTTAACATCGTCAAAAGAAACCTAAAGGATACATATTTATATGTATCTTTAAAAAGGAGTCATCCGTACACGTTCATTTAGATTTGAAAAGCCACGTAAGCCAATGGCATCAAAACGAGTAAACCCCCCTTTGCAGTTATTTAATCCTTTCATGTCAGGAAACTTGTGACTCAACACACGAAATTTACCACATATAGTAACCAAGTCACAGAGACCTCTGGGGTCTGATTATCTTGGTCTTTGGTAGTTTCAATGGAGTACAAAAGATTCCTGTATATATGTCGATACTACTACGTAAAGGTGAAACATTTCACAGATAACAACACAAAAACTACGGATTCCATATTAGGACTAACCCATGGGTGACCGTCCCTAGTCAACAATGACGATGTTTCTGTTGATTCCTTTTTTTTTACAATTAAAATATGAACAACTTTTTCCTTTTCAACTAAATTTAAGACGGGGGTTTCGAATTGTGAACCATTTTGACCGTGTATGGATCTCTTTAACCGTCATATGTATCAGTATATATAAACCTCTCGTCAAATCGTTGTTTATAGTTCTATATACTTTCACAAATATAGAAAACTGAGTCAGTAGGGTGTGGATCCATAAGAGTACTTTTCAATAGATCTTTTAATCTTTTTGTAATACATGTATATGTATATAATGTATGTGTGGATCCAGATAACAACAACAAGTTAGTGAATCAGTACAGGCTGAGAAACACTGGGGTACCTGACGTCGTGTGGTCCGAAGGGACAGGAAGTGGTAGAGGGTCTTGAACGAGTGTGAGTAACACAGTCACTACGGTAGGTTGGTAGAGTAGGAGACAGTGGGGAGGGAGAAGACGAGACCGGAAGTTAGAAAGGGTCGTAGTCCCAGAAAAGGTCACTCAGTCAAGAAACGTAGTCCACCGGTTTGATAACCTCGAAGTCGAAGTCGTAGTCAGGAAGGTTACTTATAAGTCCTGTCTAAAGGAAATCCTAACTTCCCAACCTAGAGGAACGTCAGGTTCCCTGAGAGTTCACAGAAGAGGTCGTGGTGTATATCAATCAATATTTTACGTACCAATATATCAATCAAGACTCTATTTAACACAGAAGGGTTTTAAGTATACAACTTTAGGATTGGAGGTCTTGGAGTCTTAATTGAGATAAACCTCCATCAGAAATTTCTCCACTAATTCAATTTTAATTCTGAAAACCCACCAGGGATTGGGTCATACTCACTCTAGGGATATTCTCCTTTAAACCTGTGTCTGTACTGTGTCTCCCTTGGTACACTTCTGTCTCTACCTTCTACGGGCAGACGTACGGTTTCTCTTTGACGTCCTCTTTAGTTGGGACGGTCGTGGAACTAGAATCTGAAGATCGGAGATGTTGACGTTCTTCCGATTAGCAACAACGAATTCGATGGGTGAGACAACATGAAACGATACGGTCGGGATCTTTTGTTTATATACAGATTAAGGTACAAGAATATGTTCTGATTAAACAACAGTAACAATAAATCAGTGATTCAGTACAGGTCGAGAAACGCTGGGGTTCCTGACATCGGGTAGTCCGAGGAGACCAGTACCTTAAAGGGTCCGTTCTTATGACCTCACCCGACGGTAAAGGAAGAGGTACCCTAGAAGGACTGGGCCCCTAGCTTGGGTGTAAAGGACGTAACGTCCGTCTAAGAAATGGTGACTCGATAGTCCCTTCGTGTATGTCTGATTAATGTTGTGAAGTTTTCTGGATTTATTCGTTATCATCCTTGTATGAATTTAAATTTAACTACTTAGTTATACAACCTGAGATATGATATCAGTAACTTTACTTTTAATACTAGTAAAATAACTTTTTCTGATGTTATCCTATATTCATTTGTTACCTCATGATAAGTCGTTAGTTTTCTTTATTTTTGATTCATATAATTACACGTCTTAAGAGATTCTGTATTACAACTCACTGAAAAAGTTTTCGACTTACACTACATATCGAGCTATGGTAATTATATTTACAATTTTGTGTGAAGGTCATTTACCACATAAAATAAGTCCCTATCTATACGTGTAATTATCTCCGTCTCTTAGATATAACCTTCCTTTGTGAAATTTACATGTTCGGACCCACAGACACCACCTCGTTTCGTGTCCTAGACTTTCCTTCCTTTGATTAGTTCTTAGATTTGAAGTATTCCTCCCTGGTACCTAATTAACTACTTCCACTACAAGGGGTTCCGTCGGCTTCTACTAACTACCATAGTTAGGTTGAGACACGTAGACTTTACGTCGACCTTTGTGTGCCTACCATCTACTTTCTGGTATTGCGCCGAGAAGATATCAAAGTGAAGATAATTACATAAACGTTCATATTTTTTGTTTAGTTCATCGTCTTTTTTGACAATTCAGTGCCATCACTTCAACTCCCACGTAAAAACAAAAAATTTGAGACCAGAAACAAAAACAAAACTACTCAAAAAAGAAACCATAAAACAGGATGTTCAGTTTAAAGACCCCCTCTTATTTTCCTACTTTCCGACGGAAATCAGGTCCTAGAAGTAACACCATAAGACAAGAAAGGTCTCCTTTTTTGGATCAGACAAGGATAGTAGTCGTTTTGTCTTTTGTCTGTATTAATAGGTCTTTATGTTCGTTTTTGAGACGACAAGGGATTCAATACACCCGTAAACTTCGGCTCAAACGGGGACCTCTAGACTGAAGTCGACTCAAAGCACAAAGAGTAAGAATAAGAGAAACACAAAAGAATAAGAGTCTACACGAGAGGGAGAATTGTTTGTGGATTTTATTCGAAACACTGACGATTCGAAAAGGATCATGGGACGACAGTTTACGTCATTTTTCTTGTTTCTTTTTGGATACACCAGACCGACGAGACTCTGAAAGTTGTCAGTAGGGTCAGTGAGCTCCCCCTTCTCTGTAGGATGGATGTCTCCGTTCAGTGGGGCAGGGTTCAACTGACCCGTTGCGGACCTCGACGGTGAGTTCGTTTTACTGTCCTCCACGAGAGACACCACCCTCCTCTAGAGAGGTCCACCTCACCTCACCAATGAAAGGTACAAGACAAAAACTCTAGTCTAGTCTGAAGTTCGGAAAAGTAGTAGTAGTCGACACTAAAAAAACAAACAAACAAAAAGAGGAGGTCCACTTTTCGAAGGTACGATCCGTCGACAAGAATTGAGGGTGGGGTGTAAGATTAGTGAACTCCGACAAAATTATGTATGGGTCCAGACGAAACGGTTGAGTCTGACTTTTCTGAGGCTTAGGGACCCTTCCCCTCCTCCCCCAGAACCCGTAACCAGTCAGTTTCCATGTCGGTCCCGGCACTTGGTGACCTACTCTTAGAAGTAATTAGACGAGACGAGAAGACGTTATTTATCTCAGGTACCAAATCCCAAGGACAGTCGGCGGATTGATATATATTGTCTACAGACCTCTGAGAATGGACAAAGATTACTCTGATCGAATAGACAGTCGAGACGGTGATTTTTTCCCCTCGTATCACTACCCTAATAAAGACAAAATCTTATTCTTGAATAAGAAGACAACAATTATACTAAATTGTACCTTTATCCACTTAGAAAGAACGTGTTTTGTGAGAAACTGAAACATAAAGATTAATTTTCACCTTCTTTTTTTACGGTAAAAGAGGTGTATGTAAAGAATAAATCTTTGTTTCGTCTAGTCCTATAAACTTTTTTAACCAAAGAAATCTAGGGAAACCCTCTACATTCTTTCAGTCATTATCTCCATATTTGTTATAAGTAGAGTCTAAAATTGAGTCTTTCCTACAATTCAAAACTATAGTTAACATAGGAAGAAGGGGTCAACGTAATTCATTAAGTAAATCTCTCATCCCTTTTCTTGGATTCTTGCCTCTGACTAATGGGAAGAAATGACTCATATTTATACGTCATAGAGGATAAATTTATGTGTGTGTGTGTGTGTGTAGTGTTTTGGAGAGTACCAAGGGTATAGGAAAGGGTCGACTGTAAGGGTACAGACGTAGGGAAATTTCTCATCAAATATTAACGACCAAAGGTAGAAGTAAAAGTAAAGAGTGGGTCAGACAGAAATTGAGAAAGTTTGGTCTTAAAACAGGAGTATAAGGTGACTTAGTAGAAGACCTTTCCAGTGATTACTACCAGATCGAAGGTCCATGTTATAGAATGAGTCGGGTATAGAATGAGCGGAGAAGTCTTAAAGTGTTTCAACAATGACGGAAGCATACTTTGGGAGGGAAGGAAACCACAGAACCCACGAAAAAACAGAACCAAGGGTCGGACAGAGGACTGACAAGAAGGAGGAAACGAGTCGACCAAGTAGGAGTAGAGGGACTAAGAAGAGTACCCTAACGGGGTCGTAAGACAGAAAGAAGGGTCGAGAGGGTTGGTATGGAAATGAGACCTCGGATCCTCTGAAGTATGTAGGATTTTAAGGTACACATACAACTTCAGAGGAATAAATGTAAAGACAGAAAGGAAAAGGGAGTGAAGAGTGGTAGAGGAGAATGTACAATCATCCATCGGGATCAAGTTATACAGGTTCTACTTGAGAACCAAAAAGAGAGGAGGTTTGTTAAAGAGGTGTTAGGAGGGGTAGAATCAGCTAGTCGTCGAGGTAAGATGATCGGTGAATCCAGTTTTTAGAACGGAAGGAGGAACTAACGAAAGAAGGTGTAAAATATAGACTAAACAATCCCTTAGGACCGTCTAGGTGCTAACTTTACACAGGTCTTACGATCGGGGAGGTGACGACCTTGGGACAAGAGTCGCTGATGGCGGAGAGTGGACCTAATGGTGTCACTGGGTGAATGACACGAAATGCCCGAGCAGGACCGGTTGAGGAGAGGAGGTCAGGGGACGGGCTGTGTGTCGTCGAGTGTCTGGGTGTGGACTCGGTATTGTGAGAAACCAATTTTGAGAATTGTCGGACAGTGTACTGAGTCCTATTTTCGGTTTAGGAATATGACTGGAGATTCCAGGTCCATTACCCTGGGGATAATTTGGAGACCGGAGTGGAGGATCTTGAGGGTCCGTACGAATGACTAATGTCGTCTGATCGGAGAGTAGACAGGAGTTTTAAGGGTCGTACACAGGAGGAAAAGGTCTTACAAGATAAGGGTCCTCCGTGTATTGACTGTAGGAACGAAGGAAGAGAATCGCGCACAGTGGAGAACTTTCTTCTGGTGGGACTGGTAAGGACTTTATCCCGAGAGGGCAATAGTCTTCTACTCACCTCCTTCTTCTACACTAGATGCATCTGTCACCTTATAATGAGTCGGTATTCTTCCTTACTTTATTACGGTAAAAGTCGTCATACCTGTCTGGATCTCTACTAGTATGATTCACTTCATTCTGTCTTTGTTAATAATGTACTATCGTCAATATACACCTCGGATTTTTTTTTATGTTTAGTTGTATGAAAGTTTTGTCTTTGTCTGGGTACTTGTCTCTGTTGTTAAGTACCAATGGTTTCCCCTTTACACATCCCCCACATTTAATCCTCATACCCTAATTGTCTATGTGTGACGATATATATTTTATTTATTGTTCTTGGATGACATATCGTGTCCCTTGATATAAGTTACAAAACATTATTGGATATTATCTTTTTAGACTTCGACTAGACTTTGCTTACGTTATAACGTTTAGTTGATATCAATTTAATTAAATTTAAATTAATTTATCGTCAGAGGGAGGTGAGGGAGGGGATGGAATAAAGACTGACGAAACACAACAAAAGGGTATGGTAAATAATAGGAGAGTGTAATATGTAAAAAATCTTATATCATAGACAAAGGGAAAGATACTACATTCCGGGTGTTTCCGATGAAACAAGTGACGATACAGGTGCTGTGGTTCTTATCACGGAGCATCTATCTTTCACGAGTTATTTATAATGACAAACTTAATATTGAGACTAAAGTAATTACAAATCCTTTACGGAAAGGGGGTAAGGTCCAAGAGTTAAAGATAGTAAACTAGTGAATTAGAAACATAAAAATTGATTTGATGTGATTGTCTAAGGGGATTTGAGACGTACTTATAGAACAGTAATCCATGTCAAGTCGTGGTACAAAGTGACTTATATACTGTGACAGTCAATATTTTGTGTATTGATAAAATACACACTAATTCTTCTTCTTCTAACGGTTAAAAAATATTTTAATTTTTAAAAAAAATACATAAACATGACCGACAATCAACTCCGTGAACCGTAGAAACTAGAAACAACCCCATACACCCTAGTAAAAACACACACACACACTCAAAGTCGTGTACCCCAGAAAGAAACACCGTACGTCTGAGAATCTACGTCACACACCCTAGATTAAGGGACTGGTCCCTAGTTTGACCCCAGGGGACTTAATCCTCACGTCTCAGTATCGTAAATCAGAATGACCCGGTTACTTCAGGTTATGACGGTCCCCTTCATTCCGTACGATAAACTCTATGTCCCCACACACACACACACACACACACACACACACACACACACACACACACAAGATTATTGCACTCGGTACCAATCACCATATTCCTTTCCTCTTCCTATCGGTATCTCTAACTCACACTCACGAACTCTCCGACCTCGTACCCCACTTTAGACTAAAATAGACATGTTCAGAGAGAACAAAACACGAAAGAACACCACCATCGAACAATTGGAGTAAAACACCGAAATACAAATAGAATTCCCTAATTGTATCCACTATTTTTATCGTGTTTTGTGTTTGTAGTTCTGTTTAAAAGTTTAATTAGGTTGGTTAAAGAAAAATTTTTTTATTCGTTTCAGACCCAAAACCCCCGTTTTCTTGGTTAAACCAAACGAAAGTAAAGTTTTCGTGAATTTTCGAAAGGGGTTTTCTATAAAGACCACTCATTTTACCTTTAAGTTCTACTTTTTGACGGTCCGGTCAATAGTCTCGTAAACTAAATAACGACCTTCCGTCAACTGAATTTGAGGCGCACAGACGTTCAGTAACATAGTAGTCGTCTGGAAGACAACTTTAATAAACATGTGTCTAGGACTTAGTGGAATGTACCGTCGACCAGCATTTCCTAGGTCCCAAATTCTTTCGTACGTTATAATCTAATCGGTGTCACAAAATGTCCCTGTAATAGAGACCCTTGTTTGTTTCTGTGACTTCCTGTTTCTTATTAAGGTAGGATGGGTTGTGTAACTTTATTCTTCACAAAAGTCACAGACTTCTCTTTTACAGAAAAGAGTATTCTGTCTAGTAAACGACATCTAAGAAAATTCGAAACGAGAGTGGAGTTCGATTCATAACAAATCCAAGTAGAAGACGAGGGCTCTTGGGATATAATTCATGTGACTGTTGAACCTTCTTTCGTCTTTTCTTTGAAATTTCAATTTTCATACACGTTCGAAGGGAAGAGAGGTGGGAGAGAAAGGTAGGAACCAGTTAAAGAAACTGACGATTCAGAAATGACTTACCGAGTCACATGACTTGACAAGGTTCTTTTTCCAAAAATTTCTGTTCAGCCCTGTAAGGACCACCAGGTCGTTAATTCTGAAATGGAAGGTTACGTCCCCACGTCCAAGCTAGGGACTAACTCACCGATTCTAGGGTGCACGGAACTCCGGTTTTGTGGGGTTTCGTAAAAAAATTTTTCGTTCTAAAATTGTCTAAGTTATTTTCAGAACTTTTCACCAGGTACAGTTTTTTAATTTTTTTCTTTTTCACCTCTTATTTCAAGATACACTGTTACCCGAATTCGACAGACCCTTCCCTCTAAGTCCTAGTCCCTCCTGTGATTTCCATACATCTATCTCTGTAGTCCTTCTACTTAAACTTGAACTATATCGACCATCGATTTTCTAACCTCGTCGAACGGACTCTTCGACCTCTGAAAGATACGTTTGAAACCTCCTCCCGCCCCTCTCTCTCTCTCTAGCGTTCCGAGGAAAGTCGCAGGGACGACACTACATACACGACGTGCGGGGGACATTCAACAAAGACGGGGAACTTTGGAGTCCTTACGGACATTAAGAAAGTTACGAGAAACCTCAACCCGAACATGGAAAAACCTCTCCCCCTACACTACCATATAGTTCTAACCCGTATCCCACTTACGTCTCGTCATGTTTTTCGAATCGAAATAAATTTAATGTAAATGAATGGAAGGGTTCTCCGTCATCCTGGCGTCCGGGTAGGACTTTCCTCCTCCTTCGAACGTTTTACACCACTCCGAGGAGACTACGGGAGGGGAGGGACCTGAGACAGGGGCGTACAGACGATTCCGACACAGAGATTATCTTGCCCCGAGTCCTGTACTCTGAAGACTGGTTGTCCTACCACCGGTCAATTTCCTACTCTCGGACCACCCTCCCACGTCACCAATTCTAGTCCCTCATTCCTCAGTCTACGGGTCCCAACGTCAACCGGAGTCGGGTTGAGTTTGAGATCGAGTTGAGTTTACTTAAACTTTTTCAACGAATCAGAGGGACTCTATAACAAAAGTAGTCCATTTTGTCTCACTTTCGGCACCACTGGCATTTTCTTAATCATAAACGTATACACACGTACGATTTAACGAAATCAGCACAGGTTGAGAGACACTGGGGTTCCTGACATCGGGTGGTCCGAGGAACAGGTACCCTAAGAGGTCCATTCTTATGACCTTACCCAAAGGTACGGAAGGACGTCCCCTAGAAGGGTTGGGTCCCTAGATTGGGAACAGAGAATAAGAGAACGTGACCGTCCGTCCAAGAAATGGTCATCCCGGTGGACCCTTACACAAACGTGTCACCTACGATAACAAAGTAAGAGGGGTCGAGGGGTAGAAAGGAAGACCGTCATCCAAGACAGGGACCAGGCTACGGAATAGAGGGTCGATACCACTCCGGTAGTCTCAGATAAGCATCCTACACGAAGTCTGACTCGAGTCCTCTCCCAGTGAAAAAACACAAGAACAGTACTACACCTGGACGACTGTCGGTACAGGAGACGAGACATCTTTCCGGTCCGACTTGTTTACCTCTACTACTGAAAACAAACCTCAGTATACTGTCCAATCCAATAAGTCTAGTAAAAAGTGTGACTTTTCGTTTAAGTTTTAAAAATTATAATAAAAATCAAAAGAATTCTAGGGAATCCTCGACTGTTCCATCATTTCAATGTTGGATCTTTACCTTTGCTTCCCTTCGACAAATTTCAGCATCTCCCAAACGTTTTTACTCGAAGATAAAAATAATTCGGTCAACATATCCCCCCTGTCTTTAGGGATCCTAGGTAGGTTCAACCCTATAAATTATCCTCTAACCAGGAGTAACGTTATCCTCTAACCGAAGGGAGTATCGAGACAGACGTTTCTTAGACGGACGTCACGTCCTCTGGACCCAAGCTAAGGACCCAACCCCTCCAGAGGACCTCTTCTTTTACCGTTGGGTAAGGTCATAAGAACGGACCTCTTAGGGTACCTATCTCCTTGGACCGTCGACGTCAGGTACCCCCGCGTCATCAACCTGAACTGAATCGTTGATTTGGTGGTGGTGGTTTTTCGACATTGAATTCTCCTTGTCATTGAACTTCAGTTGGACTGAGTGGTAGTGGTGGTGGTATTCTCCGACGTTTCCCTTACCACTTCCTGTCCTCCCCTTTTGTAGGGACTCCCAAATGTTGATGTTCGACTGAAAGGACGTCTAAACATCGGGTTTTAGTACAGTGAACTTATTGGGTTCTTACGCGTTCGGGTCTAAATCAAATCTGGTCAGGACTCGACTATTTCTGTGTACCGTTTTCGTTTTTTTTTATTTTTTTTTTTCTCGAGTGATTTCTTGATAAAATAACATCCGAAATTTTTAAAATGTGTCTACTAAAAGGTCCCCTTTTTTTTTCACACATCAAGTGTCATTTTTTATTGTTTCGTGTGTTCTTTCATTTCGTTACGTTATACTCACTTTGATCGTTTATTATCTTTGTTTGATCTTTACCGTCTACAATTTTAATCATCTGTTTTTAACAGAAAATTATACAACTCTAGAAAATTTCAGACATAAAGAAAAAAATTAACCAATCAAATATATAAAAACCAACACGACCCAGAAACAACGACACACTGTCGAAAGAGATTCACGCCACTCGATCCCGAAGAGAAAACCTCTTGCCCGAGAGCCAAGACACAAATACCGAGAACCCGACCTCTCGTGCCCGAGTCGTCGACACTGTGTGTTCGGATCTACTAGACGTGGTACACCTTAGGAGGGTCTGGTCCCTAACTTAGGAACAGAGAACGTAGTCATCCGTCTAAGAATTGGTGACCTGGTGGTCCCTTAAGGTTCTTAATAATGAAAAATTAATTAATTTAAAAATGAACTGACGTGCCCCAGAATCAACATCGCACGTCCTAGAAATTAGCATCACGTACTTGAGTCAACGTCGTTCACCCTCGATCAAGAGACTGATCCCTGACCAGGGACGGGACGTAACCCTCGAACCTCAGTTGGTGACCCACTGGTCTATTCAGGGTTCTTGAAAATTTTACATATGGTTTTAATCTATTTTTTGTCAGACACCTGTAATCTCTCGTTTAAAGTTGCTTAAAGTTTCCTGACTCAAGTATATCGTACAAAAGAATCTGGTGTTACGATAACGAAGGTCATTTTCACATTTCCTTTCGTTATAACAAAGATGTACAGACTATTACTTCTTTATGTACAAATATTTAACTTGTCTGTTTTTTAGACCCGTAATCCTTTATAAAAATTAACCTATTAGAACTTTTGTGATGTAAAATTATGAACGTCTTATATAGTTTCCAGTTTGAATCTCCCTTTACATATCAAATGTTGGTTATGATAAATTTTTTCCTTACCGACTTTTAATTAATTGGTTTGTTGGTAGGGTTCTTTAATCTTTTCTTTATCGTTTTATTTCGGTTTCTTTCGTCTTACTTCCTTTTTCACTTATACTCTTGTCTTTATTTATTTTATACTCTGCTTGTATGTTGTCTCTTCTAAGTTGTTTCGGTGTTCTACCAAGAATGTTTGGAAACCTTTTAGAGTACTTGTTTTATCTAAAGACCCAGGTTTTACCTTGTGTCTTAGAGGTATAAAAATTTCTTTAGGCATCCTCTCACACTATATGTTAGTACAAACGTGTAGTTTGTATAGCTTTAGTGACTGGATTTTCTGGATGAGTAAAAATCGTTCTTTATGAATGAATTATCTTTTTAAAGTTCGTGAAACATTCCGGCAGTACCGGTGCTCTTTGAAAAAGTGGTAGGCATAATGGTAAACGTCACTTTATTAAGAGTATTGAATCAACTTCGACCAAACTTTAAGATTAGGTGATCCTTAACAAAAGAAGCCCATTTGTAACGAGAAAAATGAACAGGAACGAGTTCACGCTTACAGGGAATCCTCCATTTCGTTTTAGTGATCGACCAAACAGTCTAAAGGGAATGATCTACGGAAGGACGATACGAATCTCCGTCGCTCTCTCCACCGTTTCGCCCTTCCTCTCCTGGACTTTCTCCCCTCTTACTGAAACCCAGTGAGACCAGGGTCAGCACAAGGGACCAAATTCGAGTATACATGGGCTGTGGTTTATCAAAGGCCAGTTACATCTACACAAGAGTCTCACACTGTCACTCACCCTTTGGTGTCAGAAACCCATCAAAACTCGAGTGGGTCATAGTCGGTGTTCGTACACGAAAGTGTAATATTAGAATCACTATAGTGAATGTACACCTTAGATTTCATACTATGTTTAACTTGGATAAACGTTTTATCTTTATGTGAGTGTCTGTATCTTTTGTCTGAACACCAACAGTGTCCCCTCCCCCGACCTCTCCCTACCCGACCCTTCCACTCCAATCGTCCATATTCGAAAATATGTATCTTACTTATTTGTCGTTCCAGGATGACATATCGTGTCTCTTGATATCAGTCATAAGACACTATTTAGTATTACCTTTTCTTATTCTTTTAACCTATGCACACATATTGACTTAGTGAAAACGACGTATCGTCTCTAATCGTGTTGTGACATTTAGTCGATAGGAAGTTAAATTTTTAATAAGATTAGAATCACTTTACATTTGACAATATAAAAGTCCCTGGAAGCCCCAATGACCATTACGAACTTCGATTCTTACAATTTAGGAACTCTCAGTTTCTACATGAGACAACGTTTGACCTTAAGTTGAGTCGTCATCTTTTTGACTGAGAGTCGCGACGTCAGAACACTCTCATCGGGCGCCAGGACATATAGTTATTCAGACACGTCATAAATCCACAATTGTCCCATATTCTTGTTTCCCGTGATTAAACGTCAGAACAGAACCTGAACCTGAACGTTGTGTCTTTACAATAATTATAAAATCCCGTGGAGACTCAAATTATTTACGTCTCTTTCTACGACTCATCTTAAGTTCTGGAGAAGGATCCATTCCGAGATTATCTAGTCTTACACTGAATTTAAATAAACGAAAAATTTTTTGAGGTCTGGTGTCTTAGAGGTACTTAATCTACCTTCCCGCCCCCCTTTTAGAAGGAAGTGTGGGAGTTTCTCAATTTAAAATCGAAGAGTTAAGGGTTCAGTGTAATTTGTTTCTGGACAATATACTGGGACACTTGTATCGGGGGTTTCAATACTAAATAAAAGGTTAAAATATTTTTCAATACCAAGTTTGCCTTTACCATAAACGTTAAATTTTTCTATTTCATATTCAATGGTAACAGAGAGGAAGTCCTAGGAATAATAGAGAGTTGGAGAACAAGTCTAATAAGAAGATCCTTGAGTGTCCGAAAGGACGACCGAGTCTACCACCTCTGAGACAGACGTTACGTCCTCTGGACCAAAGTCAGGGACCCAGCCCTTCTAGCGGACCTCCTCCCTTACCAATGGGTGAGGTCATAAGAACGGAACTCTTGAGGTACCTGTCTCCTCCGACCACCCGATGTCAAACACCCCAGTGTTTCTCAGTCTGCACTGACTCGCTAATTGTGTGTATGTTTGTGTGTGTGTCCAAACTTTCGCTTATCAATCGTACTGACTCAATATGAGGGTCTAAAATAGTCACCAAAAATTTCTTCCAGATATTGAACGAATCTAATACGTCTCGAACCCGACACTCTATGGGACATTCCGAGGTCAGAAGAAAAGAGTCTTCGCTGTCGTAAGTTTTCGTCCACTTCAAATAGAAATTGTAGTAGAGAAAAGGAATTTCAGAGGTAGGGGGAGGAGTACCCGAGTCGGAGGTTGTACGACGGGAGGTGGACGACTTATGGAAGACCGTTGTGAGGTTAGACTTAACGACATCACTTTATTAAAGACCCCAATACCTGGAGAAAAGTATCAGGGTAAAGACCTTCCTGGGACTAGAGTTGATACTAGACTATTCGATTAAACACACTTCACAACCGTTGGTTTTACTACATCCCCAATGGAGGAACTCCGACCGTCAATGAGTCAAAGATTTCTTTCCTTCAACCAGAGTTGGATAACTTTCAAAATAAACCTGGAACCTTTTTATCGTAATTTACTGGTTAAAATGGAAATTCTGTAAGTACCTATAACTTAGAAGACTCTTGACACCGATCTTTATAACATACGGCACTAGTTGTCACTGAAATTTTTAGATTACTTTAAATTTCTTTGGGAGAGTCACTAAAAAAAATTCTTAGTTTTTACACATTACTAAACGAACAAATTTTATTCGTAAACGTCCAATCCTTTAGAATCAGGCATTTTAAGAAACAGGCCATATATTTCAGTAGTGTTGAAATTAGGAATGATCCTTACACTTATATATATATATATATATACTGTCTTTGATAAAGGATTCTTTCTAAACTTCTAATTGTATTTACTTATTTTGTCTTTCAGAAACGTTCTGACGAGTTCAATCACTGTCGTTATACAAATAAGAGTATGTTTTAGTGTCAATGGACTCTGTAAACACAACCGTTTTCGTTGTAAACTACCAACTTCAGTCATACATTTGTCACTGATAAGAGAGTCAAGATTTATTCCCAATTTTTATGACTCACATAAATCAATTACACAAATCCATAAAATAAAAAAATTAACCATTCTTCTCCTTATTCTCACGAAATTAAAGTATTTACTCCTTTTCCTCGGTGTCTTTCCGTTTCACTGAAAAGGTACCAGTGTTTCCTCCTGTCACCGTGTGAAGGTTATATAAACTAGACAGGGAACGAACTGATACGAAGGAAATTGGTCGATCTCGTGGTTTTTGAGACCCCAGATGAGGGTAGTATAAAAAAAGAAAAAGTTTTTACCACACTTTCGGTAGAGACCTCACAATTCCACCCCGTCACTTCGGTCTACATCCGTCTACCGTCTGACGTACCCTTGTTGGAACTGAGAACGTTCCAGTCATCTTCCGACACCCCACACGTAAACTGTATAAGCTCAGATATTGGAGAGTTCTATGTCACCCTTTCTTCTCGGAAGGATGGAAGGGTCCTGGTGGGTCATATTCACTTGTATAAATAGAGACATCCAGGGACTTTCTGGACGTTTCTTCACTATCACTTATAGCTGTGAACATGAGATAAAAGTGACACTGGGTGCGTGAACCGGAAGGTAGGGTCCCCGCCTAAGTGCACACGGGTTCCGTTGCATATATCTGACCAAGTGACATTGTAACAATGTTGTCCTCCGTCTTCTTTGTTCGAACACCAGGTAGTCATCCCGATACCTGTCTAACACCAAATAAGTAATTACCCTTTGGAATTACACCAATTTCATTTACTTAATCTAGATGTTCTAAGTATTTGAGAGTACTCGTGTTACACCTTCCTCTCGTTTACTTTACCCTCGAGAACCACAGAAAACTGTGGTGGTCACCACGGGGGCAGTTGACTTTGTTTTTACGTGTTGGACTTTCGACTCCCAACACAAAATAGTCCACCTGTTTAGACTCCTGACTTCGGGTCCTGTGTCGTAGAGCCAATTGACTCTTTTGACAAGGCTTCTCCTTCCTCCCTTGCGGTCAAAAGTGTCGTTTCGGTCTGTCAACCTTGTCTTCAAATGGTAAGTATTTTCTTTTGGTCTATAGAGTTCGGTTCCTTACATCACAAAAAGATATTTACCCTTCTACGTTCCGTTCTCAGACCCAAGTGACTTTAGCAAGGAAACTGCACGTGGAGTTGACATCCCCGGTCATAGGACAAGAGAGTAGGACTCAAAGGAGTTCGACGTGACAACCCCGACCGCCGGCAGACTACTAAGTCACCACCCATAACACCGAGGTAGGATTCAAGGGAATCCTTACAAACGTTCTTTTAGAGGTATAAACTTCAGAAACTAAAATATAAAGGATCACATAGGAAGATAGAACTAGTAGATATTGACTGATAAATTATTAGTCAAAGAGAAAAGGTGATACAGACGACTACTATTACGGTTGAGACTAGTTAAGATACACGTTTTAAGGGTGCTTGTGACCTGATGATTGCTTTTACATAAATTCTTCTTTTTAATTTACATTTGGGGAATAATTCTTCCGTGTAAACGGTTAATCTTAAAATTCGAAAATTTAATTCAAAATTACCCTTTAGTACATTGATTGAGTTTGTCGTTTCCTATTTTTACATATGTCTTTTTCAGACCGGACGAGGACAGAGGACAGAGGATAGATGTGTCAAGAGTAGCGAGGTTGTCTATTTTGACAATAATAAAAGTACAATATTATCTAAAAAGTTCAGTCAATCTCTCTACTCTATCGACACACCAGGATCAATTAAATATCCCTTTAAAGATATTTGTATAAATACCTCTTCGACCATGTACATTTTATTACACGGTCAGGTTACATTCTGGGTAAAAGAGGGTGCCGTCTCGGACACTATATCATTCTTTTAGTTGTTTAAGTTGACATTATTTTCCAGGTTATGTTAGTCAAACCCCAGGTAAGGTAACAGCCTTAGGTACTGTCCAGTGTTCAGACTTGGACCAAGTCTTCTGTACTAGCGGTATTGGTATTGGTATTTTCTACAGGTTTGTCTTCTTGTCTTTGAGTGCGGACTAAGTAATTTCTCCTCTATGTAAACGATGACACACTTCACTACTCATCGTACGACCGTACCTTCCCTTTCCGTAATGTTTACCTTCTTAGGTGTAATCGTTCGTTTGCCTCCGACCCTCTCGTGCCCGCGTTAGTTTGAGATCCATGGAACAAAGCCAGCTTCCCATCATATATCGACTACCAAACAAATATCAAACCCTTTATTACTCTCTGTTCGGTCATTTCAAATTAAACTCTGACACAATGCCCTTTAGGCATTTAGGATGTCATCCGTCAAACACAAATTACGGTACACGTGTCCCTTCGATAACTTTCAGAAACGTGTCCGTACGAGTACCGACCCGAGGTCTTTCTTATTATAACACCGTTCTATTCGAACTTGACCTCTTTGACCATGTATGTTTTGTTACACGATTAGGTTCTACCCATTACAATTTTTTTTTACCAAGAGTTTTTGTAACTCAACCCTGACCTACTTATACACAACCCAACTGACATCAACTGTGGATAAAAAAAACCGTAGACTAGGGTAGTGAAGTACCCTTTATCTACCCCTTTGTCATCTTTGTCACAGTCTGAAATAAAAACCCCCGAGGTTTTAGTGCCGTCTACCACTAACGTCGGTACTTTAATTTTCTACGAATGAGGAACCTTCTTTTCAATACTGGTTGGATCTATCGTATAAGTTTTCGTCTCTGTAACGAAACGACTGATTCCAGGTAGATCAGTTCCGATACCAAAAAGGTCATCGGTACATACCTAAACTCTCAACCTGACACTTCTTCCGACTCGCGGCATCCTAACTACGAAAACTTGACACCACAACCTCTTCTGAGAACTCTCAGGGAACCTGACGTTCCTCTAGGTTGGTCAGGTAAGACTTCCTCTAGTTGGGACCCTAAAGAAACCTTCCTTACTACGATTTCGGACAGAGNGATTCCAGGCAGATCAGTTCCGATACCAAAAAGGTCATCGGTACATACCTAAACTCTCAACCTGACACTTCTTCCGACTCACGGCATCCTAACTACGAAAACTTGACACCACAACCTCTTCTGAGAACTCTCAGGGAACCTGACGTTCCTCTAGGTTGGTCAGGTAAGACTTCCTCTAGTTGGGACCCTAAAGAAACCTTCCTTACTACGATTTCGACTTCGAGGTCATGAAACCGGTGGAGTACGCTTCTCAACTGAGTAACCTTTTCTGAGACTACGACCCTCCCTAACCCCCGTCTTCTTCTCCTACTGTCACCTACTCTACCGACCTACCGTAGTGCCTGAGCTACCTGCACTCAGACTCACTTGAGGCCCTCTACCACTACCTGTCCCTCCGGACCGCACGACGTTAAGTACCCCAGCGTTTCTCAACCTGTGCTGACTCACTGACTTGACTTGACTTAGTAATTATCGTATCATAAAGTTAGAGTTTTTGTAAGATCAAACCCATTACTACATAAGTAGACGAAGAGGGATCAACTCTCTGAAAATGTCGTAAGGTCCATGAACTTTAAGTCTTGACCTGGAAGTGTGTTTATAAAAATTCTGTATCCGTAATTAGAAATACTACGAACCATTATTCTATATAACAACAACAAGTTAGTGACTTAGTACAGACTAAGAAAATCTGGGACATTGTGGTTCAGGAGACAGGAGATGACAGAGGGTCTCAAAGGAGTTTAAGAACTCAGTCACTACAAGAGATTGGTAGAGTAGGAAACCACGGGGGAAGGGGAATATGGAAGTCAGAAAGGGTCGTAGGTCCGAAAAGGTTACTCAACTGAGAAGTGTAGTCCACCGGTTTCATAACCTCGAAGTCGAAGTCGTAGTCAGGAAGGTTACTTATGAGTTCCAACCAAAGGAAATCCTAACTGACCAACCTTGAGGAACGTAAGGTTCCCTGAGAGTTCTATGTTCCTGTTATCTTTTCTCAGAATAGTTTTTTAGTCAAATCCCAAAACTTAGGAAATTCATTCTCCCTCCAACCACCGTGGTTCTTTGTTTTATCCCTTCAATCCTCTTTGTCGTTCGAATGTCTATCACATTCTCTGTAAAAAAACCACTGGATGGGGTTTGAAAGGGAGTGGGTTAAGAAAGACCGATCCTCTCTGGATTTTAACAAATCAATAAGTGGAAAACGACGTATTGTTATAAGAATCCCCTTTCCTTAGATCTAATCAAGTTAACCATTTCTTAGGCGGACGTTATGTCCTCTGGGGTCAGGTTAAGGACCCAGTCCTTCTAGGGGACTTCTTACCTATCCGATGGGGGAGGTCATAAGAACCAGAAAGGGAAACTGAGTGGACCATTTCTTAGACGGACGTTACACCCTGTAGACTCAAGTTGGGGACTCAACCCTTCTAGGACCTCTTCCCTTTCCGATGGGTGAGATCATAAGACCGGATCTCTTAAAGTACCTGACATATCAAGTACTCCAGTGTTTCTCAGTCTGTACTGACTCTCTAAAAGTGACATTCGATTAGTATCATTAAGAAATTAGTGACGGTCACTAACCACACCTTTCTCAGATGTCGGATCAAGACTGGTCACTCTACACTCTCTTTCGGATTACCCTCCCTCGAATGTACTTTCAAATTTCACTTTTCACTTTCTCTTCAGGGAGTCAGTACGGGCTGAGACGTTGGGGTACCTGACATCGGATGGTGCGAGGAGGTAGACACCCTAAAAGGGCCTCACCCAACGGTAAAGGAAGAGGTCTCCTAGAAGGACTGGGTCCCTAGGTTGGGCCCAGAGGGCGTCCACGAAATGACAGACTCGGTGGTCCCTTCAATAATCAAAAATTTTTCTTTGTGCTCTCTCTCTAACTTAGAGACAAGATGGAAGTCTGTAACCATACTTTTCTTTGTCACGGATTTCGACGAAGACAGTAGATCCTAGTCTTCCCACACGGATTTCAACACGACTCTTTCTACGTCACTATTCTATCTCTCTACGGCCACTATGACGACCCGGTGACTTAATTGTAAATACCTCGGAAGAATGGGGTTCTGAAGAACAATATACTTGACCCCCTAGGAGAATGACAATTTTGTAAAAGTCAGTATAAAAGATAATGAACATAGGGGGTTTAAGAGGACTAAGTCTACATCCACGAACCTACCTAATCCCTCCTTCCTTCAAAGTTCAAACTGAAGACTAATTTCAGACTTCGACATTATTCCTGAACTAGTAGATTTGAAGGTATCGCAAAGCAGAAAGGAAGAGCAGAGAAAAGGTAAAGGTTGGTCATGACGTCTGTATTTCCTCTACAGAGAGGGTACTCTGATATTTGTGACGATCTAATTTAAGTCAAAGTCTAAGTACGAAATAAAACGTCATGTTTCTGATTAAGAATATATTACCTTCTGGAATTATTTATAAAGAAGTCCATTAATTACTTATGGAACTTGTTTTAATTCATTCCGTGAATCCCCTATCTGACAGGGTCCACAGTTTTTACACAAGAACTCGTTATAACGACCCCATCCGATAATCAGTCTCTATAAACTCTCTTCCACCATCCATATAGACGGTAAAATATCGTATTTGATGTACCTATTAGAACCGTATCTTTAATCAACAAAAGAGTCCTACTAATTAGTTTTACACATTTTCTATAAAATTATTGATCTGTATGAAAAGACCTCTTCATGTTCTTCGTATTCTGAATCAGAGTTATTTCATCTGTGCTTCTTGAAATTTTAGATGAAGTGATCCTTACTACTCCTATTTATTAGATTGTATACAATTTCGTGACACCCGAGAAACCTTTGACGATACACTTAGTTTATATTTATGATTACAAGGTATAACCGCCAGACGGTCGAGAAGTTGTCTCAATGTGACTACGGATACAAGGTTTTTGTATTAAAGTTTTGTATTTTGTAAATAAGGTCTTTCAAAAAAAATTTCGGTTATGTATCTCAGTGTTTGTTACCAATAAAGAAACAATAACAACAACAAGTCAGTGATTCACCACAGGCGGAGAAACCCTGGGGCACTCGAGGTCGTGTGGTTCGTAGGGACAGGAAGTGATGGAGGGTCTCAAGCACGTCTGAGTGCGAGTAACTCAGCCACTACGGTAGGTTGTTAGAGTAGGAGACAGTGGAAGAAGAGGAGGACGGAAGTGAGAAAGGGACATAGTCCCAGAAAAGCTTACTTAGTCGAGAAGCGTAGTCCACCGGTTTCATAAACTCGAAGTCGTAGTCAAGGAAGTTACTTATCAGTCCCGACTAAAGGAAATCCCAACTCACGAAACTAGAGGAACGTCAGGTTCCCTGAGAGTTCTCAGAAGAGGTCGTGGTATCAAATTTTCGTAGTCAACAAGTCACGAATCGGAAGAAGTGCCAGGTTGAGAGTGTAGAGATGTACTGAGGACCTTTTTGTTATCGAAACTGATATACCTGGAAACACCGTTTGACTACAGAGACGAAAAATTATGCCATAGATCCAAAGAGTATCGAACTAGGTTCCTCGTTCGTAGAAAATTAAAGTACCGACGTCAATGACAGGCGGCACTAAAAACTCTGGTTCTTTTATTTTAGACAGTGTCAAAGGTGAAAAAGGGTCAGATAAACGGTACTTCGTCACCCTGGTCTACGGTTCTAGATTCAACAAAGTTACGACTCAAAATTCGGTCAAAAAAGTGAGAAGAGAAAGTGGGAGTAGTTCTCCGAGAAATTAAAGAGAAGTGAAAGATGGTAATCTCACCATAGTAGATGTATAGACTCCAACAGCTATAAGGAGGGTCGTTAGAACTAAGGTCGAATACTCATTAGGTGGGACCGTAAAGAGTACTACATGAGACGTATCTTCAACTTATTTGTATTACCGTTATGTATCGGAACTACATGAGGAAAAGGTTAAAACTTGGTCAGGTAACAAGGTACAGACCAAGATTACCACCGAAGAACTGGACGTATGTCATAAGAGTCCTCTGTCTATGTGACCAGGTCATAAGGGTAGAGAAATTCTTAAAAGGTGTCAAGCAACACTAGATATATCAGTTTCCGAAATCGCATCAGTTACTTTGTCTTCATCTATAAAAAAAGACCTTAAGGGAACGAAAAAGATATTAGGTTACCTACAACCTTTAAACTACAGACCAAGGAGACGGAAAAGATTTAGGTCGAATTTGTAGACCTTCAAGAGTCAAGTACATGACAACTTCGGTAGGAACTTCCTAAAACTCAAAATGAAATGATTGGACACTTTACTCATGTTAACATACTATCAAACTTATAAGAAACCGTAATGGAAAGAAATCCTAACTTTACTTTTGACTGGAAAAGGTCAGGACACCGGTGACGACTCAAAAGGTTTAAACGACCGTATAACTCACGTTACGTAATTGTCGTAGTAGAAAGTCCTAATTTTTATCGAGTCGACCTTAAGGATGTGGAGGTGATCGAAACAAATATCACTACGAAGGATTCCGGGTGAACTAAAGTACGAGGTCCTATAGACCGAGATCCACTTACTAGTGTGGTAGTACCAATAGACCCAGTAATTCTAGAAAAAACATATCAAGAAGACGTATAAAAACGGTGGAGAAGAATTATAAAAGACGAAGAGAATCCAGGTATGGTATTGACAGGAAATAACACGGGTAGAAATGTACTTGATAATGGAACCATAGATTAAAAGAACTTCTCCAGAGATCAGAAAGGGTAAGATAACAAAAGGAGATAAAGAAACGTAACTAGTGACTCCTCCCGAAAGAATAGAGAGAAACGATAAGAAACCTCGAGACATCGGGGTTGTCTCTGACTCGGTCTGGACGGAAACTCACAAATTCACAGAAGACGTCTCCGTACCCAGTCGTTATCGGACGGTGCATCTGTCCCCGAGACCGACGTCATCTGGACCCAGTGCGTCGTAATGAGTGGTATCTCGACGACTCGTCTCTTGGGTGTTTGACGTCTGTTCATATGGTTTCTTTAAGTGTGTGACTTAAAAGATCTTGACTTTCAAGATCCTGGGTGTCGTCTAAAGGGTTGGACTTACACTTTCACTTCGGCGAGTCAGGACAGGCTGAGAAACGTCGGGGTACCTGACATCGGAAGGTCTGAGGAGACAGGTACCCTAAAAGGTCCGTTATCATGATCTCACCTAACGGTAAAGGAAGAGGTTCCCTAGAAGGGTTGGGTCCCTAGCTTGGACCCGGAGGACGTAGTATCTGTCTACGAAATGGTAGACTCGGTGGTCCCTTCAGCTGGACCCCTAGGTCGTTTCCCTGACTCTTGGGGGTCCCTTAAACTGGACCCTTCGGTCATCCTAAACTAATGTCCTGAAGGTGTCCTGACGTCTTTGTCTGAGAACCTCCCGTGTTTGTTTTGGAACACACGTGGTCCTGGGTCTTCTTTCCTCGTCACTAGGGTGTTCTCTGACTGGGTCTGAAGGGATACTCACAGGTCCTCAGAGACCATCTTCATACACAACTGTCAAACCGGAGTCTGGTTTGTTGTCCCTCCCTTGTGTCGAGGTGGGTATTGTCTTTTAACCTAATCTCTAAATGACTCGTACCGGGGTGGGTAGTCTTGTTCTGGGTCAGGGGACGGGTTTAGTCAGAGAGGGTGGTACTTCGAAGGTATTCGGAGATAGGAATAGGTAGTCTCCCGTCCGTTTTACTTTTGGTGTTAGTGTCTTTTGATTGGTTTGACTAATATACCTGGTGTCAAGTCAAGTCAATTCAGCGATTCAGGATAGGCTGAGAAACGCTGGGGTACTTAACGTCGTACGGTCCGGAGGGACAGGTAGTGGTTGAAGACCTCAAGTGAGTCTGAGTGCAGGTAGACCAGTCACTACGGTAGGTCCGTAGAGTAGGAGACAGTAGGGGAAGAGGAGGACGGGGGTTAGGGAGGGTCGTAGTCTCAGAAAAGGTTACTCAGTTGAGAAGGGTACTCCACCGGTTTCATGACCTCAAAGTCGAAATCGTAGTAAGGAAGGTTTCTTTAGGGTTCCGACTAGAGGAAGTCTTACCTGACCAACCTAGAGGAACGTCAGGTTCCCTGAGAGTTCTCAGAAGAGGTTGTGGTGTCAAGTTTTCGTAGTTAAGAAGTCACGAGTCGAAAGAAGTGTCAGGTTGAGAGTGTAAGTAAGTACTGGTGACCTTTTTGGTGTCGGAACTGATCTGCCTGAAAACAACTGTTTCATTACAGAGACGAAAAATTATACTATAGATCCAACCAGTATTGAAAGGAAGGTTCCTCATCCGCAGAAAATTAAAGTACCGACGTCAGTGGTAGACGTCACTAAAACCTCGGGGGTTTTTATTTCAGACTGTGATAAAGGTGACAAAGGGTAGATAAAGGGTACCTCACTACCCTGGCAAACGGTACTAGAAGCAAAAGACTTGCAACTCGAAATTCGGTTGAAAAAGTGAGAGGAGAAAGTGAAAGTAGTTCTCCGAAAAATCAAGGAGAAGTGAAAGACGGTATTCCCACCACAATAGACGTATAGATTCCAATAACTATAAAGAGGACCGTTAGAACTAAGGTCGACACAAAGAAGGTCGGGTTGTAAAGAGTACTACATAAGACGTATATTCAATTTATTCGTCCCACTGTTATATGTCGGAACTGCATAAGGAAAAGGACAAACTCATAACTAATGTAGACGATCTCTGTTCCAACCGGTTCCTCTCTACTTTATGACCAGTAGGAAGTCTAAATTGGGGTACAATTAACACTTGATACTAGTGATGTACATACAAAATGTACACCAATCTACTCTATTATAGTCTTCGACCTGCATGGTTTAGCTCCTTATAATTTGAGGCCGAACCCAACAAAATTACGTCAAAAATTACGTTACAAATAACAATAGTTGTTATCATTACGTGTTTAATTTTCGAAGATTACGTAAGGTCTGATTATGATTTAGTTTACTCTATGGTTCTATGGTCTCTGTTTGGTACTGAGAGGATCCCTTTCTCTTGTAGACCAATATAATCGGTATTAGGTTTTCCTTTAAAACTAGAAGTCTCTTGGTCCCAAGATGGTTACGATACATTTTAAGTTTGTCCTTATAGAACTTTGCGGAGTTTTAGGACGACCAGGGTTTGACCCGTGTACCCTTTTACAACAAAGAGTAACAAGGACCTGTTATTGTCAATTTTATACCGAGATACTTGAAAGTGGACGTACCACTTTTTCTACATTTAAGAGAATTATCATTTATATAAGTCAAAACAGGAAGTACTCTACTTACCAAAAACTTTAGATACTATTATAGGAGAGGGTGACTTGGGAAGTCTCGTGATCTCGTACACACCCAAGTTTCAGAAGGACACGGGTGTGACTCTTGGCAACTTCCGTAAAACTATATGAGGAATGGTGTAAATACTTTAGCTTTTTTGAAAAGAATACGAAAGAAAGGAACAGGATCTTACAACATGGTTTTGCCTTTCAATCTCTGAGTTTAACTAAAAACTTTCCATCTTCCCTTTCACAGTACAGGATTCCGACAAATATTAAGGTAAAAGAGGTTCATGTACTCGAAAGATAGACACGTCATCGACTGAAAGTTTTTCTGTCTTTCCAAAACTTTGACGAAGGTGGATCCTTTCTTACAATTCTTTGACCAAAGAAGGTCACAGGACCGAATTCATGTACTTGTGTGTCGCTGTACACGTATGTCTGTGTGAATCTGTGCGGGTGTTTAAAAAGTCTACTCATAAACCTCCCATCAATCATTCTAGAAAAAACGAACTCCGACGGTAGTCTAAAACCTTTACACAACATTGACGATTATGCTAGACGCCGGATTCACATCATAAAGACCGTTTACGTTCAGTAGTCCTTCCGTTTCACTTCGTGGGGTGTGTATTACCCTAATACGTCTATTTTCGGGTGATAGGGACACTAAGCCTCTTCCGTTACCGTTGGGTGAGGTCATGAGAACGGACCTGTGAGGGTACCTGCCTCCTCGAACCATCCGACGTCAAGTACCCCAGCGATTCTCAACCTGTGCTGACTCACTTAAGTGAAAGTGAAAAATGAAAGTACTCTTTACGACCCGACCTTCTTCGTGTTCGACCTTAGTTCTAACGGTCCTCTTTATAGTTATTGGAGTCTATACGTCTCCTGTGGTGGAAATACCGTCTTTCACTTCTCCTTGATTTTTCGGAGAACTACTTTCACTTTCTCCTCTCACTTTTTCAACCGAATTTCGAGTTGTAAGTCTTTTGCTTCTAGTACCGTAGACCAGGGTAGTGAAGTACCCCTTATCTACCCTTTGTTACCTTTATCACAGTCTGAAATAAAAAAACCCGAGGTTTTAGTGACGTCTACCACTGACGTCGGTACTTTAATTCTGCGAAAGAGGAACCTTCCTTTCAATACTGGTTGGATCTATAGTATAAGTTTTCGTCTCTGTAATGAAACTACTGATTCCAGGCAGATCAGTTCCGATACCAAAAAGGACTCCAGTACATACCTACATTCTCAACCTGACACTTCTTTCGACTCACGACTTCTTAACTACGAAAACTTGACACCACAACCTCTTCTGACAACTCTCAGGGAACCTGACGTTCCTCTAGGTTGGTCAGGTAGGCTTTCCTCTAGTCAAGACTCACAAGTAACCTTCCTGACTACAACTTCGACTTTGAGGTTATGAAACCGATAGACTACACTTCTCGACTGAGTAAACTTTTCTGGGACTACGACCCTTTCTAACTCCCGCCCTCCTCTTCCCCTACTGTCTCCTACTCTACCGACCTACTATAGTGGTTGAGTCACCTGTACTCAGACTCACTTGAGGCCCTCAACCACTACCTGTGCCTCCGGACCGCACGACGCTAAGTACCCCAGCGTTTCTCAACCTGTGTTGACTCGATGACTTGACTTGACTTGACTTGACTCGAAAGTACGTAACCTCTTCCTCTACCGTTGGGTGAGGTCACAAGAACGGACCTCTTAGGGTCCCTGTCCCCTTGGACCACCCGACGGCAGATACCCCAGCGTGTCTCAGTCTGTACTGACTTCGCTGAATCGTCGTCGTCGTCGTACGGACGCTAGTACTCTCGTTTCCCTCACCTGTAGGCGTCGAGCTGGTTGGTGAGAGTGGAGACACTTTAGGAGATAGTATCTTCAGAAAAAGGGGGGTTTCGTAACAAAAAATCTGAACATAAAAGGACTGAGAAAAAGACTTGACTTATTACACTTTCAAAGAACCATCATTAATTAAACCACTCATAGTGTTACATAAGTGTAAATCCTGACACACCTTTAAAGATAAACTGTATTCAGAACCGTAAACGTTAAACTTGAAAAAGAATATGAAAACATTTAGATTCATAAGAAATTTATGTGAATGTATGTGTGTGTGTGTGTATGTGTGTGTGTCAGAGTGTGTATGAGCCCCCCTATTGAGGACTTGTAATTTTTGATGACTATAGTGACGACTTTAAGTTTGATAAGTCACAAAGTTTTAGGAAGTATACTAGTTGAATTTAAGAACATGTCTCTATTTTAAAATGAATTTAATCTGTTTCCTTTCCCCTTCTATTTCTACTGTTTTCTATTCCGGACCTTAAGTTTTGGGTACTGATCTAAGTCATCAATTCAACCTTCTTCTAGTAGTTCATCTATTTTTAGGAGTCCCCCTTTTTTTTTATGCTTTTACTCAAAAAATTTGGATCTTTTCCCTGACCACACCAGTGTTACTATTATTTGGTCTAACCCTGTCAGTGAGGGTCAATGACTGTCTTAGTTCCCTGCTAAATTGGAAAGAGTCCTCTTATAATCTTTTAGGAAAAAAAGACATCCTTGTACAAGAAAATAGTTGTCTAATCTTTATAGTGTTCGGTGTCAGATAATTTATCTAGCAGGGAACCGAGAGTAAGTCAAGATCATGGTTAAAGGAGACATATAGACTTGTTTCTACGTTAGGGACCACGTACAGGCGGGAGTCGTGTACTTTAGACACAATAAATAAGTGTCACTCTCGGTAGGACCCACGCGGCCTTACATGTTGTTGGACTGCCGGATGAACGGCGTGTGTATACAAAACTCCCTAAGAAAAAAACTCTGAAAAAAGAAAGGTTAATAAAAACCGACGAGACGTACGGGACGTTCTAGAACCAAGGGACTGGTCCCTTGTTTAGATACGGGGGACGTCATCTTCACACCCCAGAATAGGTGACTTAGCGGTCCTTCAGGGTGTGTGTATGTAAAAACTCTACGATTTAGTCCAAGGTGATACATATTCGAAGGAATCAAGGTTACCGGTGTTGTTACTAAACAATCTCGAAACGTAGGGTAAACAAATCCGGTGATAAGAGTAAACGTGTGCGCGTGTGTGTATGTGTGTGTGTGTATGTGTGTGTGTGTGATGGACGGGGGGAGGTTTGATGGGAGACTTTATAATACTGAGGTAAAATACGTGTCCACAGTCCGAGTTTAACCTTTACATGCAAAAAGATAAAACGTGGTTGCTACAGTCATTAACGGACGGATGAGTGGAGGGCAGGATTCCTTTTGACGGGCGAGGCGACAGGGAGACCGTAGCCACCGGTGTGTGTGGGACACGAGTCTCTAAGTAAGAGATGGGGGTAGGGTTTGGGGAGTGAGACCAGTGTGTGTTATCGAACCAGGACTGTGTGAATTGACTGGTTCCCGGGAGGTTACGCATCCGAACGGTCGTTGGTCACTGTGTGGGACCTTACTTCACGAACAGAGTCAGTTGGTCTAACGACGAGAGTCCTTTGTTTTTCTCAGTCAGTGTCCTCATCGGCCTCGACATTTCAGTACTAGTGTCGGTTGAAGTACCGGACGCTAGACCCGTCGATGGGTCCTGAGATTCGAATCGTTCCGGGGTGGGAACTAAATTACAAGACGAGAACCACAGAACTTTACAAAAAGAATAAAAAATAATTAAACATGACTCTATACCAACGAAATGTCACAACACTACAATCAGAAATGACGTGGCGTTTCTCTTAGTCGATGTGCATGTGTATATAAGGGAGGAAAAAACTTAAAGTAAGGGTAAATCCAGTGTGTCTCGTGACTCATCTCGAGGGGTAAGATATCTCATCTCAGAGTAATCAGCAGATAAAGCACGTATCATAGTTATCCCATATATGCAGTTAGGGTTAGAGGATTAAGTGGGGTGGAGGGTAAAAGGGGGGGAATCACAGGTATAAACACACAGAGATAAAGATAAAACCTTTATTCTAGTAGATATGGTAAAAGGATCTAAGGTATATATACGTAACTATGTACTATAAACTAAAAGAGAAAGTTTGACTGAAGTAAGACATGCTGTCAAAGATCTAGGTAGGCGTAAAGACGTTTACTATGCTAAAACAAGGAAAAATACTGACTATAAGGTATCAGATATACAGGGTGTAGAAGAAACGGAAACAACGAAATTTGACTACGAATCCAGCGAAAGTACAGGACCGATAACATTTATCACACCGTTACTTATAACCCTACGTACACAGGAAAACTTGACCGTAGTGCTTTAAAAATTATTAATTTAAGAACTGTTGAAAAAATATCGTTCCTGGGACGTATAAGTAAAAAGTCACCTGGGGTGTTCAATATATCAGTCAGGGTCAGTACCGTACCTTTACTCTCGTAGTTTAGAGTCGACCTTCTTGCCCGAGATTCTCTTTAAATTCTGTATAAGTTAAAATATTAAATAAAAATAAAATAGTTTTATCTTGTTTTGAGAATAAAAATATTTCGGTTAAAGACTTTTGTTTTGTGTTGTGAGAAAAAAACGACGATCCAATGTTTCCTTTATGTTTCGAGGGGTCGACCTCAAAAGAGAGAGGATTAACAATTCTCGGTACAATCCTAAAGACCCCCTTTACACTACTCTACGAATACTTTTCGACCGTAGTCAAATTTCCCAACTCGGTATGACCTTGTCTCTCTTGACCCGTCACTACTACTCGGGTCACTCTTAGACTTCTAGATTCACTATCCTTCACCTGGTCCCTTGTCTTTCGACGTCACTACCTCGATTAGACACTCAAGTCCGGCAATGATTGTTACGGGACAAATTAGGCGCGTGTACCGGATAGACGTCCATAGACTCTAGAGGGGAACGGGTAGACGACGACGACTCTCTCTTCTTTTATGTTCACATGATCCGCGAAATTTTGTACACCCGGGAGCAAAGAAAGAGTATGTATCTGTTAATCATTCCCTAACCTAAAGTGAGTTTACAAAAAACAATCGTGTATTAACTACATTACTATTGTGACTATAGGGTCGAGATCTCTATAATTGGATCTCCAAATCTACGGGAAAGTATAGATTTTGTGAGAGAAAGAGGAGAGGGATCGAGATCCTTACTAAAATTCTCTGTTGATGTACTAAACTCCTCTTTTGAAAGAAAACGATTTCCCGGTGCTTGGTGAAAGGTGGAGGAGAATCACTGTAGAAATTATAATTAACTTACTTTAAGAGTTCCGAAACCCTTTTGTCGAGAAGTGGAGTTTCATGTTTTTATCAGAGTTTCTCTTTGTTAGAGATCCCGAAAATCAGTGAGGTCTGTTAGACAATTACTCTATTGACTCTTAACGGTCTTTCACACCCTCAAAAAGAATTGAAGGTTTATACACCCTGTAAAATACAAACTAAATCTACGGTGTAGAGACACCCATGTCTTACGTTACCTCTCCTACCCCTTCCCTATTGACCCTCGACCCCCCAACACTTACGTTTGATAATATATATCCCATCTATTTGTTATTCTAAGCTGACACATCGTGTCCCTTGATATAAGCTGTAGGACTCTATTTGGAACTACGTTTTCTTATACTTTTTCTTACAGGTATACATATTGACTTAGTGAAACGGCATGTCTTGTTGTATCATTTAGTTGATATGGAGTAATTTTTTGTTGATGATGGTGAACCCCTTGGTCGGGTCTTACTTTCAAATTTATGGTATGGTCGTTAAAGGTCAACAAAAAAATAAAGTCAAGATTTGTGGGAAGAAACAGGGAAAGTGGTTAGACCTTTCAAAAGACATGTCTTTTATACATTAAAAAGTTAACGTCACTGAATTTTACAATAAAACTCTTTGAAGTCTTAAAGGACTGTGGAGAACTTTATCGTTTTCTGGGGGTTCCACGACGTTTAGGTTTATTACTTTTCGTAATTTTTATCGTTCCTTTTTAGTGGACTTCGTTGATCCTTACTTTAAAGTGAGAAGATATCTCACATACATGTGTGTGTGTAGCAGAAGTCCATGAGTGTGGGGGTACTAACTGGAGTTGGTTTTACAAATAGAAAGGTCTTAAAACTTTGTGAAATTATTATAAGAGTAATGTATCATGACCATTACTAAAGAAAATATCGCATTTTCCTTACCTTCCAAAAACTTAAAGTCTAGGACCCTCTATTGTTATTATCTTCACAGACCTATTAATACTTCTTGACTTCGTTTCTTTCCTTTTAAACGAAAAAGGAGACGGGTAAGTCTTTGGTATCGTAAAATTGATGAAATTTTTTTTCTTTTTCTTCTTAGTCGTAATAATCTTTCTCCGTTCCCTTTTCACCCACTAAAAATTTTGTTAAAGACGTACCAGACTTAGTAAAAATTTAATAAGATTTTCTTAAAAACTTTAATAAAACGACAGAAAACCAGAACGAGACCTCTATACCCCTAGAGAAACAAAGAGTGCTTCTTTTCTAGTAACAATTTTGAATGTCAGAATCGGAAGCCCACTTTGAGCCTTTATTAGATCTGGTGACCAAGAGTTTCGTACCAAGGACTTGGTCGTCGTAGTCATAATGGGCTCTTGTGATTTTTACGTTTAAGACAGTTGACATGAAGTTATTTTATTTAAAATTTTTTATTACATTAGGGAGATAAGATTTTTTTTTTTTTTTTTCGTTTAAGACTCGTAGAAGAGGTCTGGGTGTCTTAGTCCTTGATTCCCGCATCCTGGGCCGTTCGACGTTGACCGGTTCGGGAGGTTTAAGCTCTTGGCGACCAAATCTGGTGGAGAGGTCGGTGACTTCTTAAGAGGTGGTCGTCAGGACTGTCGTCGAGCCGGTGTGCGCACTGTCGTGTCCAGTTGACGGGGATAGTCTCGGATCGTATAATTCTCATCTGTGTTACATGACATTACTATCATTATTGTTAATTTCTGTTTATATTATTCGTAGGGGTGAGAGCAGCAGAAGCAGTAGTGGTAGGTGGGTGACGAACACTTAGAGGTGACAGTCAGTCGAACGATCGAGAGTTGTGAGGTAAGAAAATCCTATATGAATTGATAATCTTGGCCTCTTCCGCTACCGTGGGGTGAGGTCATGAGAACGGACCTTTTAGGGTACCTGTCTCCTCGGACCACCCGACGTCAGGAACCCCAGTGCTTCTCAGTCTATGCTGACTCGCTGAAGTGAAAGTGAAAAGCGAAAGTACGTAACCTCTTCCTTTACCGTTGGGTGAGGTCACAAGAACGGACCTCTTAGGGTCCCTGTCGCCTCGGACCACCCGACGGCAGATACTCCAGCGTGTCTCAGCCTGTGCTGACTCCGCTGAATCGTCGTCGTTGATAATCTTGTCAGAAAGTATAAATCAATTTTTAAATGGGAAAATATTCAATAGGTAACTGGGCCTAAAACAGAAAAAGTTATTCTCCCTAGTCTAAGAAGTCGGGAAATGACACTGAAAAACCCATGTAAAATAGAAAGATAAAAAGATTAGTCTCATCTCAACTAAATGTTACAAAGTCCACATGTCGTTTCACTAAGTCAATCTGCATATAAAGGAAAAAGTAGAAGAAAAGGTAATATCCAATAATGTTCTATAACTCATTTCAAGGAACACGATATGTTATCCAGGAACAACAAATAAAATTTACATCATCATAGACAATTACATAGACGATTGGGACTTAAGGGTTAAATAGGGAGGGGATTGAAAGGGGAAGCCGTTACTAAAAAAAAATTAAAAATAAAATATAACCTCACATCAAATAAATGTCACAACACAATCAAAGTCCTCTTCACATGTTGTTTCACTAAGTCAATATGCATATGAATGTAGACAAGGAAAAGTCTAAGAAAAGGGTATGTCCAGTAATGTCTCACAAAATCATCTCAAGGTAGGCTATATGTCATACAGGAAATTAATAGACGACCTATATATCATCACACAGACAATAGGAGTTGAAGATTAAATAGGGAAGGGGGAAGGGGAATCCATTGGTATTCAAACAAAGGATACAGACACTCAGACAAAGACAAAATATTTATTCAAGTGAACATGGTAAAAAATTGTAAGGTACATATTCACTATAATATACTGTGAACAGAAACATACTGAAGTCAATCATACTATTAGAGATCCAGTTAAGTACAACTACGTTTACCGTAATAAAGTAGGAAGAACCCCCTGATTCATTATAAGACGACACACATTTATATATATATGTGTGTGTGTGGTGTAGAAGAAAGAGGTAGGCATATAACTACCTGTCAATCCAGAGAAGGTACAGGACACACACGATTCAGTGAAGTCAGCACAGGTAGAGAAGTACTGGCATATCTGGCGTCGGGCGGTCCGAGGAGGCAGGTACCCTCAGAGGTCCGTTCTTATGACCTCACCCGACGGTACGGGAAGAGACCCCCTAGAAGGGCTGGGTCCCTAGCTTGGGTGTAGAGGATGTAAAGAACGTAGAGTCCATCTAAGAAACGGGTCCCTCGGTGGACAGAGCCGTTGGCATTCATGACGACGATACTTGCGACCCTACGTACATAGAAAAGATAGATCTCAAAATCAGAAAGGACCTATCTACAGGTCCTTACCCAAACGACCTAGTATATCATTTGATACTGAAAAATTTACAAAAATGTCTTCTCCGTATATTATACTCTCTAATCTTAGTATTCCGGAGTAGTCAAAACTCGGGGAAGTAAAATATGTTCTTTTTAGAGTTGCGGGTTTGTCGATTTATCTAAAGTTCGATGAGAGGTATGACTAGTGACAGAAAAAAAGAGATCGGACTCGAAGGTCTAAAGAGTTGGAAAGGGGTCAACTATACTGTACACCCTAGACGTGGGAAAGAAGTGACAAAAGACTTGTACGAGGACAACCAGGTACAGAGAGAATTGTACGTCTAGGGTCTTAGAGTGAGTTTTGAGTTTTACAGCAAACTGACAATGTCTCACGTAACTTTACAAAGAACGGTGCTAAACCCCGAAAAAGAAGAAACCTACAATGAATTTCTGACATAAATGAAAAGAGGGGTCGAAATAACTCTGTATTAACTGTTCGTTTTTTGACACACACGTACCACAGATGTCGTACTGTCACTCTTCGGGTTCTGCGTTAAGTGGAATGTTTACAGTGAGTGCAAGTGAGACTGAATAGAAGGTCCCCGTAGAGGAAAAGGTGGTAGTCTAGTCCATACAATACTTTAGAGGTGGGTAACAAAAATGACTTTAATTCTATACGATATAATAAAATCGTAAAGAACCATTTGCGTAGTCATCCTTTACCGTGGGGTGAGGTCTTAAGAACGGACCTTTTAAGGTACCCGTCTCCTCGGATCGATATCAGGTACCCTAACATTTCTCAGTCTGTACTGAGACGCTGATTCGTTTGAATAGATTGTACAATTACCTTCTTTAAGTCTTGTCAAATAACTAAATTTTAAATAAACTAACTTCATGTCAACCAAATGTCACACAATTAAAGACGACATGTCGTTTCACTAAGCCAATATGTATGTTTATACATCTAGGCACAAGAAAAAGTATAAGAAAAGGTAATACCAAATAGTGTCCTATAACTGATATTGAGAGACACGATAAGTCATCCTGAAACACCAAATAGTAAGATATATGTTATCAAACGTAGATAATTAGGGTCAGGTAGGTGGGGGAGAAGGAACCGTTGGTGTTCAGACGTCTTGTTGAATGACAAAATTACCTTACGTGGAACTGATGTCAAAAAGTAATATAGGAAAAGAGTGTTTGGACAAGAAATTTAAAGGACTCCGAACTACAGTTCGGGGCTATTAATGATTAACATCAAAGACTCTAAAAAGGTAAAGGAATGAGAAAACTTTTGACCCCTATAAACGGGTAGAGATCAGAAGACCTGGAGGTCATGAGGACGGACCTTTTAGGGTACCTGTCCCTTCGGACCTTCCGACGTCAGGTACCCCAGTGACTCCCAGTCTGTGCTGACTCGCTAAAGTGAAAGTGAAAAGTGAAAGTACGTAACCTCTTCCTTTACCGTTGGGTGAGGTCACAAGAACGGACCTCTTAGGGTCCCTGCCCCCTCGGACCACCCGACGGCAGGTACCTCAGTGTGTCTCAGCCTGTGCTGACTTCAATGAATCGTCATCGTCAGAAGACCTGTGCAAAAAGGGTATGACATGTTGAAGAGTTGACACTTACTTTTATGGAGACTCCACCATTAGCTTCGGTAAATCAAACCGATGTTATAATAAAAAGACCCAGACTTCTTAACTGAACTGAGTTTCTTAACTACCCCAGAAAATAATAGTGGAGAGAATAAAACTAAATGTCAAAAGAGAATCAGTACAGAACGGTAAAGATTAAATCTTTTTATAAGGTAAAAGACCCTTTCTATCAGTGTTTCACTGTTAAGAGAGAAGAGTGACATTTGGAATAGGGTAGAATCTGTTTTACATTGATTTTACCGGAACGATTCACCAATCCCCCAGTTTGAAATCCAGTAGTTTTATTCCGAACCAACTTTTCGGATATAAGACTCGGTTGTTCCTGAGGGGGTTTTTACTTTGGATACCTTTTCTCTTGACAGTAGACACACTAATTACAGCCTCGACTACATAGATTCGTCGGTCCCTCGACCTTGACACGAGGTCCTAAACCCTCTGCGAGGGGTAGTCAGTGCCCGTCGAGACCTGCCGACGTCCGGAAGAGGTTCTCCTGTCACGGAAGTAAAGATACATTGGAGTTCCGAGTCTCTTAGACTCTCGTAACGAACGTTCCCGTCGAGAGGGTTCTCTCTTCCATCCCGATCAATCGTGTCAAAGAGGAAGATCCGGGTGATTAGTCGAGAAAACGGAAGTGGTGGTGACACCTCCACCTCCAACTCTCTCTACCCCTTTTCGGTTCTAATTTCCTACAAGGAGGCGTACGTTCTGTACATTCCTTCCTCATTCACAGGAAGTGACCAAACTTTCGCGACGAGGTGACAAATTGTCATATACTATTCGACTTCGTCGAAATGGAAAAGTGTGAACAAAGGAGGAGAAATTTCACTTTCTTTATCGTTGTGTGTGACTCTGAAGCACCAAACATGACGGGCTGTATATAGTTCATGAAAAATTTTTTTTTTTCTACAAATAAACCGATGCAACCCAGAGTCAACGGGGTACGTTGAGAGATCAACACCGTACGTCCGAATGACCGAGGTACTATACATCCTGGAATTAAGGGGTGGTTCCTAACTTGGAATTAGGGGTATAACGTTCCACCTAAGAAATTGGTGACCTGGTGGTCGCTACAAGGATAGTTCACGAAATTTATTGTATTAGAGTGGGAGTCCAGAGACGAGTGAAACCAGAAACTGAAGGGACTCAATAAGGGTTGTCAATCACGATACCAAAGATGAACGGAAATAAATAAATGAAAAAAACGATGGGGGTGGGGGTGTTACAAACTGAAGACAGGAAACTTTCGGACTCGAACAGTCTCTCGAGGGGTACATCGGTACTAGCAAAGAGGACTACAGGTAGTGCGGACGGACGTAGAGAAAAACTTAGCAGACCTACATATCAGTCTTAAAGTGACGAGTCCTAGAAACTAGAAGCACTCAGTAAAAAGAGAAACACAGAGACCGACAACCGTACGTGAATAAGAAGGACCTTGAAAACTTCAGTCGACAAGTCGACCAGACCTTGCATACAGGTCTTTACAGGTCGTGCGGTAAGGAAAGAGGACACTCGAGGTCCTACTGTACCAGAGAAAAGGGACAAAGACAGTGAGGGTCTAACGATGGTTCAAGAGGAAACAACCAGTCTCAATTTAGGATTCTCCGTATAGTGCCAAAGAGAATGAAATACTGTAAACCGAACTCCCGGATCTTAAATTTAATTATTAAGACCAACCTTCATTAAATATGCTGGAACTCGACAACTTTACAGTTTATAAGTGAGTAACGAATCTAAAAATAGTATAAAGAAGAGAAATAGGACGGACGGTGGATGTAAGGAAATTTTTTAAGACATTCATAGAATATTAAGTAGAGAATATAAGTAGAGGTGAACATTCTTCTAGACTCAAAAGATCCTTTATCCGAATCATAAGGGGGTTTTCATACTACTAACAATCTTTGAAAAGATTTTCAATTTTTAGAGAAAACAAGTATAAAAATTTTTTATATATAAAAAAGATTTTACTTATAGGAATCTCCCTTTGTGATAATCCTTCTCTTTTCTTTTGACAAATAATAATTCTTTTTACCTGTTTTAACAAAAACTCGTTTTCTATTTTCACAAGTTCCTGTAACATTTACATGACTAAATTACAAACATGTAGAAACAAAAGTGACGAAATTTATCAGTAATTCGAACGTCGTTCCTAGTACAAAAAATAAATCCTCTTCACACTTTACCGTATTACCTTCCTGATAACAAAATAATATACAAGTCATGAATCGTGTCTAATTCACGACATTGGAGTGTAAAACCCCCCCGTTCTATCAGGTAACTTTTCTACTACCTGAGAGACGGGACTTTTTCATGAATACATTAACGTGTATTTTAAAAAGTATTTTAAGGTCGAGGGAGTCTTTGGTAAACTCGTCAATGAGACACGGTCTATGAATCGAATACACGACCAAAAAGTAATAAACTCTTCAACAAGACGATTAGACACCCTAAGTTTGACACTTGGTCTTTTCATCGACCAATCACAATATGAAATGCAAACGTATTAGTAAACGGTATGTGTCCTGTGTCGATAAATCCTCTTGTGAACCCTCATTAAGTTTACAGATTTAGTACGTTGAAAGAGGTAAAACGGCAACCAAAATCACAAGGAAAAAGGTTTACTTTTTTGAAGTGTCCACCGTTCTTATAACCTACTAAATTTCTTGAGTCGAGAAGATCGTCAACCCACGAATGATTCATCATTTCTTGATTAGTCTTAAGTTTACCTGATGTGTCCGTCTTTATCGGTCGTCCCTTAAATCTTTCGTAAGATAGTGGGGTCAGACAAATTTACAGGGAGGAAAAGAAGGACGGGGAAAGGATGTGATAAAATATATAATTTTTCAGGGACCCTTCGAAAAGTGGACGACCGACCCCCTCAGGTAAGTCCTCAATAGACAAATGTCTTTACTGACACGACAAAGTCTTATTCACTAGAAAACTTTCACCCCTTACGATATAGTCCCGGGTCCCCAATTTTATACAACGAGGGTGTCCCAACGTCCGTAGTTAGCTATCGACTGGCTTATCCTACGTCCTCTCGGCACTCTTTCACGGTGAGGATCGTCCCCTGTTTCTCGGACGGGACGAGGAAGTAATTTCTCTCATGTGGACCCAGGGTTCTCGGAACTGAACCCAACCCTCTTTCACGTCACAAACGTGGTTGATCGTTTAGAGACGTACAATCACCCAACGTTAAACGACTCCCGGTACTGTGGGGCAGTAAAAGAGACTGGTAGTCGGTCATTAAGGTATCAATCTGAGAGGTGAGAGGTCGGAGGAACCCTCAACGGGTAGTTCGAGGAACCTTCTGTCAAGAAGTGAATCTCCGTGGGTGTCAGTCCTTGTAAAAGACCGTGTACTACTACCCTTTTATAGGGATCTCCACCGTAGAAAAGTCAGTCACCTTAGTAGTCATTTGACCTTGTTGAATTACGACCAACGACAAAGAAGACCACTTGTCTCTGCCAGTTCTCTTTCAGTCCTCTAACGGGAAGAATAAAGACAGTTAGTTTCTACGTAGTGAACGAACAGTGCTCAATACAGTCCTCCAGCACCCCGATGTGTCCGAAAGCGAAAAACCATGAAGAACCAAATACTCGATCATCAACACATCTCCCATCCGTCAAAACGTTCCTATAGTTGAGGAACCTTCTTTATTCTACCTTTGACACTGGTGAAGGGAAACCTCCAAGTAAAACCATTCTAGGAGACAACCCGACCTCACAAGGACTGACTCCAAGTGATCGTCCTCTCCTGTGTCTGCCGGAGACCCCCCTACAAGGTCCGTCACTCACCTCAGACCGTACTACGGGACCGTGATGCAAGACCCGACCTTCGACCGAGAGGTCAGGAGACAGACGTCTCCCGCATTATGACGTCACTTCACGACGTCAAAGAGTGGACAGTCTGACCGACGGAGTCGGGAAAAACCGACAGTATTTTATGTTGTCTGAGTCAAGTCAAGTCAGCGAGTCAGCACAGACTGAGAAACGATGGGGTACTTAGCGTCGTGCGGTCCGGAGGGACAGGTAGTGGTCGAGGGCCTCAGGTGGGTTTGGGTACGCGTAACTCAGTCACTACGGTAGGTTGGTAGAGTAGGAGACATCCGGGGAAGAGGAGGACGATCCACCGAATATTTGTTGTATGTAAATAAAGAGTGACGAGACCCCCGACCTTTCAGGTTCTAGTACCAGGACGGTTTAAACCACATACTACTTTCGGTCGAAGGAGTCACTACAGGTAGAAGAGGGACATTGAAGTGCACCGTCTTTCCTGTTCCCCCAAAAGAGTGCGGACAAAGTATTCCCGTGATTAGGGTGAGTACTTCCAAGAAGAGAGTATTGGGTTACTGGAGGGTTTGTGGAGTAAAGGACTATAGTGGTGTTTCTCATAATCCTAAGATTGTACACGTAAAGCTCCCATGCGTAAGTCTGGTATCGTGCCCTTGTGTAATCTTTCGTATACCTTCGGGTAGGGCGACCGTAAGGACAACCACCACCCCTACGTTTGACCAGATTGGTAAATTTCTCGAGGGGGTCACCGAGTCGTCATTTTCTCAGACGGACGTCACGAATCTCCTCTTTCCCGTTATAGACTCTTTTGGTGTCTGAGCAAATAGAGAAGTCGGTGTCTAGAGTGAAGTACTTAAAGTGGACTCCTGTGTGGAAGTTATTATATTTTGATATAAGAAAATTCCGACTGTTTCCGAGGTCTGGTCGTTTAGTTGTAGCGACGTTCGTCCCGTGTTTCTGCCACCTGGGCTTATCTTCCTTGTACCTTTATTGTTTTGCTGTGAATTTACATGGAAAACTGGGTCGTTACGGTCAAAGACCCTTAATTTGGAAGTCTGTACGGAGGAGGTTCGTTTTTTTAAATTTTTGGGTGTAGTGTTGTGACAAATATCAACGTTTAATAAACTTTGTTGATTTTGTGAGTATGTATCCTCTTACCAATTTTTTTTGTCTATGTAGGTGTTTTACCCATAGCTACGTTGGTTCGTCGAAATAGTTTTTCTTTTTCCGTCTCGAGACAGTTGATTATATTACCCTAAAGATCTTATGTAACGATTCACTTTCTTAGTTTTATTTTTCCTCATATCGTACAATGAAAATAATGAACACATTATTTTAATCCGATGTAAAATATATTCTTTCTACGTCTTGGAATTTCCCTACTCTTATTTCATCTTCTTTACACCTTTTCCTACTAAGAAACTTTTCTGAAAAATATATTTAGATTGTATATCTTAAGATACTGATAAAGTGTATAATTTTTTTTTTTTTGTGTGTCCAAACTCTTACCAGGTTTTATCACATCTTCGTGGTTGTTTGTTAGAATGATATAAAGTCACTTATTGTATTGGTGTGACTATACTCCGTTCTTCTCCATCACTCTTTTATTAGGTTCATTGAAAACTTTTGAATGGTGTTTTGTTGAATGGTATGTTCTGTGTACGTACCTTTTGGACTTATCACGAAACAGTTTATTACCTTAACTTAGATATTAAATCTTTGAAAAACATTTCTTTATAAATCTGTGTTTACCGACATAGTCTTTCAAAGAGGTCAATAAATTTCATTTTTATAGTCAGAACGGTTTGAGAAGGTCGTTTGACTTTTTCCTACTTGTGAAGGAATACTTGAAATAATCCAGTTGTAGTGGAACTATTATTTTGCACTCTTCTTATAATGTTACTTTTGTTTGTTTGTTTGGTCACAATTCTAAAAAGTCTCTTCCGTTTTTAGAAATTATACGTTTTAAGTTAACTGCATTAAGTGGTATAAACGTCAAATTTTCATTTTATTTTACTAAAAACATTATCCATGTCTTTTTAGTAATCTACTTTAAATTATGGGTTATTGTCAAAACACACGAAAAAAAAAATTTCCTTTTAATCAGTGTCAAAAAATTCTTTCCCTTTAGGAGAAGATCCTTTGGGAGGATTAAGATACTATTCTTTGTGGAGATTAAAATACTTTTCATGGAGGTCATCATTACATACCTATACTCTTAACCTGACACTTCTTTCGACTCACGACTTCTTAACTACGAAAACTTGACACCACAACCTCTTCTGAGAACTCTCAGGGGACCTGACGTTCCTCTAGGTTGGTCAGTTAGGATTTCCTTTAATCAGGACTTATAAGTAACCTTCCTGACTACGATTTCGACTTTGAGGTTATGAAACCGGTGGACTATGTTTATTTCTTGACTAAGTAAACTTTTCTGGGACTACGACCCTTTCTAACTTCCGACCTCCTCTTCCCCTACTGTCTCCTACTCTACCAACCTACCGTAGTGACTGAGCTACCTGTACTCAAACTAGTTCAAGGCCCTCGACCACTACCTGTCCCTTCGAACCACACGACGTCAGCTACCCCAGTGTTTCTCAGCCTGTACTGACTCGTTGACTTGACTTGGGGGTTTTTACAAATGTCGTTTATATAAGTTACCATTTTATAAATTTCGAAAGTGGGATACAAACCTTTGTAAATAACTTAGAATTATACACGGACTATATTGGAGTCTATACGTCTACTGTGGTGGGAATACCGTCTTTCACTTCTCCTTGATTTTCCGGAGAACTACTTTCACTTTCACTTCTCACTTTTTCAACCGAATTTCGAGTTGTAAGGCTTTTACTTCGAGTACCGTAGACCAGGGTAGTGAAGTACCGTTTATCCACCCCTTTGTCATCTTTGTCACAGTCTGAAATAAAAACCCCCGAGGTTTTAGTGACGTCTACCACTGACATCGGTACTTTAATTTTCTACGAACGAGGAACCTTCTTTTCAATACTGGTTGGATCTATCATATAAGTTTTCGTCTCTGTAATGAAACGGTTGATTCCAGGTAGATCAGTTCCGATACCAAAAAGGTCACCAGTACATACCTACACTCTCAACCTGACACTTCTTCCGACTCACGACTTCTTAACTACGAAAACTTGACACCACAACCTCTTCTGAGAACTCTCAGGGAACCTGACGTTCCTCTAGGTTGGTCAGGTAAGACTTCCTTGAGTTGGGACCCTAAAGAAACCTTTCTTACTACGATTTCGACTTCGAGGTCATGAAACCGGTGGAGTGCACTTCTCAACTGAGTAACCTTTTCTGAGACGACGACCCTCCCTAACCCCCGTCCTCCTCTTCCCCTGCTGGCTCCTACTCTACCGACCTACCGTAGTGCCTGAGCTACCTGCACTCAGACTCACTTGAGGCCCTCAACCACTACCTGTCCCTCCGGACCGCACGACGCTAAGTACCCCAGCGTTTCTCAGCCTGTGCTGACTCGTTGACTCGACTTGACTTGACTTGACTATAACAAGATCCGTGATTCTTATTTTCGTCACTTGTGTCGTCTGTTTTTAGGAACGGGGTGCATCGACCGTAAGATTTCCGGGGCAAAATAAAACATACTTACTAAGAACACATTCTTTAGATTTTGATGGTAAATAATTCACTGATGACATACGGACCGGAAACGGGTTTGATAATGTATAAATGGAAAAAATTTCATGTGAGACTCTCTCGGGACGGTAAAGAATAAACAACTACTTTTTTGCCTCGTGCATCGTGAATTAATCAGGTTTCCGTGTGTCATCAATAATTGATCCAATCCCGAAGGGTCTACCGTGATCACCATCTTTCTCTTGGGCGAACGGTTACGTCCTCTACTCTGTACTCAAGACAGGGACCGACCCCTTCTAGGGGACCTCCTCCCGTACCGTTAAAGATGAGGTCATAAGAACGGACCTCTTAAGGGTGACTGTCTCCATGGACCGTCCGATGTCGAGTATCCCAGTGTGTCTCAACCTGTGTTGACTTCGTTGAATCGTGTGTAGGACGCAAGTAGATAATTAAGGTCTCAAGTACAAGAAAGGGGATACGATATAGGTGTCATAGATAGTAATATCTGTTTAAAACAGAATAAATCATTCTTGTAAACAAGATTACATAACAACCAAAAAATTTGTAAACAATTAAAAATTTAAGGGTACGTCTTAAAATTCAACATATTAATTTAGACCCTCTAAAATAACGAACTACTAAAGATCACAAAAAAATTCAAATAAATAAAAAATAACTTCCTATTAACGAAATGTAATAATACAAACAAAGATGGTTTATCGTTGTACTTAGTCGGTATCCACTAAAGATCACAAAATTTAAATCTTCTACAGGAGAGTCTCCAAACAATTTATACAAAAGATTAAATTTTCTTAAACTTGACGATTTTGATGGACCTGAAATAAGATGACACATGTTACATCTTTCACAATGAATAATGGGTTTGACTAGTAACAATTATTTAAGAAGAAGAGTAACTAACAACCACTTTTATATCGTAGAAAATCTATCTTTAGGAACTTTTTCAGTAAGTTATTTCGGGTTAGTTCGGTGACAACCATTTTTTTTTCTAAGGATCCTATAGAAGAATATATTTTTTTCAAGTCCGATAAACGAATTTAATATTTACAAAACGGAGAGACGAACTATGTACGTGTGTGTGTGTGTGTGTGTGTGTGTGTGTGTGTGTGAGTGTGTGTGTGAGAATTTAAGGGCTCCGTCTTTATAAGTACGACATAGACTTACGTCTAAAGTAATGAATTAAAATAGGGATTGACATAGAAGAAATCGGACAAATTTACTAATCAGTGTTTATAAATGAATCGTGATTCATACTAAATATATTTATATGTGTACCACCTTATTTTGTTTTGTTTGTTGTTTTTTTAATCCGGGAAACTCCTTGGATGTCAGATTGACTTCTTCTATTTTGTATGTACTTTTGAATATGGATTCACAAACTTTTCCGAGCCAAACACTTGTCGTTAGTGATGTTCTCAAGTCTCCTTCTTCACTACGGACACCAACCGGTCCTTCGAAGTCGTTCCTCGACCCCCAATGGTCCCGGACCTAGTCAACAATCTTCGAACCAGATCTCTTCTCCCATACCTTCAATATCAGATCTTTCTAACTTGGACCTATGGGTGTGTCTACACACGGTAGACACACCCACACCACACTTTCGTCCTTCATATCACAATTGTTTTTTAAGTCAGTTCATTCAAAATTTCTAGGTCAACCAAAATAATTTGTTAAGTATTTAGACCGTCGTAGGACAGGTAGTTCCTCGTTCCTCGAGGTTCTTCGACATACTTTACCTGTTGAAAATATCCGTGTTTCCCCTTTTCGTGTCTAAAAAAATCCAAATCGAATTCATTGAATTTCGAGTTGTAAGTCTTTTACGTCTAGTACCGTAGGTCAGGGTAGTGAAGTACCCTTTATCTACCCCTTTGTCACCTTTGTCACAGTCTGTAATAGAAAAACCCGAGGTTTTAGTGACGTCTACCACTGACGTCGGTACTTTAATTTTCTGCGAATGAGGAACCTTCTTTTCAATACTGGTTGGATCTATCGTATAACTTTTTGTCTCTGTAATGAAACGGTTGTTTCCGGGTAGATCAGTTCCGATACCAAAAAGGACACCAGTGCATACCTACACTCTCAACCTGACACTTCTTCCGACTCGCGGCTTCTTAACTACGAAAACTTGACACCACGACCTCTTCTGAGGACTCTCAGGGAACCTGACGTTCCTCTAGGTTGGTCAGGTAAAACTTCCTCTAGTCGGGACCCTAAAGAAACCTTTCTTACTACGATTTAGACTTTGAGGTCATGNTTTCGACTTTGAGGTCATGAAACCGGTGGAGTACGCTTGTCAACTGAGTAACCTTTTCTGAGACTACGACCTTCTCTAATCCCCTTCCTCCTCTTCCCCTGCTGTCTCCTACTCTACCGACCTACCGTAGTGACTGAGCTACCTACACTTAGACTCACTTGAGGCCCTCAACTACTACCTGTCCCTCCGGACCGCACGACGTTAAGTACCCCAGTGTTTCTCAGCCTGTACTGACTCGCTGACTTGACTTGACTTGACTTGGGTAGAAAATCCCTGTCACCCTCTGAAACTCCGTCTAATGGAGCGTCCCGACTGATTTTTTAAGGTCTGACTGGTCAATTCTGTTGTAAGGACCCCCTCCAACAGTGACGTCCAATCCACAATTCAGAACCAAACGACTACACCCTGAATCGTGTTCTCGTAGGTGTACTCCGGACATTAAAAAAAAGATTGTTAAGGGGGAAAAACTAGTCTGAGTCGAATTGACTCTCTACACTAGTTTTAACTTCCGTAATCGTAGTGAGAATCGGTGCCGAGACGGCAGGAGTGTCAAAACAACTAGGAACACACCACAGGTACGCAGTTCCACAAAAACGAATTAGGGACACTATATGTATCTAGTACCGAAGTCCAAGTAGTAGAAATTTAATTAGTAGAGGAGTAGGGAAGAGAATACAAGGTCAGAATTCTAGTAAACGGACCACCAATTGTCAACACTTGCATGTAAATTTCGGAAACTCTCTTGTGTCAAGTGGTCCCTCCACTGATATTGACAGAATTCGTCCCATTAAGGGGTGCAGACCTCACGGGAAGTCTCGGTACCACGGATTCTATGTTTGGTTAGTTACAGTTCGTTCCTGGGAGTTCTTCCGTAGTTCTAAAATTCGGTCCGTCGAACGAGTACTCGAGAACAATGGTTTAAAGTCGAATGGGACTCCAGAATTGGGTCCACGTCGTCCACCATGACCGTTGTCGTCTATGGAGGAGCGAGTCGATTTTCCATTAGGTCTCGATAGGCTAGTAGTTCTCGTTGAAATCGGTCTCTCTGGTTCCTAACAATGACCCGTAGATAACGAAGTCGTCGTTTCAGACGTTCAATTCTTCTCCAAGGACTGATATCCGAGGAAACATTAATGAGGATTGGTCTCTTCATCCCTGGGTGGTTTCCCTCACTTAGGTCTTAGTGTCTTGGAGGAGTATTCAGGAAAGATCGACCTACTCCACTGAGGTCCCTTCAACTAGTTACTCTACAGGGTCAAGTAAACACTTGTCAATCCCCGTGGTAATCTACTGGGTTCTCCGTAACGGACTAATTCGTCATCGTATTAGGTCCTGTCTGGTGAGGTTAGTTGAGTACAACTATCTCAGTGAGTTTCCCTACCAACGTAAACAAACAAACTCAGTGCCCGACCAAATAAAAAGAGGATTGGACTTTATTATTATTTTTAACAAGATTCATGGTCTCAAATGGAGGGAACGGGTGGCGGGGAATTGTTACCGAACTTTCTATGTCCACTACACAATAGAAAGGTCCAGTTACCTCTTCATTTCCTGTCTTTCCCTCTTGTTTCCCTGAGTATAAGTCAATTTTGTACTCCAGAATTAGGTCGTAGAACCTTTCTTCGTCAAACGGAGTTACAGTTGAAGAAGAGAAGGATCAGTCAAACTAAACCTGTCGAGGTCGGAAACCTATTTTGGTCTACAGTCCGTCTCGGGAGAAATCGACACTATACATGTCAGGGACTTCAAACACGGTGTACCCATCATTTGTCTAGAACTATTTCAGGGAGGGTTTCTCTAGGTCCCCCTCTAAAACAAGAATGACTAAGGTTTAGTCTTTCCACCCTCCTTTAACCTTCGTAATGAAACCTCTCAGTATCGGTCTGTAAACTTCTTCGATCTTCTTAAGTCCTAGGTCAGGTCAAATGTTCATATAATGTTTTGGAATTTCATATAAGTCAAGTCAAGTCAAGTCAGCGAGTCAGCACAGGCTGAGAAACGCTGAGGTACTTAGCGTCGTGCGGTCCGGAGGGACAGGTAGTGGTTGAGGACCTCAAGTGAGTCTAAGTGTAGGTAGCTCAGTCACTACGGTAGGTCGGTAGAGTAGGACTCAGTAGGGGAAGAGGAGGACGGGGGTTAGGGAGGGTCGTAGTCCTAGAAAAGGTTACTCAGTTGAGAAACGTACTTCACCGGTTTCATAACCTCAAAGTCGAAATCGTAGTAAGAAAGGTTTCTTTAGGGTCCCGACTAGAGGAAGTTTTACCTGACCAACCTAGAGGAACGTCAGGTTCCCTGAGAGTTCTCAGAAGAGGTTGTGGTGTCAAGTTTTCGTAGTTAAGAAGTCGTGAGTCGGAAGAAG
>SJYO01026388.1:9360050-9532719 GCA_006410555.1 Capra ibex | reverse complement strand
GAAGTGAAAGACGGTATTCCCACCACAGTAGACGTATAGACTCCAATAACTATAAAGAGGACCGTTAGAACTAAGGTCGAACACAAAGAAGGTCAGGTCGTAAAGAGTACTACATGAGACGTATCTTCAATTTATTCGTCCCACTGTTATATGTCGGAACTCTATGAGGAAAAGGATAAACCTTGGTCAGACGACAAGGTACAGGTCAAGATTGACAACGAAGGACTGGACGTATGTCTAAAGAGTTCTCCGTCCAGTCCACCAGACCATAAGGGTAGAGGGAGTCTTAGAAGGTGGCAAATAACACTAGGTGTGTCACTTTCCGAAACCGTCTCAGTTATTTCGTCTTTTCTGTTAATCGTCCTGATTTTAGATTATATCTGTCTTTACCTTCGTATCAAAAAGAAGATCAATAGGGACAGAGAAAAAACGGTTCCTATTAGTGTCGTTTTTGATTAAAAAACGTAATTTAAACCTAACTAATAAATGTATTGATACTATTCTTATCATTAACTGGAATATTCGAGAAGAATTCTGATGAAAAGAGCATGAAAAGTATTCCTAAGATTTTAGTTTCAGTTTTTGACGAACTTCGGTCCCCCGGTTCGGTTTCCAGTTCGTCAAAGGATTTCGACAGACCAGTATAGACTCAGATACACATAGAGAGAGTTTATTTTATAAGGTCAGTCTCGAAGGTAATAATTATATATAGGCCACAAAGATTAACACAGGACAACGTTTCTCTGGTCTAAAAATAAATTGAGTCCATTTATTGACACGACGGTACCTTTCTTATGACTTCTCAACGGTTTAAAATCTCCCTAGTTTCATCCCTCTTTTTTCATTTATAAAGTCGGCACAAGTGTTTTCACATAAAATGGTCTAACGACTATCGAAATTTTCTTTTATCCAAAGAAAGTAGATCTGTTTTATAATTCTTTGGTCGTCATAAAAGGGAGGAGTCAAGTAAATCAGGGTACATGAAAAAGACAAATTTACGTTAAAAAGGGAATCAAGATCTTTAAGAATGATCAAGTCAAAATACTAGAATTTTAAAAGTCTTTGGACATGAACAGTACTCAAGAAAGGTACTTAAGGGAACTTCTATGTCGTGAAGACATCCTTGTGAAAAAGGTTTCGTAGTCTTATTTTGTTATCGAGAGACAGTTACTGTTTTCTGAATTTTTACGGACAATAATTTCTAAACTATTCTCAAATAATTTTATCTTGACTGTTCCTTTAAACCAATAAGGACCTTGCATATTATAAACTCCTATTATTGACCTTAAGACAGACTATTACAATATGATCCTGAATAGTCTAAACGTCCTTAAAATAATTATGTATTAAAACTCCTATGTGAATGTATAGATATGTCTGTTTTGGACTTCTAAATCATAATAAATAAACCGTTACGACGGATACATTAAATTGTATGGTTGATTCAGATTAAACAAATTAAACGGGAATATTTTTATTCCATTCTCTTGTTTAGAAAACTCTATAGGGTTTCCGGGAGACCTGATACGACGTCAACCGAACTTCACTTTTTCTAAAGTACCTCGATCGTAAGGCCCAAGGATACGTTAGGACAAGAAATGTCGTAGCCTAACATGAAAGTAGTGGTCTGTATGGGTGTTAACTCGTAGTAAAAGTGAAACCGGGTCGGCGAAGTAAGAAAGTCTCGATAATCATCAAGGGGAGGTGAGAAGGGGTCATCGTATAACCTGTGGAAGACTGGACCCTCCGAGTAGAAAGTTCCAGTATATAAAACGGAAAAACATGTCAAGTACCTCAAGAGTACCGTTCATGTGACCTCACCAAAGGGTAAGGCAGGAGGTCACCTAGTGGAGAACAGTCTTGAGAGGCGATACTGGGTAGACAGAACCTGTCAGGGTGTGTCGTACCGAGTACCGAAGTGACTCAACGGGTTCGGGGAAGAGGTACTGGTCCGTCACTACGTGCTTGTATGATTTGTTACAAGTTTGATGGTCTGTCAACGTCAGTAGAGGGTGCGATCATTCCAATACGAGTTTTAGGAAGTTCGATCGGAAGTCGTAATGCACTTGGCTCTTGAAGGTGCATAAGTTCGACCCAAATCTTTTCCGTCTGGGTCTCTAGTTTAACGGTTGTAAGCGACCTAGTATCTCTTTCGTTCTCTTAAGGTCTTTTTGTAGATGGAGACAAAGTCCCTGATGTGATTTCGAAAACTGACACACCTAGTATTGTTTGACATATTTTGAGAATTTCTCTATCCTTATGGTCTGGTAGAATGGACAGGGGACTCTTTGGGTATACGCCAGTTCTTCGTTGTCAATCTTGGAATTTACCTTGTTCACTGACCAAGTCTTAACTCTTTCCTCATACTGTTCCGACGAGTGACAGTGGGGCATATAAATTGAATATGGGTCTCGTGTAGTACGTTTTACGACTCGACCTACTCAATGTTCGACCTTAGTTCTAACGACCCTCTTTATTGTTGGAGTCTATATGTCTACTATGGTGAAATTACCGTCCTTGATTTCTCGGAGAACTATTCCCACTTTCTCCTCCCACTTTTTGGGTCGAATTTCTACCACTGACGTCGGTACTTTAATTTTCCGTGAACGAAGAACCGTCCTTTCGAAACGGTTTGGATCTGTCACATAATTGTTCGTTTCTGTAGTGAAACGGTTCTTTCCAGGTAGATCAGTTCCGATAGAAGAAAGGTCATCAGGACATACCTACACTCTCGACCTGGTATTTCTACCACCTTACTGCTTCTCAACCACGAAAGTATAACACCACGAGAATTTTCGGGGAGCCTATCGTTCCTCTAGTGTGGCCAGTTAGAATTTCCTTTAGTTGGGACTTATGAGTAACCTTCCTAAATACGACTTCTCGATTATGAAACCGGTGGACTACACTTTTTGACTGAGTAATCTTTTCTAGGACTACGACCCTTTCTAACTCCCGTTCTCCTCTCCCCCTGCTGTCTCCTACTCTACCAGCCTAACGGAGTGACTGAGTGACCTGTACTCGACCTCGTTTGAGACTCTCTATCACTTCCTGTCCCTTCGGGCCACGCGACGTAAGGTACCCCAGTGTTTCTCAGCCTGTACTGAAACCCTGACTTGTTCTCGCTGTCACCTTACAAAGTAAATCTTAAGCTAAAGGCCTTTCAAACAGTTTTTACAGTTTTTTTAAAATTCTATGAACCAGTTAATCCTAGTATCCTAGGATAACCTAGTCTATCCTAGTGCAGTGATACTTTGTTATGAATCAATAGATAAATTGGTTTCACTGTCTGCGGTGTCCGTTTACGTCTTACCATTAAATTAAACTTTAATTTAATTAAGAAAGTTTCAACATTTCTAATCCAAATGAATTCATTAGTTTTGGACTATTTCTACTGAACCTTGTATCACTAATAAAACCGTCCGTGTTCTAGAAACAAAAAGGATCCGTCTAATGAGTTTTCCATTTGTTTTTGGAAAACGTCAGACAATAATAGTTCTCGTCTGGTTATCAGGTTTTATTGAACCGTGGTTTAATGAAAACTACAATTTTGAGTAAATGAATTAATTTACATAAGGTCAGAATTGGTCAAGACTGGTGTGTACTTTAAGAAAAGGGAATAAAGACCATCAATGTTGACGTATATACTCGTAAAAATTTGGAATTTTGGGAGTCTGAAGAAAGATCACATTTGGTTCTACGTTTGTGAATACTCGATAGAAAATATAATCGTAAGATAAATGATTGTTTGAAAATTTATAAAAAATATTAAAAACTTTGTCCACGACAGAATGTCTTTTAAAGAGTCTCATCGTATTTTGTACAAATAAAGTTTAGATTTTATAGAAATTAAGGAGACATTTTGTTTCGTTCTTTACCCATTTGGATGTTAACAATTACAAAGTCATAAAATAGAATAAACCTTTATTAGACCGATAAGTTCCTCAAATTGGTAGTGAATTGAATCGTTTTGAATTTTCAAAGTTCAATGGTTTTTAAACCCCCTTTAATAAAATTTTTAAGTGGCTAGTTGAAAAATAGGATGAATGTGGATAAATTAATGGAACAGAAATAGTTAATTCCTAATCTAAGGAATACTTTTAAAGTAGTATGGTTTAATAAAAGAACAACTGTCTAAAATATTTTAATTGAATAAAATTATTATTTGGGTCTATTTTATTTTCAACATACAAATGAAATATCAGTTACAACCATTGAGATTCTACATAGATAAAATTAGTTTGGTTGTTTAAATTTGATGGAAATTATGGTTTATAAAAGGATCTCGTACACTTAGATTTTCCGTAAAACGAATAACAGACAATCTTAAAACTCCTAAGAATACTCATGATTCAAATACATTCATAAACAATTTCAGTAAATTCACCTCGTGAAAAGTCAAGGCAAGTCAGCGAGTCAGTACAGGTTGAAACGTTGGGGTACCTGACGTTGTGTGATCCGGAGGGACAGGTAGTGGTTGAGAACCTCCAATAAGTTTGAGTACGGGTAACTCAGCCACTACGGTAGGTCGGTAGAGTACAAGACAGCAGGGGAAGAGGAGGACGGAGTTAGAAAGGGTCGTAGTCCCAGAAAAGGTTACTTAGTCGAGAAGGATAGTCCACCGGTTTCATAACCTCAAAGTCGAAATCGTAGTCAGGAAGGTGACTTATCAGTCCTGACTAAAGGGAATCCCACCTAACCAACCTAGAGGAACGTCAGGTCCCCTGAAAGTTCTCAGAAGAGGTTGTGGTGTCAAGTTTTCGTAGTTAAGAATTCGTGAGTTGAAAGAAATATTTCGACACACTCGGTTGAGAGTGTAGGTATGTACTGGTGACTTTTTTGGTATCGGAACTAATCTACCTTTAAACAACCGTTTCATTACAGAGACGAAAAATTATACGACAGATCCAACCAGTATTGAAAGGAAGGTTCCTCATTCGCAGAAAATTAAAGTACCGAAGTCAGTCGTAGACGTCACTAAAACCTCGGGGGGTTTTATTTCAGACAGTCACAAAGGTGACAAAGAGGTAGTAAACGGTACTTTACTACCCTGGTCTACGGTACTAGAAGTAGATGACTTACAACAAAATTCGGTCGAAAAAGTGAGAGGAGAAAGTGAAAGTAGTTCTCCGTAAAATCGATGAGAAACTAAGACGGTATTCCCACTACAGTAGACGTATAGACTCCAATAACTATAAAGAGGGTCGTCAGAATTAAGGTCGAACGCGAAGTAGGTCAGGTCGTAAAGAGTACTACAAGAGATGTATATTCAATTTATTCGTCCCACTATTATATGTCGGAACTGCATGACGAAAAGGATAAACCTTGGTCAGACAACAAGGTACAGGTCAAGATTGACAACGAAGGACTGGACGTATGTCTAAAGAGTTCTCCGTCCAGTCCACTAGACCATAAGGGTAGAGAAAGTCTTAAAAGGTGTCAAACAACACTAGGTGTGTTAGTTTCCGAAACCGTATAAGTTATTTTGTCTTTATCTACAAAAAGACCTTGAGAGAACGAAAAAGGTACTAGGTCGCCTACAACCGTTAAACTAGAGACCAAGGAGACGGAAAAGATTTTGGTCGAACTTGTAGACCTTAAAGTGCCAAGTGCACGACAACTTTGGACCGAACCTCTTAAAACTCGTAATGAAATGATCACACACTCTACTCACGTTGACACGTCATCAAACTCGTAAGAAACCGTAACGGAAAGAATCCCTAACCTTACTTTTGACTGGAAAAGATCAGGGCACCGGTGACGAGAAAATGTCCAATTAAAATTATTATAAAACCGTCATCCTTTATGGTGTATAGACGTTGTGTGGATACATCTGTTTATTCATATGTCTGTTTACATTTGTCTCTGGAACATCAAAGTGAAACTTTAAAATCGACACTCTGTCCATATTAGTATATTATGAGTGATCAATATTTTACTGTCAACCTTAGTATATTCAAATGGACGAGTCTACCGAGTGTAAAAAAGACAATTATAAACACCTCTTCTGTGAAATGTAAACATAAACAGGAACTGTTCATTACAATACCTTCGACACCTTTACAAACTTAAAAATTTTTCAAGAGACAGAGGAAAAGAAAATCAAAATCCTTAACGTCTAGCAGAGTTAATTCCAAGGGTCTCCTGTACTCTACTTTATAAATATAGAGTTTCCGTGTCCCTTTCTTACATTCGGGAGGTTATTAAACTTGACAAAAATCTCAGTGGGAAGACCAAAACATCTGTAAACATTCTATTCCTGTTAACGAAAATTAAGAAGTTCCTTGACCCAACGTTGAATTTAATGTAATATTCAACTAGATAGGTAAGTCAATGTAATAGTAGTTACTCCTCTCTCGAATACTTTTTAAAGATAGTCTGAGACTTATAGCCAAAGATTAGAGACTGCTTGAAAACTGGTATCTCCCTTAAAAATTTTTGAATAAAATTTATGGGACCGTTTAAAAATTGGTCCTGTTTGTCATTTATAAATACCGTCATAACTTACTGGGTAACCTGAGTTCTTCACAAGGGTTTCTCTCCTATTTCCTATAAAATAAAAGGAAAGGGACAGTCCATGGCATCCCGAAGAGTCCTCCACGTTCATCATTTCTTAGGCGGGTGGTCACGTCCTCTGTGTTCTCTACACCCAAGTCAGGGACCCAGTCCTTCTGGGGGATCTATTCCCTTACCGATGTGTAAGATCATAAGAACGGACCTTTTCAGGTACCTGTCTCCTCGGAATTACCCGATATTAGGTACCCCAGCGTTGACCAACCTGAACTGACTCGTTAGTGAGTGTGTGGTCCTTGATATCTGTCTAAACCCTCTCGACTGGGACCATTCTTAAAGTGGTAATCGGTCGAAGAAGGTCGAAAGAGTCCTAGGAGAGACGTCTAAGACTTATCCTAAATTTTACCTCACTCATCGAGACTATAAATGGTGTAATACCTTTCCAAAAAAAAAATTTAATTAAAATTAAAATCAAAGGGGAACCGTAATTTTTAAATCAACTTACCTTATTACACCGTCAAATGCTCTTTTTTTTTTAGGACATCAGAACAGTTGAGACCTTCCCCCGAGACCCCCGTAGACATTCCGGTAACTAACCGTCTGAGAATAAGTACCAGGATACCAGAAAAATCCCATCTTTTCGTTAAGTTGGTCTCCTAATGATCTTTCTTGTCAGGTCATTTACTCCTTCCTCCCTCAATGTAGTCAGAATCTCAAGAAAACAGAATCCATGGAGAATATAACAATTAAAAATTAATCGAAAATTGTTGTTTAGAAAGTTACTTCGATAAAACCTTAGAACGTCTTAAAAGTTCCGAAGACGTATGATTAATTTTATCCGTAGGGTATTTCTTCTACACTATATACATACAGTACCTCATAATGAGACAGTATTTTTTCTTACTTTATTATGGTAAACGTCGTTGTACCTACCTGGATCTAATACGATACACTTTATTCAGTTTGTTTCTTTTCGTTTGTAGTATACTATAGAGAATATATACCTTAGATCTTTTACTGTGTTTACTTGAATAAATGTTTGTCTTTGTCTGAGTGTCTGAAGTTTTTGTTTGGATACGAATACTTTCCCCTTTACAGTCTCATCCATACCCCCCTATTTAAACCTCAAACCCCAATTATATATGTGTGACGATATGTGTTGTATCTATTGGTTGCTCCCGGATGTCATATCGAGTTCCTTGATATAAGTTATAAGACATTATTGGGAATTACCCTTTTCTTAGACTTTTTCTTACTTATATACATATACATATTAACTTAGTGAATCGACATGGGGACTTTGATCGTGTTGTGACATTTAGTCGATATGAGGTTGTGTTTTATTTTTAATGTAATTTTTATTTTCTCTTATCCATAGGGTAAGTCAAACTAAACCTTCTGAAACGAAAATTTACGTGAAAAAGTTACTAGAATAGATTACCTTATAAGGAAGATTACCGGTAATATTAAGAGGACTCTTGACTGTCCTCAAACCGTCCTAGAATCGGCGTTTACTCCACGTTGGTGTGAAAGTAGACCAAAATAAAGTTCCGGAGAATGGGGTACCGATGGTCCGATTTGAGAATCCTGTGTCATTCTACAACGGTAAAAACACCTGGAGATGTCTCAGCCTGTGCTGACTTCGTTGAATCGTCGTCATCGTCGTCGTTGTCGAAGACCCTAATATCAAGAATCTGTATTTTACTCATCGACACGACCTTCCACCGTGTGAACTGACAAATCTTTAATTTCTAAGGTACAGATGATTGATCGAAAATAGATGGATTTTGTTCTGTTTGTTTGTACGTGACATTATACAACAGTCATTGGTTCTCTCTCATGACGGAAGACCGGTTCTCTTCCGGGTCATGTCAGTAGTCAAGGGTACCTTTCCTAACTTGGTCGTCTTGAGTTGTTTACCCCTGACTCCTGACTTCCCGAGAGGTACCTACCCCTCGACACTCGGTGGTGGTTGTCAAGGGTGTACCTAAAAGTCTTTCTTAGTTTCCAACCCCTAAAAGATGAGTTTTTGGACCCTTGATGTTGGACTTTCGATCCTCGGACCGAGACCCTTCTCAGTAAACTGTCGAGTTAACCCAAGGTCCATCTTGGTAGACCGTCGAGTTTCAACTGGACGGGACATGACCTTTTGGTTAATCTGACCCTTAAGTTACGTTTCTCTCGTCTCGAGTCTTGACTCTTGAATGGATTCTGAGAGTCTTCACCGTTCTTTCTGTCACTTGAGTCTTTCCACAAACATCCCCGGTACGGAAGTAAAGGACAACAGGGGTTTACGACAATGTTCAAATGAAACCTAGTGTAGTGTCGGAGATTGTGACAATTTTTTTTTGTTTTGAGTTAGGTCATGTAAAATTTCTAGATAAACTGAAATAACTTACTAAGTGTTTAGAACATCGTAGGGTAAGTCGTTCGTCTTTCATCAACACTCCTCGACCTGTTTTACCTTCTGAAAATATCCGTCTTCTCCTCCTTCTCACCCAAAAAGTCCGAATCTATTGGATGGACACTCTCTACTTTCCCCAAACACACTGTCTAATGGAGTAGTAATGTATGGTTTTTGAAGGTCTAACTGATCAATTCTGATGTAAGGACCCCCTCCAACAGTGACGTCAATCAATCCATAAGTCAGAACCAAGCGGTTGGACCCCCAATCGTGTTCTCTGAGGTAAACCTCGGACACTAAAGAAAATTGTTTTTTGTTCTGGTTTCTTTTCGGTTTGATATAACCTTGGAGTACTATAGTTCCTTAAGGAAGTAAGGTGTTGGATCGTTTGTGTGTTCTTACTGGGTGTCCTTCTTCCTTTATTCGACATTTACAATTATCAATGAAACTGACATTTACTCGTCAACAACACAATCTTTTTTCACCAACGTAAAATAAAACCTGGTTATTAAAGATAAACCCTTCCTCTTATTTTTCTTAATCATATTGGAGAGGTCGACCGTCCTTCCCAGTTCAGACGTCTCGAAGTCCACATTCCACGACCACAGGGAAACACTTATGACGGTTCGTGGTCCCTTGTCAGACCGTAAATCCGTCTGCCGAACTTCCGTCCCGATCTTTATAGGTCAATAATATTCTCGTCACTTAAGTGATCCCTCTGTTCTTTCCCGTACATTTTTGAAAACTAATCCCGGGTCAAGAAAGGCACAGGAGTTCATGACTTTAAGACAGAGGATAGTTCTATCACTACTATACCAGTGGTAACTGTCTCTTATCACGATAGAGATTTGGACCGTCTGATAATAAGTCCACAAGACTTTGACAGGAAATGAAGATCACAAGATTCAAGTCGTTGAAGTAAAAGTACAAATATCAAAAATATCAGTGAGTCAGCACAGGTACCTGACATCGGGTGGTCCGAGAAGACGGATACCTTAAAGGGTCCGTTCTTATGACCTCACCCAACGGTAAAGGAAGTGGTCCCCTAGAAGGGTTGGGTCCCTAACTTGGGTCCAGAGGAAGTAACGTCCGTCTAATAAATGACAGACTTGGTGGTCCCTTCGGGGAGCTTAACAGACTAAAGTTGTAAAAACATAGGTAAAATCCTATCACTATGACATAAGTGTTACTAGAAGTTAAATACGGTCGTTCAAAGTCGTTAGTGATCTCTTATGAGAAGGGAAGGAAAGAGGGAAATTGAATACGTGGAGGAGTTAAATCGACGAGTTATTTGTGAACTTGTTTAACACACTTAAATTCAGCTAAGGACCTCCTTAGATAAAATCATAAAACTTTTAAAACAATAGGAATAGGGATCAAATGGTAGACTAAAGACTAAGAAGATAACTTCTGTAAGAAAGTGACAATAATAGTTTTCATACTTTGAACTAATAATAAATAAATCCCCAAATTGGTGTACCCTCTTAAGTACACATAAGTAGTAGAGAGGGAGAAAGAGAGAACATTACGTGTATCTAATTTTATTACTTATTTACGATATTTCAGGAACGGATACCTTATAAAGATCTGATCACCCCTCTATATTTTATTCGAGTGTTAAGATTGTGTTAAACTACTCACAGTATTATTCCTATTCATATTCTCACGACACCATTATATATTGTTTTTATTATCATTTGTGAATTAATATTTCTAATTCAAGAAACTTCTCAGAATCATTCAAGAAGTAAGACCAATATACATTTGTATTACTCTATTAATAGAACACTTTAAACGTATCATATAACACATACGAATCAGTCAAGTCTCCGACTGAGACGATAGGGTATATGGTATCGGGTGGTCCAAGGAGGTAGGTACCCTAAAAGGACCGTTCTTATGACCTCACCCAACAGTAAAGGAAGAGGTCCCCTAAAGGGTTGGGACACTAGCTTGGACGGAGAGGAGATAAAGGATGTAACGTCCATCTAAGAAATGGAGACTCGGTGGTCCCTAGTTTAGTATTAACGTATTAAAGTACACAGATTTCTTCTCCCTACGTGAAACATCTATGTACATTTTATTCGAAATCATATAATGAATGTTTACTCTATCTTTACATATTTACTGGTACGACTAACAAAAAAAAAGTTATACTATATTACTATAAGTACTAGTAATATTTTCTCGTTTTTTTATGAACGTCTCCACTTTTACGAAGAAACCGTCAAACTTCTCACTTGTAAAAACTTCTCGGGTAACAGACTGTACTACAAAATAGTCTTACGAAATGGGAAACCTATAGAAGATGTTTATGACTCTTTAAAAAACAGGGATTCGTTCAGTTCGTAATGAAAATTGACACCAACGAAATTTTGTTACTACATATAAAGAGTAAAATGGATAATAACTATCTATTTCCACTGGAGTAAAAAACGTCCATCGCTCTAACAAGGTAGTATGTTTCCTAAAAGTTTTTCACAAACGTTGTTCATACGTAAACCACAATCACCGATCAACACAAGTACATCTGAACATAGGGGTAGACCCGGGTACATCAGTCTGTCGACTCAACGTCACTCACTGATACCTAAGAAGTAAATGGTCTTCGAAATCGGAATGTCGATTTAGCTGTCTGTGAATCTTCGTAGTCGACATCGTTAATTCCTTTCTTTTTTAACACTTGGTAAATAAACTCCCGACGATCTAGTATTAAAAATCACTGTATCATTAGTGGAATTTGTGTGATTACCAACGTGCTAAACCCTTACTCGTCTATCAGTACCACATTTTACACTGAAATTGATAAAATTATAACTTAAAATTTATAAACAATTTAAGAGACGTTACTCTTACTACTTGTTTTATTTTATCTACTTTTTAGTGAGACGGAGACCTTAACAAGTCTCTACGAGTCGACAAGTCTCCGTTACTCTTGACTTGTGAAGTGTCGTTTATGTCGATACTCTATACCATTGTAATGAAAAGAAGTCCTCTACTATCGTGGGTTCTTCTAGTATTCGAGGGACTTCGTCTCTGAACTGGGACACAGTGACGACTGTGAATTTCCCTTCGTAGTTTCAGACGGACGAGGGTACTGAGTACCCTTAGGACTGAATCTGACACCCGAGTACCTCGACGGTTAAAGTCCTGTACACACTCTTTAAGGGTCTACGTGTCGTGACCGGACACAGTCGTATTGATCAATTCACACTATTTCTTTGAAACCGAAACCCAAGGCCGAAGGGTGATAGTATTTAATTCTACAATAAAGAGGAAAGGTCTTTGACCTCTAAGAAAAAACAGAATTTTCTAGACTTTGACTCGACATCACTCTTTGGTTAGGTTCCTAAATGAAATTCTTCTCCGAAAGACAATTTCAAAGTTTACTTTTTATTTCCTACTAAGATCCTACTAAGTTCATCGGGGTCAATGGAGCATTAACCTGTAGTGATAGAACGTTCGCGCATGTATCTAAATCAAAGGGTTTGAAATTTGACACTACCATACCCAACAATCTTTCTTTCAATTAGGACCCAAAGTCGTCATCTTTTCTCCCTCTCCTTGCCTTATTTTACATATACACCCGTGACGTTTTCGGTTCCTGGGAAATTTTCTTCTTTCTCCCACCTCTCCTTCTTTCCTCTCCTTACCTTTACCCCTCTCTTCATATAGATTCAGTTCATCGGGTAGTAAACCCCCTCTAGAAATTTTTCGAAAATAGTTTTTTGTACAAAACCCCTGAAGGAACCACTAGGTCACCAATTCTGAGACGGAAGATCATATCCTCCACACCAACGATAGAGACCAACCCCTCGATTCTAGGATGTACGGAGTACCGGTTTTTCGGTTTTGTATTTGTCTTCGTTATAACATTGTTTAAATTATTTCTGAAAAATTTACCAGACGTAATTTTTTCTTGTAGAAATCTTTTTTTTTGTTTGTACAAAATCATTGCCACTGTCACCAAATCAGTGATTCAGTACAGACTGAGAAACGTTGGGATACCTGGTATCGGACGGTCCGAGGAAACAGGAGCCTTAACAGGTCTGTTCTTAAGACCTCACCCAACGGTAAAGGAAGAGGTCCCCTAGAAGGAGTGGGTTCCTGACTTGTACGTAGACAGAGAACGTAGAGGACGTAACGTCCGTCTAAGAAATGGTGATTCGGTGGTCCCTTCGGATAAAATCCTTATCGTACCTTGTATTCATTCTTCCTCCATAGTCATGGACCAATCCTTAAGGGACGAGAAGGTCTGATTTTTCCATATGTTACCGACCCTAGCTTCGTCGCTTAACGTCCGAACAGACACCGACCATTACTGTCCAAAGGAAAATACTAAACCGAAAACTCTTATACTTCCATCTTTCAAAACTGTAAGACGTAGTAAACGCCACAATTAGACACACAGTTCCTGTTCCAATAAAAGTACACACATTTGTTCTACTGATCAACGTTGTGACCAGAACTAATAAAAAAGGACTAGTTATATAGAAAGACACGGTTAAAAACCCAGACAAAAATGTGTCAAGACATATCGTTGGGAGGATATTTGATCAAGTCTATCTATGTATAAAATTCTTTTTACTCAGTTTACGATAATGGATTTTTACATCGACATTATATGTACATCGTTGCACCGAACCGACTCGAAAATGTTAATTTAAAAATTTTAGAAAGATGTCTGACTAGTATTACATTAGAACTATAATTTTATAAATTTACATCATAGCGTAGTATAAAATTCAGCCGAAAGAATGTACTGTGTAAACTAAACTTTCAACAGAAGGCCTCCAATATAAACCTGCGTACTTTGAAAGGGGGCTGAAACTTTAGAGCGTCCGTTACCGTAAATAAAGTGTATTTAAATGTCTCTACCAGATCTTCATTTTTACGTGTACTCTTTTGATTATACATTCTCAGGTAATTTTTGACGGTCTAGATAATTATACTCAAGTTTAACATATTAGTGTCTCCTTGTCTACTGTCGTTCTACTGTCTTTATCAAGTCCGCACCCGGTCGCATTTAGTTCTCATCCTGACCGAGATGAATCTTGGATCACAATCATCCTTCGACTGGGAATTTTATCCCCGAATTCAAAGAACACTTCTCCGACTGTCATCGGACACTCTATTTTCAGTGACTCCCTTATCTAAGTGTTTTCTTTGTACTTTATTCTTACGTTTCAACGTAAATGATGATATCGACAAATTACGTTTATGTACATTTTTATATATAATTATTCATTCTTTCGACTATACTGAGCTGATTATGTACGGTGATTACCTTTCATTCCGCAACTAATATCAAGTGTTATTTCAACAAAAGTGAAAAAATTCCCTGATTCACAATACGATTCAAATTCAATAACATAATAACTTACGTATGGAATAAGTTCAAAGAACGATCTATCCCAAGTTTCTGGGATTATACCGATGGGAGTCCGAAGGGTATACTAGGATCTCGTCGCTTCTACTCAGATATTTCGGAAAGTAAGTAGGTAGGTAAGTAAGTCATAAATATTTTAGGACTCATCATACTGCTACGTCTCAACTTAGTTTATGTATCATACATTCTTCACATACCTAGTACCTAGTGTCCGGAAACACCCCCACTTCCATCTCCAGTCGGGGACTTTGATGTGCCTTAGTTTTAACCTTTCTTTTCATCTAGTTTCTTCAAAATCCGTTGTTTTCTATGCAGGTGATGTCTATCACTGAGTTGACAACTAAACGGCAAATCAGTGACCGAACGGGAAAGATGTCACCTAAAATTGGGTTCTTATCGTCAAACTTAACGGAAGTCCATGTTGAGTGTTTTGAATCGAATTTATTACTCATTTGGAAAATGAATTATAATTACGATTCAAAAGTGTCTCTCAGTTTCAAGAAACTCAGTGACCAAATGTCTATGGTAATTCCTTGGTTCAAGAAAGTAAAGAGACGGGACGGTAGAACTACTCCAAAAGAGCGAGTACGTTCTGCCGACGTCGTTAAAGTCAGAATGTGGTTCTGGTTACAGGTCTCCGTCTTTTCTCTGGTAGAGAAGGATACGGAGAGAGTTCTCGTTCCTGTGTCAAGGATCCTATATGTGGAGAGTGGGTGTATCTCCACATATAGATCTATCTTTTAAAGATATGTAGAGTACCTGGTCTTAACACAAAGTGTGGGTAAGGGACTGGACCTAATCCTATGAGTAGTTTTTCCCTTACTGACCTGAAGGGACCACCAGGTCACCAATTCTTAGGTGGACGGTTACGTCCCCTGTACACAAACTAGGGACCTTTAGGTGTGCGGCACCCCCGTTGATCCGGGTACGTGGTGTTGATGACGCGGTCTTGACTCTCAGACGTGTCTGCCGTTGATGACTTCGGGTGTGTGTGATCTCGGACACGAGACGTTGTTCTCTCTGTTGGTGTCGTTCTTTGAGTGTGTGGTGTTGACCTCTCATCGGGGGTGTTGATCTCTTTCACGGGTCCGTTGTTCTCTCTGTTGGTGTCGCTCTTTGAGTGTGTCGTGTTGACCCCTCGTCGGCAGTGTTGATCTCTTTCGCGGGTCCGTTGTTCTCTCTGTTGGTGTCGCTCTTTGAGTGTGTGGTGTTGACCCCTCGTCGGGGGTGTTGATCTCTTTCGCGGGTCCGTTGTTGCTTCCGTGTCGTACCGGCTTTTGTTTATGTGATGAAAATTTTTGTCTAAAATTTTATTTATTTATTTTAAAATCTTATCTTACTGTTGATCCTTGTCTTGGGGTCACAGATGGTGAATTAAACCAATTCATTTGTATCGTTTATTTTACCTTCTTACCAAGAGTCTCTGATACGAACCTTAGAACGAGATCTTTAATTTCAAGAAAACCCACACTTTTTATCTCTTTTGTCTGAGACGGGTAGGTTCATGACATCACTGTACGGAGTATCTTACACATTAATACGGTAAATACTCAACTATTCTGACAGAAGGATCGAGAAGGACTTGATACACGATGGGTCGTCTGTCAGACATGGTGAATAGATTTCTTATCAGACTGTAATTCTTCACTATTAAGTGTGATCTCTCCTACCTATAGGGATGTATTGTCTCTGAGAGAATCGAATGAAGGAATAAATCTTTTTAATTTTGTACAGGTTTTACATATCGTCTGTAGAGTTTTACCGTAACATCGTCGATTATACATAACCCCTCCATTTCCCTTGGTCGCGGGGCAGGAGAGGTCTCTTCGTCTGGAGTACACTCTCGTTTAACGGACCCCCAGTGTGTCGAGGTAAATAGGACGTGCTTTTAATCCTAATCACCAGAAGGGTAATTGAGAGGACTGTTGTCGAAGATTAAAGGGACCACTTAGACGGGCGGAGGTCACCGAGTACACGATAAATAGAAGTAGACGTACACATGGTGTAAAGACTTCAGTACTTAATGTTAATAAAGTGAACTTACCTTTGTTTAAGATCCCTCTCAATTTAAGGATTTTGGTTGTGACCAGGAGAAAAAAAGGGGGGAGTCTCTTCATATGAGAAATGTAAGTTTTTTGAAAAGGAATAAAATGGTCCCGATCCCCGTTTGTCTTCAACTAGATGAGTCAATAAAGTAATAACACCGAGGGATTAAAGAAGGGCATTGTATAAAATTATATATCCCACTTTAAATTGTTAAGCTCAAATTAACCAAATTGTGAACGTAGAGAATTTAAGAACTCTACATTTATAGAAGTGTGTTCTCGTAACCTCTAAATTATGCATACCTTTATTAGAAGTGGAGTAAAATTATTCGTGAATAGGGGTCGATTGACGACCCATGACCGGTATATATTTTATCTAATGACTACTCTTGGCTGACATATTGTGTCCCGTGAGAAGAGTCACGAGAAGCAACTGGATTTACCCTTCCTTTAGGTTCCTTCTCCCCTATTTCCATAGGCACACCGACTAAGTGAAACGACATCACTTATGTGATGTGACATTTCGTTGATATGAGGTAATTTTTGATTTTTATTCCTGTCAAAAACCATGAAGTTTTAGAACTGTTAGATCTCTGTCTTCAGTAATGTAATGTCTCCTCACGGTAGAGACGATACGACCGTTCTACCATCGGTACCGTCGTTCTTCGTGTCCTACTCCTACTGTCTCTCTCCCCTACGGTCCCGTCAGCTACCTACTTACAACGCAATCAGGCAAGACCGACGATTTTAAATAAAGAGTGTCAGGACCTCTGACATCGGAAAAAAAAAAAAAAAAACGGACAAATAGAGTTTTGGGTCCTTCCACCAGACATCTTTCATTTTACTTGACCTTTGGAACTCTTCTTATTTCACCCTCTGGTGTACAACAACCTTTCTGATTCTAGGTCTCCACCAAGGTAAGAAAGCACTCTGACGTGACACGAAGAACGGGAACTCTAAAAAAAAAAATTAAATACATAAATAAACTGACGTGATCTAGAATCAAACCCGTGTACCCTAGAAGTCAGAAGTAACACCGTACACCTTAGAGAAATCAACGTCGTACACCCTAGATCAAGGGACTGGTCCCTAGCTTAGTCCTGGGAGACGTAATCCTCAGAATCGGTGACCTGATTCGGTGGTCCTTTCAGGGTGGGAACTCAGTAATTTGTGTGTGTGTGGGGATGGATACAAAAAGAATTCGAGTGTCCTCATTCAACAACGGAGAACATTGACTTGTTAGGAATTGAAGATAGACAGATCTTGACCGAGACTTACCCGGTAGTTTGGGATTTTGGAAATATCAGTAGATGGATGGAAGGAGGAAAAGACCTTACATCTGGGAGGAGTCGGTACCGGGCAGGTACGGTGTAGGGGAGGAATGGAAGTATACCTTTACAATTAAGTGAACCTTCTTGTCGGATGGACTGAGTCTTCGTTCTTGACACGTCTGTCTATACTTCCAGACGTACCCGAAGGGTGCACCGAGTCTACCATTTCTTAGACTGACGTTAGTCCTCTGGGTGGAAACTAGGGACCCAACCCTTCTAAGGGTACCGATGGGTGAGACCATGAGAACAGACCTCTTGAGGTACCTGTCTCCTCGGACCATCCGTCGTCAGGTACACAGGTGTTTCTCAGTCTGTGTTAGCTCGGTGATTGTGATGTCCAGAGGTATCCTCTCGACTTGTATAATATAAACGTAATGTTAATAGTACACATCGGGCAATAAAGAAGGGACTTTTCGTTAGAAGGAATAACGATTTTACTCTTTACTGAAACTTCCGTATTTGGTTACTGAAATCTCACTCAATAACAGGATGAAATATGGAAGGAGTTTACTTTGAACGTTCTAATTAACGTTGGAACTTATACTGACATAACTTCACATAAACGAATCGAAACCGGAAGATCTTTATACTGTACTCAGTACAGGATGTTTGAATTTGGATTTTCCTTTCTACCACCTCACCATTTATATATGGTAGGTCTTCTATTCATTAAATATTTCTTTGAACACGGACCAATAACCCTGAAGAGTGGACGTCGTTCTTGTAAACCTGGTACATTTCCTGTTTAACTCATGTACGACCGTCTCGACTGACAGACGACAGAGACTTGACGTCATCCACCAATTTCATTTAATACCAATTTTAGATAGACTGTTTTGATGTAAAATACGACTCCTTAGTCGTGCTAATTTGACAGTAGGACCCCTCTTCACAAGTCCAGGTTTTATAGAGAATTAAACATCGCATGGCAGGTGAAAGTCTAAGGAAAAAGAGAAGAGCTTGTAAGAAACGAGTTAAAGGTTCAGGTTCCATTTTAAACTAAGTGACCCTTGACCAAGGAACTCCTTTAGATCGGACCCAATCCGACATAGGTTATTTCGTCGAGAAAATGAATGACAGAGATGGTGGGATCAAGGAGTTAAGTCAAGAGTTTATCCACTTAGACAACGGTCAGGGACACCTCAAACCTCAACCTTATTCTTCGTCCTTCCGTTCTGTACAACCAACTGGAGAATCCCTGAGAGAAAGAGAGGACTAGATAGTCGGTGACCTCGTTAATTCACCCCATTTGAGCCTCTCGGTACCGACGAGATCCTTCGTAGACTGACCAAGGTTCTGGGTGCGATCCGAACCTTGGAGTCAAGACACAGATTAATCTCACTATTGAGACACGAGTCTGAGTTAGATGAGGTGGGGTAGGGTTCTGTGTTTGTTTTCACGTATTCGCAGTTCTCTTATTCACTACCATTTGGAGTACAAGTGAGGGAGGAAATAAAGGCTCTTAATCGTGAATCACCGTAAACCACCACAAACGATCTAACTGTTTACTGGAAGGATTTCGGGGAATACAAACACGAGTAGAAGTCAAAGAGACTACCGACGACTGTTACCGACGAAAAGACTAGGAGAGACCCGTAAGACTTGAACTAGCCGGGGTGTACATAAGATCGAGGTACGTCGGGGATCAGGAGCTGTTGAGACAAAGGACTCGACTCGTCAAGGACGACATCGAACCTCGGAGTGACTTAGGGTCGGTTCGATGCCCTCTAGGGGTGTCGTCTAAAGAGTTCTCGAAACCCTAATGTTCGTCAAATCAACTCCCTATTAAATAATGAGACAAAATTCTATTTTAATCTAGTCGGAACCCGAGTCCCTACCTCTTTTACTCGTCTACCAATAAGACAAGACAGGAAAAAGTACGACAAGGAGGTAAGACTCGTCTGACTACATCATTAGTTCTAGTCTTTGGTTGGTGCACTACCCTTTGTATGTTTTCTTGAATTAGATTCAGAAAGATGACTTTTCGTACATAAAAACCTTTTTGATACTATCCTCAAGTGTACATGACTCCAGAATGACATAAGTTCGTTTTACGATCTTTGAACTGACGATATAAGAGGAGATATTAATCCTGTTGTCATTGCTCCATAATAATAGTGAGGGGTCAAAATGTTCAAATGTTCGACTCTGAGTCTCTAATTCGTTGAATGGGTTTTGGACTCGTCGAAGGAACATGTTGAGACGCTCGCGTGACGGTGACTGCAGATTCACTCACCGAGAGATGTGACGTGAGGAGGTCCCCCGCGATAAGCAGATCTGAGATTAGACTTACACAATATACGCATCTTGTTCCGCCGACGCGACAGGTGTCGTCTTTCCTCGTTAAAATCTCGAACTTGTGTTCAGTCGGACTAAAGTTTTGTGTTCGAGTAGTGGTGATTCGAGGTGACTCTATTTGTAAATTCAAAATCTTTATACTAGACGGGTAAAAAGTTCGCTAATCTCCCTGTTTGCACCTACATAAGACAATGTCAACGTCCACAATCGGTAAAAAGACTCGTTGTGAGTCGTGTTTCCTAGGGTCCAGAAAACTTCGTCTCGGCAAAGTCCGAACTACTGTGTCACCACCTCTGTACATAGATTGGTGTAGTCTCCGGTCGCCTCTAGTCACCTATGTGGGGGTTTTACCAAGTACTCACTAAACCCGAAGATAAACAAATCCTATCTGATGCTACTGTGGAAAGGGGACAACCCTTTTGTTACTGTTAGTAAAAGAGATAGGTAATCCGTAAAAACTTTTGGTTTCAAATATTACCTTTAAGTCTTCCTTAAATTTTCGTTTTGTTCTTTTACCAAATCATTTGATACTTCTCCGAAGGGGTAACCGAGTGGCCCATCTCTTAGGTGGACGTTACGTCCTCTGTGTCCTCTGCGTCCAAGCTAAGGACCCACTCCTTCTAGGGGACCTCCTTCTTTGCCGTTGGGTGAGGTCGTAAGAACGGACCTCTTAGGGTCCCTGTCCCCACGGACCACCCGAGACAGGTATCCCAGCGTGTCTCAGCCTGTACTGACTTCGCTGAATCGTACATACGTACGTGACCTCTTCCTTTGCCGTTGGGTGAGGTCATAAGAACGGACCTCTTAGGGTCCCTCTCCCCTCGGACCACCCGACGACAGATGCCCCATCGTGTCTCAGTCTGTGCTGACTTCGCTGAATCGTCGTCGTTGGTACATATTATACATATATACTTTTTTGTATTCCTTTATGTATATTTGTTTTTATTATTGATAACAATAATTATATAACCCCAAACCCGTAATAACATACACTGAGCAAAACAACAAAGATGAAAGGTAACTAAGACAGTACAAATATTAAAAATCGTTCTTTTCGTTTTGATTAAAATCCGACATAAAAGGTATACTCTCTTTATATTAAATTTGTAAACAAATCGTCGGGTTAAAAAGAGGTTTTGGTTCTTTTTTTAGGTAAGTCTTAACAAGTAATGTGTCTGAGTAGGGTGTGAGGACGGTAAATTTTGCTAGATCCGTTCGTATTACCGGTCAAGAAGATTTCTAGTGACGGAAATATTCGTACAGCATTTGGTGTTTAATAGTATTAAATACTTTACAGCATCTTCACTCGGACAGTAACGGTAAGTTTCGTAGACGCTCCCTTTTATGACCATTAATCGAACGTGTGTTAAACATCAAACTAAAAACTCTAACCACGAAGGGAGTTGTAAACGAAAAACAAGACAAAACAAATTGAGGGAGAAACGTTTATACCGTAACATCTAAGAGGACAGTAGAAATCGTGTAGTACAAGATTTTACTTAGCTTAACGGTTCTTCAGGTGGAGGATTGGGCCCACTGGTAAAATTCTGAGGGTAACTTTTAGGTCTCTTTTAAGACGGAGAAGAAGACACTATTGACCGAAACCACGATTTGTGAACGCCAAAAGTAAAGTCCTTAAAAACAAACAAACAAATTTAGACTCAGTATTTTTATCACCCGAGTCCCGTTTTACTTAGTCAGGTAGTCATTATATAGGTGAGAGGAAAGATTAGGAAAAACCACCGGAACGTACGTTTAGTCAGAGTATCCTTTTACCGTTCTCGATGACTTCTTTTTCACGAAGGGACCTCCGAGTCTACCATTTCTTAAACGGACGTTACGTCCTCCAGACCCAAGTTAGGGACCCAGTCCTTCTAGGGGACCTCCTCCTTTACTGTTGGGCGAGGTCGTAAGAACGAACCTCTTAAGGTACCTGTCTCCTCGGACCGCCCGATGTCAGGTACCCCAGTGTTTCTCAGTTGTGTTGACTCACTGATTGTGACGTGATGATGTGCCTTCTTCTTCCAAACAGAAGAAAAGGGGTCTCAGTGTTTATCTCTACCCTCCATCGTCTTTGAAATGCTGCCCTCCACGTCGATGTCGACTTTCTAGTCACAGCCAAATTTTCAATGTCTACGATGGTGGCAGTAAATCTGTCGGGATTTGAACCGACCTGACGGTCGCGTGTGTACTGACTCCTAAACTTCGGTCGCCGGGTCCGCACTGTGTCCGAGAGAGCGGAAGGTCGAGACACTGTACCGGACGCAATGAGTGAAGGAGTAGAGACATTGTCTCAACAGTGAGTCTACTTTATTTTCGCACTTCCATAGAGTATTTCGCGACTGGCAGGAAAGAGATGGGTGTGGAAGAAGATCGTGTGTTACCGAGCTGAGTAGCCGGACACCAAAAATTTATAAATGAATAAACCGACGGAACCGGGAATTAACACCGTGTACCCTTAGAAGTGGCACAGCACACCCTAGAAAACAACACCGCGGTCCTGAGAGATCAACACCGGGCCCCCGAGGCTTCGTGTGCCCGAAGTCATCGACGTAACGGTCCCGAATCGACGAACCACCGTATACCCCTAGAATTAAGGGACTGGTCTCTAGTTCGGGTGCAGGGGACATGACGTTCCACCTAAAAATTGGTGACGGGATGGTCGGTCAGGGACGACACACACGCACACACAGAATTCATCAAAAGAGTCTGAAGAACAAAGTGAGACAGCAAGAGAGGCGTGACCCTGAGGATATAAACCCAGGGGAACCAAGACTAGAGGTCAGTCTGAGAGACTCAGGTGAAGGACGAGCCAGTGATCGACACGTGTGTGGTGATTAAATCCACAGGCGGAACTGGAACTATGTGAAGAGAAGGTCCGAGTACGTAACAGGACACCCTGGGAATAGGGGTGAAACGTTGATAAGAATAGGGTGGTTCCTTGTACGCCTACCACGGTCAGTGGTTCCACCCTCTAAGTTCTACTTGTCCGAATATTTCTTTCTTCCGACTTTTTATGGGTTTACTCCAATCTGGTACGACTCAACCTTCTTGGACACACGGACGTTGAGGGGTGGGGGAGTTGGGGTCATTTCTATAAATCCTCCGACAACCTTGATCTTTATGTCTAATTCTTTAGTATTCGGACAACCCCTCTCGTACAGTTCACTCTTCTCACATTTCTTTTACGGTTTCTTTCATCCCTGGTTTTATACAAATAACGTAACTGGGACGTTTCAGTACTCATTGGACTTGTTCTCGTTAAAGGTTCCTCTTCATTCTCATCTACGTCGGTCTAAGTCCTCCTAGTTATTCAATACCCTCCTTGTACGGAAATATCAGTCAACGGACGTCGACGGACCAAAATACACGGTCGGTCAGTACCACCGTCTTAACCCCTTTGACGGAGTACTAGAAAGGTCTTTTATCTTTTCACTACCACCGTCCTGAATCCGATAAACCTTTGCGAGTGGAGTTCTAAACTTCCTCTAAATATTATGGACGAAATAAACATAATTTGAGATTTCGTATCGTTTGGACAAGGTCTGGATCACTAAAAAGAAAAAACTTTGAGTTAAGTCTACTTCTTGTTAAAATACCTTGATAAATGAGACTTAACTAGTCCTTTATCCTCCTAGGATTAAAAAAGTACAACAAAAAAAATTCACTATCAAAAGATACATTCATATACATACGCACGTACGATTCAGAGAAGTCAACACAGGTTGAGAAACACTGGGGTACCTGACATCGGGCAGTCTGAGGAGACGGGTACCCTAAGAGGTCCGTTCTTATTACCTCACCCAGCGTACGGGAGGAGGTCCCTTAGAAAGGTTGAGTCCCTAATTTGGACGTAGAGGACGCCCAGGACGTAACGTCCACCTAAGGAATGGACGACTCGGTGGTCCCTACACATATACATGTGTGTGTATACTATCACCTCCATCCGGCACCTCCACACCTATCCTATTCACATTCATAAAAGATCGAGAAAACCGTAAAGGTTTCCTCGTCCATTACACGATATAAGGGTTTCCTCTACTCTTGTACCCCGTCTTAGACGGTATAAAAGACTTTTATAGAGACGGACTCAATCTCCCAACTACCCAAATTGAGACAGAGACCCAGTGGGTAATCACTTCTTCCCCAGCTAGACCGAAAGGTAATCCTTCCCCATCTTCTCCTGTGATAGTCCCCTCACTCCCTGACAGAGTTTTTATTTGAGTCCGTCGATTCTCAAGAGAAGAGGACATAAAACTACACCAAAGGAAAACAGTAGAGAAACCTTTTAGTAGTTTTATCACTATGATAAAATATTGTAAATTGTTTATCCTTTTCCTCATGCAGTTCCGACATATAACAGTGGGACGAATAAATTGAAGATACGTCTCATGTAGTACTCTTTGCGACCCAACTTACTTCGTGTTCGACCTTAGTTCTAACGACCCTCTTTATAGTTATTGGAGTCTATACGTCTACTATGGTGGGAATACCGTCTTTCACTTCTTGATTTCTCGGAGAACTACTTTCACTTTCTCCTCTTACTTTTTCAACCGAATTTCGAGTTGTAAGTCTTTTGCTTCTAGTACCGTAGACCAGGGTAGTGAAGTACCGTTTATCTACCCCTTTGTCACCTTTGTCACAGTCTGAAATAAAAAACCCGAGATTTTAGTGACGTCGGTACTTTAATTTTCTGCGAACGAGGAACCTTCCTTTCAATACTCGTTGGATCTGTCGTATAATTTTTGGTATGAAACGGTTGTTTACAGACAGATCAGTTCCGATACCAAAAAGGTCACCAGTACATACCTACACTCTCAACCTGACACTTCTTTCGACTTGTGGCTTCTTAACTACGAACACTTGACACCACAACCTCTTCTGAGAACTCTCAGGGAACCTGACGTTCCTCTAGGATGGTCAGGTAGGATTTCCTCTAGTCAAGACTCACAAGTAACCTTCCTGACGACAACTTCGACTTTGAGGTTATGAAACCGGTAGACTACACTTTTCGACTGAGTAAACTTTTCTGGGACTACGACCCTTTCTAAATTCCGTCCTCCTCTTCCCCTACTGTCTCCTACTTCTACCAACCTACCGTAGTGACTGAGTTACCTGTACCCAAACCCATTTGAGGTCCTCAACCACTACATGTCCCCCGGACTACACGACACCAGGTACCCTAGCGTTTCTCAACCTGTATTGACTCGCTGACTTGACTTTACTTGACTTGACTTGACAGGTCCTCTGGATAGAGGGTGTCAAACCCAAAGATCGATTAACTTGTCTCTCTTTAATCGTCTTCGACATAGGATAAAAATTTAAAAAAATTTTAAAATACAATATAACCTCACATTAACTAATTATTATAACAGAATCAAAGTCCGTATGTCGTTTCACTAAGTCGACATCTATACATACTTCTTGTATGTGTATCAACATGTATACATATTTTTCTTAAGAAAAGGTTTAAGAGAACGGTAAATCAAATAACTTTTTATAACTTGTCTTAAGGGACAAGATATGTCATCAAGGAACAACCAATAGAGAAAATTTATATCATCATGTATACATAATTAGGGTTGGAGGATTAAATAGGGAGGGAGGTGGGAGGGGGAGACCATTGGTATTTAAGTAAAAGATTTAGGTACTTAGACACAGACAAAACATTTATTCAAGTAAACATAGTGAATTTTCTTTGTTAAAACTTTCGTTCCATTCACAAACCAAGAAAAGTTCTGAGACCTATAGTTTATAACGTTACAAGATAAACTCCCAAGCCACTCTTATAAAAGATTTTGGGAAGGACACTCCCTTCATATCGTGTTTCGAAGGTCAAAAACGTCTCACGATCGACGATTCTGACTAATTTGTCAAATAGGCACAAATGTACCCTGTTTCGATTCAAGGATTCGTTCAGGATATGTCTCCACCATAGTCATTGGAAACAGGATGTCGTAGCCCAGACCTCTACGGGGTAGGTTTGAGAGAACACCAACACACCTACGACTCTACGACTCTCCCTTCGACACAGGAGTCTCATGTCGGAGTATCTCAGGTCCCCGTGTCTTCCGTAGTCCTGACCATCCGTCGGAGGTATCTCCGCGATCCACTACTGTGTGTGTGATTCCCTTGTCGTTTGTTCCAGGGATGCGTGTGCCACGGGCACGGACATTCTTACCAACGACACGAACGTCTTTTCTTCGCCACGACTCCTACTACTGACGGAGGAGAGGGAAACCCTCGGAAACTCGGGACGAGGAGTACCACAGGAAACACCGAAGGACGGTAGAAACCCCACGTCCTCTGAGGTGTAACAACGGGTACTCCGTAATGTGGATCATCAATGAGTAGACGTTCCGGAACGAAGGGGTCTCACCGGGTCGAGGGAGGAAGCGGATGATATCGTCGGGTCGGGTTCCCTTATAAAAGGTAGGACCTTCCTTGGGAGGTGAAAGAACAGATGGAAATCTTTGTAAAACAGATCTCTTTCTCTTTACAGTATACTGTGGGGAACATACACCTTAGACTTTTCTTTAATATGTTTACTTGAATGTCTGAAAGTCTTGGTAGAATATCGACACCCCACCCCCTCGTCATTCCTGCCTCCCTTCCCCATCGATCCCTCAAACCCTACCTGTAGATGTGTGACGACATAAATTTTACCTATTGGTTGTTCCTGGATGAGATAATGTATCCCTTGAGACAAGTCACATACACCGTCGGACCTACCCTCCCCGCAAACCCCCTCTTACCGAAATAGAAACACACACCGACTCAGGGAAGTGACAAGGGACTTTGATAGTGTTGTAACAACCAATTTAGACAATGTGGGGTTTTGTTTTATTTTTCGTAAAATTCTTTGGTTTTAAAACGGACATTTATGTATGGGAAAAAGAAATTTCAAGAGACATGTCCTTTTTTATTTGAATTATCATTTACGAAGAATGGTAGTTTGGGTCTCGAAATCAGTCTGATTTCCGATAAGGGGAATAGTGTCTCCGGTTTCTGTCGAATTTGAACTTTGGGAACTTTTTCATCGGTTCTTTCTGTTCTTTTTGTGTGGTCGATTAACGGTATAGTTTCGGTGAACAAATATAAGACGGTTTCGACGTTTTTAGTGTAAAAACACAAGACACTCTCAAAATCAGTTACCATCTAGGTTTGGTTTTCGAATAAATCCTTTTTTACCTGTGGAATGACCTTTCGGATGGAGCTGTCTAACCAAAACACGTCCGGTTGTACGACCAGCACCTACGACGCAAAGGGAAATGTTGAGTGTCCGTCCAGAACACGACCGAGAAAAACTAAAACACCTAAACTCGATTTCCAGAGACAAACTGAGTGGGGACGACAGAAAAGTATAGTTCTACAATTTTACTGTCTAAACCACGACGAATCGGAACCATGCCTCTTCCGTTACCCTGGGGTGAAAACATGAGAACGGACCTTTTAGGGTACCTACCTCCTCGGGCCATCCGACGTCAGGTACCTCAACGTTTCTCAGCCTGTGTTGACTCGTTGAAGTGAAAGTGCGTGACCTCTTCCTTTACCGTTGGGTGAGGTCATAAGAACGGATCTCTTAGGGTCCCTACCCCTTCGACCACCCGACGGCAGATACCCCAGCGTGTCTCAGCCTGTGCTGACTTCGTTGAATCGACGTCGTCGTCGGAACCATGAGGACAAAGTAAGTACCTCAAGTTTGCAAACATGTCCTTCGTAGTTTAGGATAAATCTGATGTGGTACTTTACACTCGGGACCTATCTTCTCTGAAGTAGGCTCCATGGGTGGACGAAATTATAACTAAGTTATCGATTTAATTAGGAATTACGAACTTTTCAGTTGTAAACTAAAACTATTATACTCGTCGGGTCCCGGTCGCTCGAGAGAGAGGGCACACAAGACGAACGTTGACTGTGTGAAAGGGAAGCATCCAGTCGCGTGCACCAAACGACCTCCGTCCACAGTTCCTTCTTTCTTTATTGAGTAAAGTATCAAAGTGTTTGAATGGTTTTGACATAAACGTAACAATGGTAAAAAGTTTTGAGTTCCATGACCTAAAGGTAGGAGTTGTGAGAATGAAACTCCCCACACCTCAACGAAAATAGGAGAGACGGGGAAGGTGGTTTTTAAAAGGGTTCGTATAGATACTAAGTGAGTTTATAGTTAAATGGTCAGTCCGAAAGGGATTGGTGAGGGTCCCAATACACTCTTTTATTAAATCCTCCGATAACTGGATCAGGTCTGTTCTATATGGTTACAATGGACTGATTCCGCCATCGTGATCTCCACCTTTTCACCTTTCTTAGTTCCATCTATTTACATCCAACCTTACTTACCCATTACCTTACCAACGGTAAACAACTCGTAAATCACACAGTCTTTAACACGGTCTACAAAGTATGTAAATGGAATAAATGGGAGTCTTACTCAAATTACTTCTCCACACCGTAGCGGTAACGCATTTACTCCTCAAACTGGGAAAACCTCTAAGTCATTGTATAGTACTCAGTGTGTAATAACAACCCCGACGATAAACCTAGTCCAGACAAACTACTCCCGTTCTCTTTCTCCCTCGTTTTCTATATAGATATATAGGTATGTCTCTCTGTATCCATATATCCAGATGGATTTAGACACTACCAATTAAAATACACGGTTGAATTCTTGTACTAAAACTTACGTTAATTGTAAACTTAACAACTTGAGACTCAATCGACTAACGGGAGGTAGAACTTCCACCCGGAGTAGATTAGTCTACTTCCGTACTTATCTTATTTTTTTAACCGGAGGACTTCGTTCTCCATTAAGAGGTCTTCTAGTGGAAGTCGGAAGCAAACATTGTGTCCGACAGGACTCAGAGTTCGGACAACGGGGTAGGACGTTTGAACCTGAAGGGTCGATGGTATCAGTACACTCGGAGAAACGATTCCTACCAACCTTGTACCTCTCAGTGATATGGTAGGAAAACTAAAAACATACACAAACTTCAAAGGGTTTCATTTTTTGTAAAAACGACAAAAATTAATCAATGGTAAAACTCACTGACACTAAACGGGGAATAAGAAAAAACAGAAAAGATTTAAAAAGTATTTACATCACTAAATGAAATTTCTTATAAAATCCGTTCCCTATTTTACTTTTTTAAATCAGAGAAAGAGTCTCTGAATTTTTTGTGAAAGGTATAATGTGGGATAATTAAGACAAAGAGGTCTATTGGGACTGACTACGTTATAGATAGAAAGATAGGTATATAGGTAGGTTTTTCCCTTTACATGTTAATTCTCTCGATCTTGTTTCCTACTAACACCGTAACTTCAGTCTCCAGTGGTCGGTATCCCTAGTGACGACAGCATTACGTACCTTCTTTAGTGGAAAATTGTCCAAATAGAAAACAAACTACCAAAAGAAAGGACCTGTGTCTACTAAAAGTCAAAACTTGTATCAGACGTATACTACTTGATCAATCCAATGGAATATATAACATATGTATAAGAATATGTTTGGCCGGTCTATGAGTACACGTACGTACCCACGCGCATGTGTGTGTGTGTGTGTGTGTGCGTGTCTGTGTGTGTGTGTGTGTCTGTGTGTGTCTGTGTGTGTCTATGTGTGTCTGTGTGTCTATGTGTCTATGTGTGTCTGTGTGTGTGTGTCTGTGTGTGTGTGTGTGTGTGCGTGTCTGTGTGTGTCTGTGTGTCTATGTGTCTATGTGTGTCTATGTGTGTGTGTGTGTGTGTGTTAAACCGGTTCTTATGGGTAGACTAGGACGTCTGAACTCCCATTAACGACGCGAGACAATGAAGATCCCTTTGTGTCTTATTCGTACCGTCGAACTAGGTTATCCATCTGTAAAGAAATGATTTCTCCCTTGGTACCATCTTTCTTGTAAAAGAATAAAGTGTTCGTCGTAGAAACAAGATCTCCATTCCTGTCATTCTACGGAGGGAGATTCTTGAAGCCTCCAATGTGGTACTACCGGGTCGACCATTCCGTTTTGTCGGGCCGTTTGTTGTTTTTACGTAAAGTCGAGAAGATCGAGTTCACCGAGGTCGAGATCCTACTACGTTTTCCCTGAGTTATTTCCCTATAATTTTCTGACTTTTACAGTACCACTGTAATAGAAAACCTTTATGGTCTGATAGTCAATTTCGCGACGAAGGGTTACCATGTCAAACGTCCTAAACACCGACTTTAAACATCTAACAGATAACGCCAAGTGTTTTCCACGAAACGACTCAAAACACCGCTTTTGAGGGGGGCGGGGAACTGAGTCGTCCTTAACACAGATTAACACGTAAGACACATATAGGATCGATTTAAAATTCACAACCTTTTACCGTCAATTCACTCCTGTACACTGTTGATTAACGGAAATCAATATCTTTCTTCAAAATCTGACTTTTGTGTACACGGATTTCGAAGTGCAAAAGACACTTCTCATAGTAACCAAAAATATCCTGATGTGTCGTATACACTTCATCGTTTCTAAACATAAAGAGAAAGACTCCAAACATTCTTAAGGAAGTCAACACACCTAGGGGACCGGTGTATGTCTTACACCTTCATGTCCATATAAAAATGATTTACTATATCTACGGAGGATCGTTTAAGTCGAAATTTCGTTAGGGTAAAGGGAACTTACAGGAAAATTTTCAATCCCTACTAAAGGGTTTCCCCGTTTTAGAATATTGTTAGGATTGACGTTTGAAAATTACTTTGTCACTTATCGGGTTAGCGTTCTACCTTAAACCTGATCCGATTTGTAAAACTACAAGAGACCCCCCTAAAAGGGCTGGATCCCTAACTTGGACCCAGAGGATGTAACGTCCACCTAAGAAATGGTAGACTTGGTGGTTCTTTCGGGAGTTTATGAAACTACAATCCAATAATCAAGGTTAAGTCCTTGAGGTAAAAAGGAATATAAAAGAATTGCAAATGGGTCATAGTAGTAAAGAAAGGAGTCTAATTGAGTAAAAGAGATTATGGTGTCTATAAAAAGCATTAATCGTACTAGTCCCAATAACAGAAATAAAAGTACAGTAAGAAATAAATGAATTTTTTCTCAACGACCATCTGTTTGTGTCACTTCCTTGCATCTAAATTTTTTGTTTGTTTGTTTGTTTGTCTTAGGACAGGAGGTCCTCGAAGATTAGATATCTCCTTGAAAGACAAAGATTATTATAAATTGAAGGTTAATTATAAGATCGTGAAGTGTCATAATGTTTTATACAGGTACTTTCACTAGAGAAAAGTTGAGAGTTGTTGAAGAATGTGTCATCCATTCAATTCATAAAAACACGGGGGACTTGAGTCTCTTCACTTCCCTGAAAGGGTCAGGAACGAGTGGGGGAACTACCTTTGTGTGCGTCACGACAAAAGTACTACGATACATTGCGGATCGACGCTACCCGGAAACACAGTCGAACTTAGTGGGTTTCGCACAGGTCTACAGGTCACTTTGTAACGAAGACTTAGCGACCAGACTCATGGAATCTCCGGAAGGGGTCTTCTCCAGCCGTAGTAGGTTAGACAACTCCTCGTCTCATCTCCCTTCTCGGTCCCCTGCTGACTTTAGTGAGACGGACGGACTTGACCCTGCAACTAGAGGACGGGAGAGGTGGGAATCTGGAGTCCGAAAGTCTCAGTCTGACCGTAGATGTTGTGACCGAAAGGACCCAGAGTCTGAACCTCTGTCGTCTAGCAATGTCGGTCGGACGACTCGACATACTGGAATAGTTCTAGAGAGGTATAAATGTATACATCAACGACAAATCAGTGATTCAGTCCAGGTTGAGAAACACTGGGGTACCTGATATCGGACGACCCGAGGAGATAGGTACCTTAAAAGGTCGTTCTAATGACCTCACCCAGCGGTAGTGGAGGAGGTCCTTTAAAAAAACTGGATTCCTAACTCGGACACAAAGGTACAGAGGGCGTGACACCTCCTAAGAAATAACGACTCGGTGACCTCCTCGGGTATATACATAACAACCAAGATAAAAAGAACTCTTGAGACCGACTATGTGATCGTTTTGAAAAAGAAATTTTGTCTTGAGACATAAAGAGAAAATTATATCAGGTATAGATTATCTCGTTAATAAGTATGGTGTATATCCACCATCTACGGTGAGGTAGATTTTAGATCTCCAAGAGTTGGTCTACAGTACAGTAACGACATAAGATCAGTCAACTCAGTCTGGGAAATTATTGTTTACTTTGTCAAAAAGAGACTAATAAAGTTGGAAGAAAGACATCACCCTTCTCTATCTCTCAACTTAGTTTTTCCTTGCTTTAAAGTATATTTACATGGGTCCGGACACCCTACTACGTACTATTATAGAAAAGAGTTATACCACTGTGTCTTATTTGTAACGTTTAGTAGGATAATATACTATTAAGATAGGAAGGTTGTGGCTATAATCGTACGTTTAATATGTGTTAAGTAAGGGATGAACGAGTTCCATCCCTTGTAACTACAACAGAGTTGTTGTAGATCTGATGCAAAAATGACTAAAACACCGACTCAAATCTACATTAACTGAGAGGTGAGTGGGAACAGTTCAACCTAGGACTATCGGAATAGGTTAGTCTCTTACCGGTCACACTAACTATTTCCTACCAGGTTAATTTGGTTACCAGTCCTGAGTATAAACTAACACTTCTCTTTAAGAATGAAGAGGTCAAAAGGACGGGTGACTCGGGTGTTCACTTACGCTTTCAGTGAGTCGACACAGGTTGAGAAACGCTGGGGTACCTGATATACAAGGTACCTTAAAAGGTTCGGTCTTGTGACCTCGTCTGTCGGAAAAGGAAGAGGTGTCCAACAAGGGTTGGGTCCCTAGCTTGGATCCAGAGGGTGTTACGTCCGCCTAAGAAATGGTCGACTCGGTGTTCCCTTCGGGTTCGGGTGTTGAGTGTCAATAATTATTATACTTCGTACTTTCTGTAACAACAATCTCCGGTACACTTTTGGCGTCTTCTTCGGTGGTCGTGTCTCGTCTCGTCTCGACTCGTTTGACGTTTTTTACCCGGGTCTCGGGACCGACCCGATGTCGACTTCAGGTGGGATGGAGACCTGAAAAGACAAAGATGTAGTCATTTAACGAGATTAATAAATTTGAAGATAGTAACTTAAAACGATAAACGGTGGTTGTCGTCGGAGTGACTTTGTTAGGGAATTCTTCCTTCTTAAATTCTCGACTTATAGTCCATATTTCAAATTGAGTAGATCCTATTCTATTTTACAAGGACACGTAAGTAATTTTTTTCCCCCCCATATATGTACAAAATACCTGGAAGTTTTCACTTTTAACGTCCTAAAATTAATACAAGTCGAAGGAATTTTTGGGTTTTTCTAATAAAGATTCTATTCTAAGACGGATCAACCTCTGAAATAACGAGTCGTAATCGTGCAGTCAGGGTGACTTTTTACTTGTGAATCCAGGTAGAACCATTGGATTAGTGATATGTTTAACCGCATGAATACTTTACTAACTAAAAGACGGTGGAGTCCCTAGTATAAGACGTTGTCGACAAGTGTTCACTTCTGGGAACGTATGACACAAATCGAGAGAATACTTCTCCTGGTGAGAAGTCCAATTCATTCTCAGCGGTAAAAGGATTTTTGATACTATTATATTTTTAAGACTAGTACCTATTCGGGAACTAATTTCTAAATTCTTTCCATGTCTAGTGTGATCATTTACTACAAGTCCGAGAACGAAGACCATTACAGTTTTACTAAGATTAGTTGATTCCTTTACATTCAAATTAAGTCTTGGTGGATCATCGAGTATACACTCGACGTTTGTTACTGACATAACCACTTACCTAATGTTTAACACGAAACTACAGTATACTACCTACCACCCTCATTTATCCGGTAACGGGTAGGTTTTAGAGAGAGGTCCGACACTTACTATGCTGATACTCATTTTGTATTGAGTGTTGTATCGTGGAGGAGTGGAGAAAGGTCCGGCCTTCACCTGAACGAGATACATGATAATGACGAAGACACATAACTTCGTGTCTCTCTCTTCTCGTCCCTGTAGGAGACTTCTTTTCGATAAACCGATATTGAGAAATATGAACTATAAGAGGGATGGACTGTCTACATAGAAGTTGACGTTTGGTTCCGTTCTTAAAAACACACGTTTACTAAGGGTAGTCTTATGTATTTGGTCAACTTTCGTTTATAAAATTGACCCCAGATTTGACTATGTAATTGAAAACCCATGAAATTAGTAAATAAAAGTTTCTGTTATAAGACGTCCCTGAAGGGACCACCAGGTCACCAATTCTGAAGTGGAAGGTTACTTCCCCTAAGGTACGTCCCCCAAGTCAGGGACCAGTCCCTCGATTCTCAGGTGTACGGAGTGTCGGTTTTTTGGTTTTACTTCTATTATAGAAGTAAATGATTATTTTGTCATTTCAATATATATAAATATTCTACAGTCCTAAAGACTCAAATCACTCTAAAAAAACCAAGGGTAATAATATACCTAAACTTTAACCGACTCAGAATTTGTAATGAAACGGTTGTTTCTAGACAGATCAGTTCCGATACCAAAAAGGACACCAGTACATACCTACGTTCTCAACCTGACACTTCTTCCGACTCGCGACTTCTTGACTACGAAAACTTGACACCACAACCTCTTTTGAGAACTCTCAGGGAACCTGACGTTCCTCTAGGTTGGTCAGGTAAGATTTCCTCTAGTCGGGACCCTAAAGAAACCTTCCTTACTACGATTTCGACTTTGAGGTCATGATACCGGTGGAGTACGTTTCTCAACTGAGTGACCTTTTCTGGGACTACGACCCTCCCTAACCCCCGTCCTCCTCTTCCCCTGCTGTCTCCTACTCTACCGACCTACCGAAGTGACTGAGATACCTGCACTCAAACTCACTTGAGACCCTCTACCACTATCTGTCCCTCCGGACCGTACGACGCTAAGTACTTCACCGTTTCAGCGTGTACTGACTCACTGACTTGACTTGACTTGACTCAGAATTTGAGAAACCTTTAGTCTAAGGTTTAAAATGTCTAAGAAGTAGACATTTTACTTTAAACACCCTACTACTAGTGATTCTGACGAAAGTCACAATTTATGGTTTCCGTTATTGTCATCGTAGTTGTTGTCTTAGGGGTAGGGTCACTAAGATAATCGTATTTCTGACCAAAAGTCAGAACGATATTTGGTATTAGTCACCGAGACATTACTGATTATCCAAATTTATCTAACTAGTAGGTTCTAAAATGTAGAATACCCATCAAACCCTCAATTGAGTCCTGGTCGTTCATAGAAGATAGGAAGAAGTTTCTGTCCTCGTCGTTTCCCTATGGTAAAGGGGATTAGTGAGGACCTTGTCTTCCCGCACAGGTCTCGTTAGGTCATTCATTTAATTTATCCGTCCACTGAAAGGATTATCCAGTAAAGACACTCTTTGTGCGAATGGTCGGGTTTTGGTTCTACCTGAACCTCTGTATGTCGTGTCGTTTTTGTCCCGAAAATTACTGTTAGAACGTTCTAGCCATAACCCACCCGTCCACGTGGGTCTCGGCAATGTGGCTCATTCAATAGGCAGCGTACGTTCAGAGAGAGAGTCAAGCGGTAACCGACTCATGATGCCCCACTTGTCAGAAGGGTCTACAACGGATTCAAATAAGGGAAGGAGAAATAGCCGACCGGGAAGGGATTGTGGAACAAAGGGGGAAAGAGCGTGTGAAGAAGGGACACGAACACAAAACTTAAGTGGTTATCTTGCTCGGACGCGTTTTGGGATTTGTAGGGTGGGAGGGAAACAACCGGACCTGAAAAGTCAAGACATTGAGACACTAACGATGTAGTCGCTATTCAGTAATAAATTCGATCGATAATCATCAAGGAGTAAGGATTCAATCGTAGATACAAACTTTTACTTGGTAATTTGTAATTACAAAGAATGTTGAAAACAATTCCGACATCGAGAAATCAACCACTACCCTGGGGATAGGTTCACTACACCAATTCCTTCTTTCGAAAGGGTTTTCCTCTTCACTTTTATGTAAACAACCTAGATAAATATCGGAGTCCGTAACGTAGGTTTAACTTTGGTAGGTCTCTGACAAAGAAGAAAAAGGAAAAACCTGACTCCTTAATGAATTAAGTTTCTCGTTAATTCATCTTCGAATTGTGACTTTGTTATCGTTTTGGTTTTCGTTATGGTTAAAGACTTACTTGACAACGAAAAGGAAGTCCATATCTCGAGGTCACGAGGTAGTACCTCCCACCTCTTCCTCCCTTTCCTTCCCAACTACCAAAATTGACCTAAACCAAAAGTATTTCTTAGGACCAACCGATAGGTCATGAATACAAGGAGATTTCAAACCCTCTTCCGTTACCGTGGGGTGAGGTCATGAGAACGGACCTTTTAGGGTACCTACCTCTTCGGACCGTCCGACACCAGGTACCCCGGCGATCCTCAGCCTGTGCTGACTCGTTGAAGTGAAAGTGAAAAGTGAAAGTACGTAACCTCTTCCTTTGCCGTTGGGTGAGGTCACAAGAACGGACCTCTCAGGGTCCCTACCCCCTCGGATCACCCGACGGCAGATACCCCAGCGTGTCTCAGCCTGTGCTGACTTCGATGCGTCGTCGTCGTTTCAAACACGTACAACCTACGTATTACTAATAAGGTATCAGAAAGATTTATCGTCGTATTCTTTTCAGTAGAACGTAGAAATGACTTCTTTGAGGTTTGTGTCTTACGTAAAATGTTGAATTTTTTCTTTAACAGATTATGTCGGTCGAAAGATTTTCACGTCACCTGTAATAAGTAAGTTGTACACAAATAACTCCTGGTTGAGACATGGTCCGTATCACGAACCGTAACCTCTCTGTCCCCTTGTTGTGTCTGTTGGGGGGATAAGAGTCCCCCAATGTCTGATTGTCTCTTCTGTCTATAAGTCGTTCATTTAGGTGGTCTCACACTATCCACAACATTATCAATGATTTGTTTGACAACGTTCTTCTGTCTCTTCGGGGAGACAGGGTCAGAAGTTAGTCCCCCCGAAGGGAAATTTTCACTGTGGACTCAACTCCTCAGACTAATAAACTCTACACTCAAGTTCCTTAAACAAGTCTCATCGTTTGGTGAATGTGTATTTATATTGTTTCTGTCACTCGAGGAAGATACACAGTCGGTGACAAGACACAAGAAATATAAAGTAAATCGAGAGTGTTCTCCAGAAGTTCTATTTGTGATAATAAGAATGATGTTCCGACTTCGAATTTCCCTAACTGAAAAGGTCACAGTATCATCGTTTTTGTCCCAAGACTATAACCGACTAAAATTTCGGGTACTATAAAGAAAAAAGAGATTTAATACAAAATAACCTCATATCAACTAAACGAGTCAATCATTTCTTAGACGGACGTTACGTCCCCTGGGACCAAACTAAGGAAACGAACCCTTCTAGGGGACCTCTTCCCTTTCCGATGGGTAAGGTCATAAGGCCGAACCTCTTAAGGTACCTGACATATCAGGCACCCCACTGTTTTTCAACCTGTGTTGACTCGTTGCAAGTGAAATTATCAACGAAATGTTACAACACAATCAAAGACGACATGTCGTTTTACTTAGTCGGTATGTATATGTACCTAGAGGAGAGAAAACCTGAAGGAAGGACAAGTCCAGTGGTGCCACATAACTCAAGGGACACAATATGTCATACCAGAGTAATCAATAGATAAAATATGTGTTATAGGTATCATATATACACAGTTGGGGTCAGAGGGTCAAAGAGGGTGAGAACCATGGGTATATAAACAAGACATGTAAACACAGATAAAGACGAAACGCTATCCTAGTAGACATGGTAAAAAGATCTAAGGTGTATATACACAATTATATGTTATGAACAAAAAGAGAAAGACTGAATGAAGTGAGACATTCTGTCTGAGATCCAGATAGATGTAGAGATTTTTTCTGGGCTGAAATAAAGTAAAAATACCGACTCATTATCGGGTAAGACATATACATCGTGGAGAAGAAACAGGTCAGGAGACGACTACCTGTAAATCCAACCGAGGTACAGGACCATTTCGAGTATAAAGATTACAGATCGGTACATTTTCTTTTGGAAGTCGGATTATATCCCCCGTGAAATATTTGTCTAACTAAGAAATTTGACCATGTCATCCATAGTAACCTTTTATAATCTGACTAAATGTTAATTTTTACTATCCGACTGGTGTGTTAACACAGGAGAGAGGTCTCTGATATAATATTACAGTCATTTCCCCTTTTCATCCTTACGTTTTCATCCTTCAGTTCTTTGTGGACTTCATTGTCCGTTTAAACCGGAACCTTATGTCTTATTTCGTCCCGTTTCCGATTATCTCAAAATGGTTCTCTTGTGTGACCAGTATCGTTTGTGGGAGAAGCTTGTTGTGTTCTCTTCTGAGATGTGTACCTGTAGTGGTCTACCAGTTGTGGCTTTAGTCTAACTAATATAAGAAACGTCGGTTTCTACCTCTTCGAGATATGTTAGTCGTTTTTGTTCTGACCCTCGACTGACACCGAGTCTAGTACTTGAGGAATAACGGTTTAAGTTTGAATTTAACTTCTTTCATACCTTTTGGTGATCTGATAAGTCCATACTGGATTTAGTTTAGGGAATACTAATATGTCACCTTCACTCTTTATCTAGATTCCCGGATCTAGACTATCTGTCTCACGGACTACTTGATACCTGTCTCCAAGTACCGCAACATGTCCTCTGTCCCTAGCTCTGGTAGGGGTGCCTTTTCTTTACGTTTTTTCGTCTTACCGACAGACCCCTCCGGAATGTTTATCGACACTTTTTTTCTTTTCGTTTTCCTTTTTTCCTTTCTGTATTCGTAGACTTACGTCTCAAGGTTTCTTATCGTTCTTCTCTATTCTTTCGGAAGGAGTCGTTAGTTACGATTCTTTATCTCCTTTTGTTGTGTCACCCTTTCTGATCTCTAGAGAAGTTCTTTTAATCTCTATGGTTCCCTTGTAAAGTATGTTTCTACCCGAGCTATTTCCTCTCTTTACCATACCTGGATTGTCTTCGTCTTCTGTAATTCTTCTCCACCGTTCTTATGTGTCTTCTTGACATGTTTTTTCTAGAAGTTCTGGTCCTATTAGTACTACCACACTAGTGAGTGGCTCTCGGTCTGTAGGTCCTTACACTGCAGTTCACCCGGAATCTTTCGTAGTGATGCTTGTTTCGATCACCTCCACTACCTTAAGGTCACCTCAATAAAGTTTAGGACTTTCTACTACGACACTTTCACGACGTGAGTTATACGGTCGTTTAAACCTTTTGAGTCGTCACCGGTGTCCTGACCTTTTCCAGTTAAANAGGGGTACCTTTTCTTTACGTTTTTTCGTTTTACCGATAGACCCCTCTTGAATGTTTATAGACACTTTTTTTCTTTTCGTTTTCCTTTTTTCCTTTCTGTATTCGTAGACTTACGTCTCAAGGTTTCTTATCGTTCTTCTCTATTCTTTCGGAAGGAGTCGTTAGTTACGATTCTTTATCTCCTTTTGTTGTGTCACCCTTTCTGATCTCTAGAAAGTTCTTTTAATCTCTATGGTTCCCTTGTAAAGTATGTTTCTACCCGAGCTATTTCCTCTCTTTACGATACCTGGATTGTCTTCGTCTTCTATAATTCTTCTCCACCGTTCTTATGTGTCTTCTTGACTTGTTTTTTCTAGAAGTTCTGGTCCTATTAGTACTACCACACTAGTGAGTGGCTCTCGGTCTGTAGGTCCTTACACTGCAGTTCACCCGGAATCTTTCGTAGTGATGCTTGTTTCGATCACCTCCACTACCTTAAGGTCACCTCAATAAAGTTTAGGACTTTCTACTACGACACTTTCACGACGTGAGTTATACGGTCGTTTAAACCTTTTGAGTCGTCACCGGTGTCCTGACCTTTTCCAGTTAAAAGTAAGGTTAGGGTTTCTTTCCGTTACGGTTTCTTACGAGTTTGATGGCGTGTTAACGTGAGTAGAGTGTACGATCATTTCATTACGAGTTTTAAGAGGTTCGGTCCGAAGTCGTTGTGTACTTGGTACTTGAAGGTCTACAAGTTCGACCAAAATCTTTTACGTCTCCTTGGTCTCTAGTTTAACGGTTGTAGGCCACCTAGTACCTTTTTCGTTCTCTCAAGGTCTTTTTGTAGATAAGGACGAAATAACTGATACGGTTTCGGAAACTGACACACCTAGTGTTATTTGACACCTTTTAAGACTTTCTCTACCCTTATGGTCTGGTGGACTGGACGGAGAACTCTTTGCATATACGTCCAGTCCTTCGTTGTCAATCTTGACCTGTACCTTGTTGTCTGACCAAGGTTTATCCTTTTCCTCATGCAGTCCCGACATATGACAGTGGGACGAATAACTTGAATATACGTCTTATGTAGTACTTTTTGCGACCCGACCGTCTTCGTATTCGTCCTTAGTTCTAACGACCCTCTTTATAGTTATTGGAGTCTATACGTCTACTGTGGTGGGAATACCGTCTTTCACTTCTCCTTGATTTTTCGGAGAATTACTTTCACTTTCTCCTCTCACTTTTGCAACCGAATTTCGAGTTGTAAGTCTTTTGCTTCTAGCACCGTAGACCAGGGTAGTGAAGTACCCTTTATCTACCCCTTTCTCACCTTTGTCACAGTCTGAAATAGAAAAACCCGAGGTTTTAGTGACGTCTACCACTAACCTCGGTACTTTAATTTTCTGCCAATAGGAACCTTCTTTTCAATACTCGTTGGATCTATCGTATAAGTTTTCGTCTCTGTAATGAAACGGTTGTTTCCAGGCAGATCAGTTCCGATACCAAAAAGGACACCAGTACATACCTACACTCCCAACCTGACACTTCTTCCGACTCGCGGCTTCTTAACTACGAACACTTGACACCACAACCTCTTCTGAGAACTCTCAGGGAACCTGACGTTCCTCTAGGTTGGTCAGGTAAGACTTCCTCTAGTCGGGACCCTAAAGAAACCTTCCTTACTACGATTTCGACTTTGAGGTCATGAAACCGGTGGAGTACACTTCTCAATTGAGTAACCTTTTCTGGGACTACGACCCTCCCTAACCCCTGTCCTCCTCTTCCCCTACTGTCTCCTACTCTACCGACCTACCGTAGTGGCTGAGCTACCTGCATTCAAACTCACTTCAGGTCCTCAACCGCTACCTATCCTTCCGGACCGCAGGACACTAAGTACCTCAGTGTTACTCAGTCTGTCCTGACTCGTTGACTTAACTTGACTTGACTTTCCCTTTTTTCAGAGATCTTTGGATGTCTATATTTTTCTTACTACCGCAATGGTAGAAAGTTCTTGGTTCCTAAAGTTACTCAAAGACCCCTTTGTTTTCCTCTTCATTACCAACGACTACTTTGTCCCGTCTTCTTCGACTTTGGGATTGCTTACATCTTCTTTTACTGATTCTTTCCCTTTTGAACGGAGGATCTTACACTCTCCAAGTGCTCACCTTAACTTTACACTCCTTCACTCCGGAGTCTGACCCTTCTTCCCCATTGAACTTTCTTACATAACCCTTGTTAACCTGCCTAGAAGATTTTACCTCTAATAGATAGGGACCCTTAACTTGAGGGTTCGTCTTCTGACAGAAAATAAACCTCCTCGAGGTCTCTGTTATGTAAAATTATAGGGCATTACTTTCCCTACTGATCGAGAGACAGACTCCGTGGATTTTGTTACGGACCCACAATTGTTGTTTTCACCCAAAATCACTGAGTGAAAATTAATACTTCTTAGTTGTTTTTACGTTTGTTAACTCTTTTCGGAGGTTACTCTCGTTATACCCTTTGTTATCTTTTCCCCCCCTTTCTTTGTTCTGGATCCTCTCTTATATGTCAAATGTATCGTCTTTTCTTCAAATTTTTTTCTTCTCTTTTTTGGAGGTTGGTGACAGGAAACTCTATGTTTCCTTCTATAACGTAGGTATTTTACCTTAGTCTTGTGAATTTTTTCCCTGTTGACCCTTCTTCCTTTGTAAGAACCCTTAATTTTTGTACTACCTGTTTCATAATTTAAGTTTCTGTCGAAATCTCTATCACTGTTCTTTTACCGGGTCTTATGTCTTGTTTCACTTTTTTCTCTTATGTCTCTTTTCGACTTTCTTGTGTCTAGTCAGATCTTCCGGGTCTCTACTACCCTATTAGTTTTTTATCTATTCTGAAAAGGTCTCAGTTCCTTTTGTACACAGGTCTAAATTTCCCGGGTAATTAAAAAGTAGAGAAACTTACTCGTTTGTAGATTTCTTCTTTTGTTATCTCTCAGTTTTTTTTTTTTTTTCGACTCTTACAAGGAACCATCTAGTTACTTGTATTAACATTTAAAGTCTTTAGGACCTTACTTCTCTACTAGGTTGGTAGAGATCTCTTTTTCGTGTCTAATGAAAGTTTTTTCACTTCTAGGTTTTACCGTCACCCGAAAGGTTGTAGTAATGATCTACGAGTTCACAAAGTCTTTTTTTATAAAATATAATTATAGAATTTTAAGATATGAGTCGGTGAACACATTTTTTTTAATAAAAAAAAACCGACTTGGTGCACGGTACACTCGAGAAGCAAGGGGCTGGTCTCTGTCTTAGGCACGGGGGACTTCACCTATAGAATTGGTGACCTTGTGACCCTTTCAGGATCTCACAAAAGAATCTACCGTCGGTACGTTTTCGCGATTTGAATTTAAGACTGTAATGGAAAGAATCCTTCAATTAAACTCCTAAGGAGGTTTTTGTTCCTATATTTGGTTCTCTTTCTACTTTAATCTCCCTTTTCGTTTAGATTTTTTCACTCCAAGACCCTTAAGGGACCGTCAATCCTGAGACACGAAAGTGACGTCTACCGTACTCTAGTTAGCGACCAGTCCTTGATTCTAGGGAGTTCGACGTGTCGTGTCGGTTTTGTATTTTAGTTCCTTCTGTCAACATGTCGTTCGGTGCTCGCATTGGTCAGGTTGAACCTCATCCTCCGTTTCCGGAGACCGTTGTTTTGCATCCCCGAACTGTGCCAGACAATCCGGAGACGACTTTTAAATTTGTGTCCTTTTGTTCGTTCATACATTTTCTCTTCTTTTGTTATCATTATTTATTTATTTATTTATGGGTTTACTCTTTCCTTTATATTAGTTTCATATGAAGAATCGGAAGGTCATTTATGATGACAATGACTAAATTAAAATTTCGACACTATATTAATTGACACACCTCTAGTACCACCTCCGTCCTTGTCCCATCACGGGTCTTTTCTGGGACTACGACCCTTTCCGACTCCCGTCCTCCTCTTCCCCCACTGTCTCCTACTCTACCAACCTACCGTAGTGGCTTAGTTACCTGTACTCAAACTCGTTTGGGGTCCTATATCACTCCTGTCCCTTCGGACCGTACGATATCAAGTACCCCAGTGTTTCTCAGTCTGTGCTGACTCACTGACTTGTTGTTACTAATTAAACCCTCCTATCGTCATCCTCTCCATACGTGCACACACACAGTCTCTTGGTGTGAGAGTAGACTGTATTACTCCTTTACTTGTCAACTAATTTCAACTATCTAGTTCTGAAGGGACCACCAGGTCACCGATTTTGAGGTGTGAGGGTTACTTCCCCGGGACCAAACTAGGGACCCGTCTCTTGATCTAGGGTGTACGGTGTCGATTCTCAAGTATACGACGTTGATTCTGGACCATGTCGGTTTATTTATTTATAAATGAAAAAATTCTTTAACTATCTAGTTCCTTGTCGGTTTATTGGATAAGAAACCTCTAAACCCTCATTGTGGTCTTCTTCATTTTTTCAACGTCCATCATGGGTCCGTAAACGTAACCCTTCACTCCTCTTACACCTTGGACTCTAATAATGAAACGGTAATGTTCCTAGAACTCCGATAATTCTAAAAAATTGATACACGTACTGTGATTACCCAAAAAGACCACCGAGTCGTCATTTCTTGGGTGGACGTTACGTTCTCCGGGTCCAAGTTAGGGACCCAACCCTTCTAAAGGGACCTCTTCCTTTACCGTTGGTTGAGGTCATAAGAACGGACCTTGTAGGGAACCCGTCTCCTCGGACCGTCAGGTACCCTAAGATTCTCAGTCTGTACTGAATCTCTGATTTGGTGGTGTACGATGATTGTGGTTGACCTTTCAAATATTTTCCTTTTTTTTATACAACTTAGTAGTCAAATCTTCAGTTGTATCCAAAGACAAATTTGGATAATTTACACGCACCCGGTTTGTCTTATTCTTAGCTACTGTTCATGTGTATTTGTTAAAGTTCTTTATTCGTTAAAGTCACGGAACAGATAGTAAAGGAAGAATGTCCAACTACATAGAGAAAACAAATGAAAGACTGAGTCTATAACTATTTATCTTTAAGACGTAATTCATTAAAATAAATGTATATACCGTGCATCATTCTTTTATTTTATATGGATTAAGACACGTTTACACAAGTGTGTAAACATTTATGGTTTAACCACTAAAGTCAAGCTTGACGTTTAATGTATATGTTTACAAAACACCTCATACAGATTCTCTTTAACGTTTAAAAAACGGGATGAATAAAACACAACTAAAAGACTCTAAACAATCCGAAACATAATACACTGTAAAAAAAGAGTCTGGACAGAAAACAAATTCGTTTCCTTTTTATTTTGTGTCTTATTGAAAAGGATTTATCCACACAAGGACACTGGATGGAAACTACCACCACCCGAAGGACCCACCGTGTCGTCATCTCTTAGACGGACGGTCACGATCTGTACCCAAGTTAGGGACCCAGTCTTTCTAGGAGACCTCATTCTTTACCGTTAGGTAAGGTCATAAGAACGGATCTTTTAAGGTACCTGTCTCTTCGGATGGCACGATATCAGGAACCCCAACGTCTCTGTGCCAGTCTGTGTTGACTCGGTGACTCGTACGTACGTGGAAAGTCCCGTTATGTCGTAAGGTCAAAACTAATTTTATCTTATTTCGTGTGTTATTAATAAACTATACTTAGGTTTAGTATCAGTAACGGCAGACACAAACAAGACGATTGTAGTAAGTTGAATGGAGACTTTACGTTCCTTACGAACCATTCATCAGAGACGGATGACCAAGACAAGAAAAGAACTTCCTGCAAAAGTGACTACTGTTTTTATCATAACGATCTATACACCGGTGTAGACAGGTGGAACGATCTCGACGTACGGACTTGTGGCGTATCAAGACACCCAACCTTACGTCAGAGATCCCAGTTTGAACCCAAATTTAGAACCGGGTCCATGAATCGTCCATACACTGAGACCTGTTCAATGAATGAGGAACACTCACAGTAAATGAAGGGAAGTTTTACTCCAATTACTATCACGGATCGATTTATCAACATTTCTAATTTCTCTATTAAGTTTATTCAGGAATCATTTCTCGGATCTCGTATCGTTCACGAGTTATTTAATAATAACAACAATGTCTAAAACGTTTCGTACTGTACCAAATTTTAGGTTACCTAATCTTTAATCTTTATGATCTAATAACGGTTTAAAGGAAGGTCGACACCGAAAGGTATCCCTTACCAATCTAGGAATTGTAGTTAGAAGACATTCTGAAAACCACACAAAATCATTATGTCTCATATTTGATTAATGATTCCACAAAAGTACTGATACACACTTCTTTGTGTCAATCTAATTCCTCTTTCTGTACTGATCTTTCTACTGAATGTTCTTCGTTCTGATATCGAATAGACTCCCTCGTTCATTACACTATGTCCTGAATTTCGTTTCTTCCTTTTGTTCAGTGACTTAACAATGATAACTGGAGTGCAAGTGATTCTTTTTAGGTTCGTAAAGTGTTTCCATCTAGGAAACATTAAAATCTTTGAATCTGATTTTACAACGTTTAAATTAAGTTAAGTTGTTATAACTAATACAAACTAGTAAATCAAGGCCCATTCATACGACGACAGTAACTAAAAGACAACAGCAAACCAATCCTAGGTTTCCGAAGGACGAAATCGGAGAAACAATCATATAAACTCATGAGGGGACCGAAGTAATTCGAAGTTTACTGAAATTAGAAGTAAGTCGTCGTAAACACAAGTTGTCTAAAGGGTTCGAAGGAATACTTAGAAGGAGATCTACAACTTTACGTAAACCGTATCCACTGAGTCCAAACGCCATTACCCGGTAGAAGAACTCAGACCCTTTCGATACTGATAACATGGATAATGTGGGGTTTCCGGACACATATACAGAAACGACGACAACGACAATTCAGCGAAGTCAGCACAGGTTGAGACACGCTGGGGCATCTGCCGTCGGGTGGTCCGAAGGGGCAGGGACCCTAAGAGGTCCGTTCTTGTGATCTCACCCAACGATAAAGGAAGAGGTTACGTACTTTCACTTTTCACTTTCACTTCAACGAGTCAGCACACACAGACTGAGATCGCTGGGGTACCTGACGTCGGGTGGTCCGAGGAGGCAGGTACCCTAAAAGGTCCGTTCTCATGACCTCACCCCACGGTAACGAAGTCGACGATCCCCTGTTCTTTTATCAGGGTCCACCTGCTCAGTCTACAAGACACCCCGGGTCATGACGTGGTAGTTGATAATGTAAAACCTCCATTATAACCTTCGTTTTATAGTTCTCAATTCCTCTGAGAAGTCCCGAATGAGTTGGGAAGATGACCGTGACATTTAGAGGGTTTCTGAAAGGGACTTCACAGAACCGTGATTGGAATAGACTATGGTAGTTCGACTGGAATTACATACGTTAAATTCATTTATTAAGGTCAGATAGAATTTTTCCTGTTTAATCTCCCTCGGGATTAAGGGATTTTGTCTTGATAGTTTATCTTGGAAGACTAAACTACCTTTATATGTATCTAGCACATTGACTCCCCAACTGAAAAATTTAAATAAAATAGCCTCATATCAACTAAATATTAGAACACAATCAAAGACCATATATCGTTTCACTAAGTCTATATTTATTTGTACAAGAAAGAGTATAAGAAAAGGTAATACCAAATAATGTCCGACAACTTATATCAAGGGCCACGATATGTCATCCTGGAACAACAAATAACTACGGCACGTAGACGATTAGGGTTTGAGGGTTAGGTAGGGAGGGGTGGTGGGAAGACGAACCGTTGGTGTTCAGAAAAGAGATACAGACATTCGGACAAAGGCAGTTCGTCTATTCAAGTAGACACAGTATATAATCTAGGGTGTATATTCACTACAGTGTACTATAAACAAAAAAAGAAAGACCGAATGAAGTAAATCGTACTGTCAGAGATCCAGGTAGGAACGACGGTGTGTACTGCAGTAAAGTAAGACAAAGTACCACTCATTCTGGAGTAGCATATGCACGTGGTGCAGCAGAAATGAGTAGGCAGACAGCGACCTGTAAATCCAACAGAGGTACAGAACCGATAACATTTATCAGGATGTCCCCTGTGACCCCACGTACCTAGGAAGACTTAATTTCAAACGAGACCGATATACGGGTCCTCATCTTAAAGTCCTAGAATTTCCATTGACACTTATACTTCCTTTCTCGGAGGTCAAAAGATAAAAACCTACCGATGGATGGATCCAAACTCTTTCAAATTGTCCACAAGGACCACTTCCAGACCCCTTTGGATGTACACTGATATATGGAATCTAGACGTGAGTATAGGTGGATGAGAGTACACAAATCTATAGTGGAGATAAAAGAAGACTCATATTACAAACATGATGATTAGTATTGTATCGAATTGTTAGGACTCTAAAGAAATTAAAATGGATTTTAAATCCTCTTTTCGAGATAAGATTTCGAACTCTTTTTATAAAAGAATGTAAGGGAGAGGGTAATTTTGTGTAAACTTGATACATAATAAAGTAGGTAGAGTAGTAGTCGTGACATTAAAAGTGTAATACTTAGTATTTAGGAAAGTCTCAGACTCTTCCCCCGAAGGAAGAAAACCAGAGAACGAGTTGCAACAAGGGGGTCTCGGATCTGGTTAACGTATCTACAAACGACTTATTTACTCGTTTAATTTCTGTCGTAGAAGAAGACTTCGTCAAGAGTAAAGACCATAGGACAACAAGGAAACTACAAAGACAATCCCGACCCTTACTCCTTTGATCTGTTTATACTCGAGTTGGTCTATTGACTTTTGACTAAGGAAAAGGTACTGAGTTAAGTTGGGTACGATAAAGAGTTCGTAGGCTTCAGACCAACATCAAACGAATTTTTACACATACGAGCAACACAAGTCTCCCTAAAATAGAGGTGACCGTAGAAAAACAAAGTGTTTACCCTCGGTTTGGTACAATTTCTGACCTTCTTTAATCGTTGACAATTTGTAGACACCCGTTTTCTCAAGTATTGACCCTCTTAAATGTTTCAATCAGGACCCCAGTGAGACACGCGAAAAAGAAGAGACAAGTAACGACCTCCACGAGACCGACCAATTGTACCCTTTAATAGTTCCACCTGGACTGTGCATTGTACTAAAGGTGACACATATTGAGTCGTTCCCGCCCCCACCCTTCCTCCCTCCGCGGCACTAACTAGTGCAAAAGTAAATGGAACCCTCTTATAAGGTAAACAGTGAGTATTATGATGAAAGTCACCACAGAGAGGTCTTCAAATAAGGTGTCTACGCCAGTATTCTAAGCGCTGTCTGAAGTCCTTTCACAACGGTCATTCTTAATAGGTTTGACATGGGAGACCCCTGACTTGTCTCGAGTACGGACGTTCCTTATCTAAGGGTCTCAGGAAGTCGGAGACTTCTCAAGGTACTTGATACACCGTCCTAACTCACTTCATTGTCAACCACCTTTTCATAGAGACAAGATGACTCCAATTCAGACTTGGTCATCAAAAAAGTCAGTCTTTCACTTATACTTGACAAAGATAAAACACCGCCCAGAATTGTACCATTCATCTGTTCTCTCTCTTCTATAGAATCTTTCCCTTAGAAAGGTCCGGGTCATTGAGGTTCTCAATATGGAGTCAATGATAAGGAAATCCATGTGTTTCTCTCTTGGAAGTTCTACACTGACTAAACCCACGAAACCCCTCTAAATATCAAAGACTTAATGGTTTCTTTCGTGGTCGTCTCTAAAACGAACGATAATTTTTTTTTTTTTTTTTTCCACACCCATCGGAAACTGACACACCTAGTGTTCTTTGACACCTTTTAAGACTTTCTCCATCCCTATGGTCTGGTGGACTGGACGCAGAACTCTTTAGACATACGTCCAGTCCTTCGTTGTCAATCTTGACCTGTACCTTGTTGTCTGACCAAGGTTTATCCTTTTCCTCATGCAGTTCCGACATATAACAGTGGGGCGAATAAATTGAATATACGACTCATATAATACTCTTTGGGACCCGACCTTCTTCGTGTTCGTCCTTAGTTCTAACGGTCCTCTTTATAGTTATTGGAGTCTATACGTCTACTGTGGTGGGAATACCGTCTTTCACTTCTCCTTGATTTTTCGGAGAACTACTTTCACTTTCTCCTCTCACTTTTTCAACCGAATTTCGAGTTGCAAGTCTTTTGCTTCTAGTACCGCAGACCAGGGTAGCGAAGTACCCTTTATCTACCCCTTTCTCACCTTTGTCACAGTCTGAAATAAAAACCCCCGAGGTTTTAGTGACGTCTACCACTAACGTCGGTACTTTAATTTTCTACCAATAGGAACCTTCTTTTCAATACTCGTTGGATCTATCGTATAAGTTTTCGTCTCTGTAATGAAACTACTGATTCCAGGTAGATCAGTTCCGGTACCAAAAAGGTCACCAGTACATACCTACACTCTCAACCTGACACTTCTTCCGACTCGCGGCTTCTTAACTACGAACACTTGACACCACAACCTCTTCTGAGAACCTCAGAGAACCTGACGTTCCTCTAGGTTGGTCAGGTAAGACTTCCTCTAGTCGGGACCCTAAAGAAACCTTCCTTACTACGATTTCGACTTTGAGGTCATGAAACCGGTGGAGTACACTTCTCAACTGAGTAACCTTTTCTGAGACTACGACCCTCCCTAACCCCCGTCCTCCTCTTCCCCTGCTGGGTCCTACTCTACCGACCTACCGTAGTGAATGAGCTACCTGCACTCAGACTCACTTGAGACCCTCAACCACTACCTGCCCCTCCGGACCGCACGACACTAAGTACCCCAGCGTCTCTCAGCCTGTACTGACTCACTGACATGACTTGACTCCCCGTGAGTCTTACTGTTCTTCGTTTCAATGTTGAACAGATGGAAAAGACCGAGGAGTAGAGACTATAAACCAACTGTTCAAGTAAGGTCGGTTGACACCTGGGTCCGAATAATGTTACCCAGGTCGGGAATTTCGTAAAAAAAAGGGGACGGCATACTAGGTTCTAAGTAAAAAATTTTGAGAAAACTGGCATGGTGTGTTGTGCACCCTCAAAACAAAGGGTTGGTCTCTAGTTTAGGTACGGGGGACGTAACTTTTACATCTCGAAATTGGTGAGAAGTAAAAAATTAACATAATATAAAAACCGAAATTCTTATTGTCATCTTAATCTGTATAAAACATTTCGCGTGTTAAGGATTCACATCACAAGTCATGTAAAATGTGTAGAGTCTTTCAAGAGAGAACGGGGAATGTCAGTAATGGGACGTTTCTATTGGTCAGAAAACTGAGAGAAGCACTTCTACTTACAACGAATAAGGACTTAGTCGTAAAAAGATTTTTGGGTTCTCTAAGTATACATATAACTTCAGATTCTTGGTGACTGAACTCCAAAACTTGTATTTCGTTTTATCTGTAGAGGTTACGTCCAAGAAATTTATTTTGTTTCGTGTTGTAAGTACACAACTCTAACTAGATATCACACCACTAGATGTTTAGTTATAAAAGTTAAAGGAGTACTTTCGAGACGTTCCTTCATTTTATGTCAAAAGACGGTCCTGATTTTAATTACGGTTTATAGTCTCTCCAAGTGGACTTAGGTCTGTGGATGTTCAAGGATAATAGTATTTATCTGGTACTACAAAGGACCTGCACCTGACGTAGATATAAACGCACCCGTCCTTTAAGTCTAAGTCCAGTATAAAAAAGGGAACAGTCAACACCATATAAAAGGACTGGGTAAGATTTAGACGGCACACGTCAGGGGACCCATTTGAAATACCAAATGACATGACATTAAAATTATAACTTACGTTAAAATGCATATCCTCCACCATATGGAAAGTCACTTAGGTTTATTTCGACAGTTATAATTCTATCCTTGAGAGGTATAGATGAAGGACATCAAATGTTTTAAAATAAACCTCAACTTCTCTCTTTTAGCGTAGAACCATAAGGAACCACTTGAGAGGGATAGAACAAATCGTTATAGAAGATTATATACTAAGAAGGTCTTGTAACAGTTAGAAAGACTGAAAGACTTGGTTGAAAATTACTGAGCAAACGGACTATTAAAGAAGCGTCGATCGTCACTGAGGAGTCACGTAAATTTAGAAGGGACCTTGAAGATTTAACTAAATCTCACAGTGAGATTTAGTTATAAAAATTTAATTTACCGGTAGACTCATTCCAATGTAATACAAAGAAAGTATAGGGTGACACCCAACACTACCTGAGTCTGTCTGAGGGTCCTAGTAGTCACCCCAGTACCACAAACTCTTATAAACAGTTACAGTTATTACGAATAGGTCTATAAAAGTAATAGACATCGGGGGTAGTGGTGTCAGATGTTTCTTCCGTACTGCAGGTACCGATGGTCATCGGTCTCAATTCTTAGTAGTTTAGTCGACTTTCTCTACAAGTAAGAGTACGACTGTCTGAGGTTACGTTAGGAACACTTTATTCGTTTAGTACACTCAGTCTACTACTTTAGACACGACAGTGCTACTATCCCTGATTTTTAGGTCGTGGTTTCTAAATGTAAAATAAGAATGGTTAATATAGGAATTTCGTTTTGATACTGAATAGTCTCTCTTTTATCAATTACAATTTTGAGTAATGTATGAACGTACCATGGATATTTAGATATATATCTCTCTTTCTATCTATAAATTATGTAAATTTAAGTGAAGACTTTCACATTGAATGTAATACTACGTAATACTACGTTCCCTTGAACTAAACGACAATTAATGTGGTCAAGAAACAAGTTGTCGTGATCCAATTTTACTCCGTTCAATCATAGCTGACAAAAGGGTCTTTGATTTCAACTCCGTCAAGTCAAGTAAAGTCAGCGAGTCAGTACAGGTTGAGAAACGTCGGTGTACCTGACGTCGTGTGGTCGAAGGGACAGGTAGTGGTTGACCACCGCGAATGTGCTTGAGTACTGGTGGCTCGTCCACTACGGTAGGTACACCACTAAAGGTGTCAAACAACACTAGGTGCGTCAGTTTCCGAAACCATATCAGTTATTTCGTCTTCATCTACAAAAAGACCTTGAGAGAACGAAAAAACTACTAGGTCACCTACAACTGTTAAACTGGAGACCAAGGAGACGGAAAAGATTTAGGTCGAACTTGTAGACCTTCAAGTGTCAAGTTCATGATAACTACGGACCGAACCTCTTAAAACTCTTAATGAAACGACCTCACACTCTACTCACGTTCAGAAACTTATAAGAAACCGTAACGGAAAGAAACCCTAACCTTACTTTTAACTGGAAAAGGTCGGGAAACCGGTGACGGCTCAAAAGGTTTAAACGACCGTATAACTCATGTCGTGAAAGTGTCGTAGTAGAAAATCCTAAATTTCATCGAGTTGACCTTAAGGTTGTGGAGGCGATCAAAACAAGTATCACTACGAAGGATTCCGGGTGAACTGAAGTGTAAGGTCCAACAGACCGAGATCCATTCACTAGCATGGTTACACCAATAGACCCAGTACTTCTAGTAAAACATATCAAGACACATAAGAACGGTGGAGAAGAATTATAGAAGACGAAGACAATCCAGGTATATCAAAGACAGGTAATAACACGGGTAGAAACGTACTTTACAAGGGAACCATAGAGATTAAAAGAACTTCTCTAGAGATCAGAAAGGGTAAGACAAGAAAAGGGATAAAGAGACGTAACTAGCGATACCTTCCGAAAGAATAGAGAGGAACGAAAAGAAACCTTGAGACGTAAGTTTACCCATATAGAAAGGAAAGGAGGAAACGGAAAGTGAAGAGAAGAAAAGAGTCGATAAACATTCCGGAGGAGTCTGTTGGTAAAACGGAAAAACATAAAGAGAAAGAACCCCTACTAGAACTAGTGACGGAGGAAATGTTACAGTACTTGGAGGTAGGTATTAAGAATTCCGTGAGACAGATAGTCTAGATTAGGGAACTTAGATAAAGAGTGAAAGTGACATTTTAATATTCCCTAAACTAAATTAATTCCAGTATGAACTTACCAGATCACCAAAAGGGATGAAGGAAGTTAAATTCAGACTTAAAACGTTATTCCTTAAGTACTAGACTCGGTGTCAGTCGAGGGTCAGAATAAAAACGACTGACACATGTCGAAGAGGTAGAAACCGACGTTTCTTATATTAGTTAGACTAAAGCCATAACTGGTAGACCACTACAGGTACACATCTCAGAAGAGAACACAACGACCTCCTCCCACAAATGATACTGGTCACGCAAGAGAACCGTTTTGAGACAATTGGAAACGGGACGAAGTAAAACATGAGGTTCCGGTTTAAACAGACAATGAGGTCCATAGAGAACTGAAGGATGAAAACGTAAGGTCAGGGGATATTACTTTTCCTGTAGAAAAACCCCACAATCAAGATCTTCTAGAACATCCAGAAGTATCTTGACAAGTTGAAGTCCAAGCAGTCCTAATGACCAGCCCCGTGTCTGAACCTAATGACGCTATAACTCACCAAACGGAACCTTTACTTGTCTCTAGTGAGACAGTTTGATGTCAGCTCAAACATAGAACAAAAAAACAAACTAACTCGGAAAAACAAAAACTGAAACATAAGAGTTTATATTTTTACTACGTCCACGTACTCTTCATATGTCTGTTGTGTCTTTTCATCTCTCTTTTATCCGTGGACACAAGCGGGTGGTCACTTGTCGTCGATAACGGAGACACCACGCAAAGGAGGATCCGAAAAGGACGCACGTCCAAACTGTATCGACACGAGTGAAACATTAGATGGGTAAAGTAAACAGGAAAATAATACTGTGATAGGTACAATGACTTTGGTGAAGTATTTGTGTTAAAAATTGTTAATGTATAAAAACAATCCACCGATATTGGAACAAATTAAAAGGTAGACAGATTACAACTCGTTAATTGGATTGGACAAAGTCTAAAAAGTGCCGACACTTATTTTGATACTACCTACCTGTAGGAATGGGTACTCTGATTTATAAAAAAACTAACAAAAGAATCCTACTAACGGGTCTTCTCAATTACGTCCCGTTTCCCTTAAGAGTAGAACTCCCATGTATGATGTTAAAAAAAGGGTTTTTTAAACGTGGTTTATTGTGTAGGTACTCTTTACGTGGGAAAGACAAAGATAATAACTCAGTTGGAGAATTTTAGGATGGAATCGTTTGAGCATAGATCTTAGGAAATATACTTTAACGAAAGTGGGAGGAGTTACAGATCCGAATAGTTTGTTTCCTTAATCTACCTCCTTTTCCTTCTATTTATTTGATCCCTACCTTCCTTCCCTCCCTTTCTTCTCTCCCTCCTTTCCTTCCTTCTTCCTACCCTCCTTTCCTTCCTTCTTCCTATTTTCCTTTCCTTCTTTTCATCTATCTTTTCCTCCTTCCTTTCTTCTGTCTGTACGTCGTTCCGTCCTGAAGCGTTTCCTTTGACTAAGGCATTTCAAAGGGGTCGGGTTTCCTATCGGAAATCGTGTTCGATCAAGAGTGAGAGGAAGACTAAGTATTGATCCCTGACTGAATATGTATTTTACCCAAGGTTTAGAAGAGGAAGGATTTGCCGTGAGAAGTTTTGAGATTCGAATAATTCGAACACTTTTATTTTTATCTTAATTTTAATCGGGAGAAATAGAGACGGTCCGAAGCACTCAAAAGTGTGTGTAGTAGAGTAAACAAAGAGGTCGCTTAGCAACACTTTATCTATAATAGTGGGGTTTAATTATTTATTTTTGGGATCGAGTCTCTTCAATTTGTTGAAGGGGATACCGTCGACCATGTACCGTTCCGGTCCTGAGTTGCAGTTCCAACCACTGAGGTTAAGATGAGACGGGGTTCCAAAGATACTCAAGAACTAGAGAAAAGTGAATAAACTAAAGAGAAGGGTTCGGGCGGGACCGTAAGAACCTAACAACGGACCCGAAACGAAGAAAGTAGACCCGAAGAACGGATTAAGGAAGTTTGACGATGACGGGTGCAGAGTTGGACAGTGGAACGGTTGGTACATAATGGCTTCACACAAGTAAATTCTTTTCAAAAACCACACAAAATCTGTTGTTCCTCTGAAATAATCTTACAGATCACCCCGTAAGGGGAATTTACATTAGGGACCGAAAGGTAAGCTCATTTCCAGTCTGGGCAAGGGGTCGGTCACCAGAGACTACAGGGAGGTAGGGGTCCGACCCATGTCCTCCTGTCTACAAGGAGGACATTTAAGTGGCGTAATCAGATCAACGACGTGGTAACACCTTTTATGATGGTCAACAAGTGGTCGAAGTACGGAGTAGAAGGACTTTTGCGTCTAATATAACGAGTACACTGACAGAAGACCTCTAACTTACACTCACTTTCAGGGTACACGGGGAAGGTTAGGACCTTCACAGAAGGGGGACGTCGGTCAGAAAGTGTAAATAAAGGAAAGTGACCAAACTTCGACCGGACAAAAAATTAAAATGTATAAATAAATAAAAACAAACGTGACCCAGAAGTTACGATACGTTACTTCTAGATAGTTATCCCTTTTGAGTAGACCCCGAAACATACTTGTTCGTTATTTGGAGAAAGAACAAACAAACCCTCAAATACAAAGTGGTCAATTGGATGAGACCATATCGATCCTTATAGAGACGTATTTTTGTCACGATTTATTCCTCATGGAGAAACCAAAACACCAAACTGATGTGTCGTCTAATTTCTGTGAGGAAAAATTTACTTTTAAAAGTTTTTCAAATACATAGACTTACTTACACACACACACACACACACACACCTATGACAAATCTTCTATCCTGAACATATAAAGCATATTCGAAATTTAGACATTTTGTTTCGGGGTATAAAGACGAAACGAAAAATTTCACCGTACACCTACGTAACGTAAATTATCTTAAAATGGGGTCCCAACCTTCCCCCTCTAGAAACACTTTCATCTCAGAGTATTGGGTCGGGTGTCTTCGTAAGGATCCCGTTACGGTCGGTAGAGGTTCCTTTGTGTACACCGACGGACGCTACTGACGATGCCGTCTTTCAGGGACGAGGGAGACGGTCCCCACCCCACGGTACTCGGACCGTCCAGTAAAAAGTCCGACAAAGTCTACACTACTCCTAATTACTTCTCCAGAACTACTACATATTCCACACACGTCCTGAATTCCTCCATACTCTTCGTATTTTTCTTTAATGAAAGTCACAAATTTGGGTCGTCCACCTTTCTAAGTCCCTAGGTAATTGTCTTTATTCCTTCAGTCTCCTCCTCAAACAAGTCTCTTCTCCTGTTGCCCGAGGTACTACCACTAAGACTAGAAGTCCGGACCTCGGTGAGAACAAAGTCGACACAGAGGAGAGGAGAGGAAGCCGAGACAATAGACAGGAATCGGGTTTGACGGAGTAGAGACGGAGACTATACACAAAATAGTATGGTGACTCACTAGGATGCACGTAAAGAGTCATACTTGCAGAAGACCTCTACGGAAAAGTCTTTACCTTAATTTTCTTTTTTTTCTCGTGTCATATTAAATAGGGAGAAAATAAGTAGGGTAGGACAACAAAAAAAAAAATTACGAGATTAGTAGATAGAAGGACTAAACACCCGACTTTATCAGATACACTAAAGAAGACAGAACTAACCCGAGATTATGTAAAACCTTAAAGAAACAAAGTGGTTAATTAGACGGGAGGACTTTTGTCGATACTTGTCAAAACGTATCATTGTAACGACTACTTTCTTGTGAATTGTTTAGTGTCAACTGTTAGTTCTCCATAAATGGTTTCATTAGGGTAGTAGGGAAAGTAACACCCCTCTTTACTTTTTAATTAAATATTTCATTGAAATTGAGAATTCAATGTCGGGAGTTATGAGGCCTCTGTAGGGTTGGGATTCGAAGAATAGAGGTCATAGGAAAACGAAGCTAGGAAAAACTAGTGAGGTACGGGGCTCAGTAGTGGTGGACTTTGTGGAAGTATAGAGTGAACCTAGTGTCGGATGTAGAAAGATTTCTAGAGTGAGAGAACGAGGACTATGCCAAATAGATAAAAGAAAAATTAAATAAATAAATCGACGTGACCTAGAATCGACACTTTGAGTCTTAGAAGTCAGAAGTAGCACCGTACGTCATAGAAGTCGACCCCGTACGTTTGAGAATCAAAGTCATACACCCTAGATCAAAGAACTGGTTCTTAGCTTGGACCCGGGGACGTAACCCTCGTGTCTCAGAATCGGAGACCTGGTGGTCTCTTCAGGGTCACCATATAAAATAGGAACTTAAGTGAAGTCAAAGGTTACAACACTAGTGGAGATAAAAGAGGCTCCAGTAGTAGATGAGGGGCTGGGGTTGGGGTCGGTGGAGGGACAGGTTTAAGGAAGATTAGGTCAGATCTGAAGTACCGTGTAGTAAAGTTCTTTCAAGAACAATCTTAGTTCCGGGAGAGGAGGTCGGGACGATTGACTTCTAGAAAAAGTTTTGTAAACAGAAGATCCAAGAATATGGGTCGGAGGACTGTTGATTATGTTTTGTAGTACCATTTTTATATGACGGATAGAGGAGTGGACTCGAAAGACCCAGTTGAAAACCAATCGACAGAAAAGGTAAGGGAAGTCACCGACAGGGATTGTGGGTGGTAAGAGGGGCCTGTAGTATAGGGAAGGGTTTAGAGAAAAGAGAGTCGTCTATGAAGGAGTGTCAAGTGACCCTTTTGTTTATTTACAACAGATAGTCCTTGTTAGAAAAAGTGTTAAGGAAAGGGGTGTCTATATGAATAGACCTCGATACGGTAGAAAATGAGTACAGGATCTCTTTCTTTAAAAATGGTTTCCGACAAGGGAGAAGATAAGAAATCTAGGATAGACGAGAGTTAATGAGTCTTAGAAATATGAGAGTTAATAGAGAAGAGAAAGGACGTAGTAGTTGGAGGAGAGTTGACTCAGGAAGGGAGTCGTGGTATAATTTTTACAAGGACAAAGAGGGTGGAATTATTTTTTGGATGGGAACTGGGTAAGACTGAGGAGGGAAGGACATTCTCAACAAATACGAAGAACAGATGTATAGGAGGACACGTGGGGAGGTGGAAAACGTTAAACGACGATGAAGTGAATACGATAACTTTAACGAGAACCATTCTAGTAAAGTTATTTGGGTTGAAAGATTTAAATTTCCGGTTGAAAAGTAAGAGAATAAACTGGAGGGACGTCATCGACTACGAGGACCGGTTAAGGTAGGAGGAATTCACGAGAGAGGACTTAACACCCTATTGTAAGAGAACAAAGAGGAAAGTGGAAAACATTGGTCAGAAAGAGTCAGTCGAAAGACCTAAGAAGAAGGAAATACGTAAAAAAAAATTCAAATTTTTGTTTCGTTTCTCTTAAGATACAAACCAGGACAAGAGAAGAAGGAGAAATATGAACATTTCTCAATAAGTCAGTGTCTAGACTCAAGACGACAGTGACGAAGTTGAGTCCACTAGGGTTATATTACGACATAAACCCCTGCTGAGGGACCGTCCTATTAAGGTATACCTGAGGAGTTGTACTGAGGTCCGAGGAAGGACTGTACCGGTAGGAGGTCGTAGGAGACAGGAGAGGAGAAATACGGGATTCGATATTTTCTATCCCTGACGGGACCACCAGGTCACCAATTCTTAGGTGGAACGTTATGTCTCCTACAACCAAACTAGGGACCAGTCCCTTGATCCTAGGGTGTACGGTGTCCCACCGTACTACGTTTCTTGTAGGACATAAAACGTTGATTCTGGACTGTGAGGGTTTATTTATGAAAAATTTCTAAAAGTACAAATTTTTTTTGTATTGGGTTTTATCGAGAACAATGTGATTTGTGAATGTTATATATGATGTCAACTCACTAATTCTCGAGGTCGAACATTCGGACGTTCGACGTGAAGTTTAGGACCTAGACCGGGAACCCTCGAGACCCTGGTACTCGACTAATTTTTCTAGGGAAACACGGAGTCAAAAGAGTAAACATGGTACCTTTAATACCTCATAACACTGATAGACATTTCACTATTCTAGACATCGGCTGTATATCATTTATAAGTTATTACAATTACTGGTATATTCAGTAATATACTCCATTAAACGTTTGTTACCGAATAGGGTCCTGAATTCCTGTGATACCTATGTTAGAGGGGTTCCATCTCCAGTCTTTGAATGAAAAGGGTCGGAGAGAACTTCTATCCGTGCACCATTTCTGCAGAGGTTCTGAAGCTAAGGTTTCTCTTGTTACACTCCTGTTTCCGTGGTACCTCCCAAGTAAGAGACTTCTCGTACCTGTCGCCTTCCGTGAACTAAATTTGTCACTTCTTCTACGCCCACAAGTCACAGGTCCCAGTCGTCACGTGTCGTACTACAGTCACGGGTCTCCACCGTTACCCCTGAAAGGACCTTGTCGAGACGATATACAATGTCCTCAAAATGAGTCGACCCATGGGAACTACAGGTCGAGGCGTCGGGAAAGTCACTAAGACCCTTGATAGGTCTTTTTGGAACTTACTGAGAACGAATTGGATCCTAAAGGGACTACCGAGTCTCCCATTTCGTAGACGGAGGTGACGTCCTCGGGACCCAAGCTAGGGATCCACCCCTTCTAGGGGACCTCTTCCTTTACCGTTGGGTGAGGTCATAAGAACGGACCTCTTAGGGTACCTGCCTCTTCGGACCGTCCGATGTCAGGTACCCCAGCGTTTCTCAACCTGTGCTGACTCCGTTGAATCGTACGCACGTAACGCAGGTTTGTTTGTGTTACGGTGTTGTCTTCGACGGACTACAGAGACTGGAGGCCAGGAGACTAGACGTAGAGACCCCTGACCTTAAGACGGTGAAGATAAAGGGTGAGACCGGTCCACCGACGTCCAGTAAGGATAGTTACCTTCTGTGACCTTCCTCGACGTTCCACCGTCTTTCCCTAGTCGGTAAAAAGAAATGGAAAAGACGAAGACCGTCACAGGGTCCGTCATCGTCGTCGTCAGTCACACACACCCGAGGGACGAGAGACGAGATTTTCACACCAAAGTCTCCACCGTCGTCGTCATCCTTGGACCTTCGACAACTTGACCAAGGTCTCCTTCGACACCACCCGTCCACTGAGGGTCGAGGACCCGAGGACCGAAGTACGTCCCATCACTAAGAACACCAGGGCCACTAGGGCGTCCCAGTCGTCTACGAGTCCATTTGGACGGAGGTCCTTCATACCCGAGTCCATTGTCGTAAAGGAGAAGTGAGGGTCTAAGCTGGAACTTCAAGAAGTACAACAATGTACGGACCTAGTGACGTGGTGGACGAAAAACACAGAGGTCTGAAAGGCTGTGGATACATTGGTTAAGTGAGACAATTCTGTGGGACAAATTTTATTGACCTCCCTAAACAAAGGTACTGACTGTCTTCTTGATTTCCTATACTTAATATAAAAAAATTAAGAACCATTGAAATAATAAACACTAATATGAATGAGTCCCGAAGGGACCAACGAGTTTGTCATTTCTTAGATGGACGTTACGTCCTCTGGACTCAAGTTAGGGACCTAGTTCTTCTAGGGGACCTCTTCCTTACCGAAGGGTGAGACCATAAAAGTGGACCGTTTAGGGTACCTAAACTACCCAGTGTCAGGTACCCCAGTGTTTCTTAACCTGTCCTGACTTGGTGATTGTGAATGTGAAAGTATGAATGAGTTCACTTTCGACAAAAATTCATCAGGAACTTATTAGTAAGCAACTTAGACTCACGATTAGGATATGGTGTATATATTGAGTATATATCAAATATACTATACTAAGTATTTCAAATATTTCAGAAACTAAAGTTGATTACTCCTACCTTCCGTGTGACGGACCCGAGTGTTCCACCGAAACCACGTACGGACGAAACACTTGAACTCGTTCAGTGATGAAAGAGAGACAAAGGAGTAGATACTTTATTATATTATCAGTAATTATTATCAGTACGTATCAACGTACTAACGAGACGATTGATGGTACAGCCACGGACGTTTCACGAGTCCTGTTCCGGATCGTGTAGTGTCAGTGAGTCATCGAGCATCCACCCAACAGTGACAAGATTGATGACAATAATACAATTAAAAAGGACTTCGTTTCTCTTTGTCGAGTTTTAGAATTTTATTAGATATGTTACTTACTTAGTGGAATTTATATTTTATTTTTATTAGAAATTTTCAGAAACTTTTAAAGAAACTTGATTTTTTAAAGATAAACGGAACATATAAACAATTACGTCAAGGATTATATGTGTAGAAGTCAAGTCAAGTCAAGTCAACGAGTCAGCACAGACTGAGAAACGCTGGAGTACTTAACGTCGTACGGTCCGGAGGGGCAGGTAGTGGTTGAGGGCCTCAAGTGAGTTTGAGTGCAGGCAGCTCAGGTACTACGGTACGTCGGTAGAGTAGGAGACAGTAGGGGAAGAGGAAGACGGGGGTTAGGGAGGGTCGTAGTCTCAGAAAAGGTTACTCAGTTGAGAATCTCTCCGGATTTCTGAGACTTTTGGGTAATTGAACCTTTTAAGTCACTATTTCTCTCACGGCCGTCATCGTCGTCGTCAGTCACACACACCCGAGGGACAAGGGACGAGATTTCACACCAAAGTCTCCACCGTCGTCGTCATCCTTGGACCTTGATAGACCTAATTTACGTACTTCATGGGAAACTTTTTAGGTGTAAGAATGTTTTTTTCCTGCTCTTTCTTCTCGTTTTTTTCGGATGGGAGAGAAAATAAAATCCACACTTCTGTTTAACGAATAAAAGAAATCAGGTTAAGTTCTCGAAATCACTGTTGTTTATAGGAATGAGACGTGGATGACACACGGACCGAAACAAGTCCAGTGACCCGTTCGTGTCACTTGTTTTCTGTGTTGTGTCGGAAATGTGATTACGTCGAACTTCAGATTTCACCAAAAAAAAAATTTGAAAAATAAAACATAACACACCACGAATCAGTGAGTCAGTACAGGTTGTAAAACTCTGGGGTACCTGACATCGGGTGGTCCGAGGAGACAGGTACCCTAAGAGGTCCGTTCTTAAGACCTCGCCCAATGATACGGGAGGAGGTCCCCTAGAAGGGTTGGGTCTCTGACTTGGGTCAAGAGGGTGTAACATCCGTCTAAGACGGACTTGGTGGTCTCTTCGGGTTCCACTTGTCACTTCCCTGAGTCGACATGTATATGTACATAGGTAAGAGGGGTGCTTGAGGGGAGGGGAGTGGAGGTCCGACGGTGCATTGTAACTCGTCTCGAGGCACACGATATATGTCATCCAGAAACAACCAATAGGTAAAATGTATATCGACACACATGTTTTAGTCTAACTAATGTAAGAAACGTCGGTTTCTACCTCTTCGAGATATGTCAGTCGTTTTTGTTCTGACCCTCGACTGACACCGACTCTAGGACTTGAGGAATAACGGTTTAAGTTTGAATTTAACTTCTTACATCCCTTTTGTTGATCTGGTAAGTCCATACCGGATTTAGTTCAGGGAATACTAATATGTCACCTACACTCTTTATCTAACTTCCCTAATCTAGACTATCTGTCTGACAGACTTCTTGATACTTACCTCCAAACACTATAACACGTCCTCCGTCACTAGCTCTAGTAGGGATTCTTTTTCTTTACGTTTTCCCGTTTTATCAACAGACTTCTCCGGAATGTTTATCGACTCTTTTCTTCTCTTCGTTTTCCGTTTCCTCCTTCCTTTCTAAATAGATAGACTTGAGTCTCAAATCTTATCGTTCCTCTCTATTCTTTCGGAAGGATTCACTTGTTACGTCGCTTTATCTCCCTTTGTTATCCTACCCTTTGTGATTTCTAGAGAAGTTCTTTTATTCTCTATGGTTCCCTTGTAAAGTACGTTTCTACCCGTGTTATTTCCTGTCTTTTGTATACCTGGATTGTCTTCGTCTTCTCTAATTCTTCTCCACCGTTCTCATGTATCTTGACAGGTATTTTCCAGAAATACTAGGTTTATTGGTGCTACCACACTAGTGAGTAGATCTCGGTCGGTAGGACCTCACACTTCAGTTTACCCGGAATCCTTCGTAGTGATACTTGTTTCGATCACCTCCACTACCTTAAGGTCGACTCGATGAAGTTTAGGATTTTCTACTACGACACTTTCACGACGTGAGTTATACGGTCGTTTAAAACTTTTGAGTCGTCACCGGTATCCTGACCTTTTCCAGTGAAAAGTAAGGTTAGGGTTTCTTCTGGGTTTCTTAGAAGTTTGATGGTGTGTTAACGTGAGTAAAGGGTACGATCGTTCCATCACGAATTTTAGGAAGTTTGATCTGGAGTTGTCAAACACTTGACTCTTGAAGGTCTACATGTTCGACCGAAAATTTTACCGTCTCCTTAGTCTCTAGTATAACGTTTGTAGGTGACCTAATATCTTTTTCGTTCTCTTAAGGCCTTTTGTAGACGAAGTAACTGGTGTGATTTCGGAAACTGACACCTCTAGTGTTGTTTGACCTTTTAAAAAGTTCTCTACAATTATGGTCTGGTAGAATGGACGGTGGACGTTTTGGATATACGTCCAGTTCTCCGTTGTCAATCTTGGTCTGTACCTTGTTGTCTAACCAAGTTTAAACCCTTTCCTCATACAGTTCCGACATATAACAGTGGGACGAATAAGTTGAGTATACGTCTCATGTAATACACTTTATGACCCGACCTACTTCGTGTTCCACCCTCGTTCTAACGGCCTTCTTCATAGTTATTGGAGTCTATACGTCTACTGTGGTGGGCATACCGTCTTTAGTTTTACGGAGAACTACTTCCACTTTCTCCTCACATTTTTGCGACCGAATTTTGTTGTAAGTTATCTACTTCTGGCACCGTAGGTCGGGGTAGTGAAGTACCGTTTATCTACCCCTTTGTTACCTTTGTCAACGTCTGAAATAAAAGTACCCGAGGTTTTAATGACACCCACCACTGACGTCGGTACTTTACTTTTCTACGAGGAATCTTCCTTTCGATACTCTTTTGATCTGTCGTATAATTTTTCATCTCTGTAGTGAAACGGTAGTTTCAGGTATCTCAGTTTCGATACCAAAAAGGTCATCAGTACATATTTACACTCTCAACCTGGTATTTCTTCCGACTCCGACTTCCACTTCGAGGTTATGAAACCGGCGGACTACGCTTGTCGGTCGTGTAATCTTTTCTGGGACTACGACCCTTTCTAACTTCCGTCCTCCTCTTCCCCTGCTGTGTCCTACTGCACCAACCTACCGTAGTGGCTGAGTTACCTGTTCGCAAACTCCTTTGAGGTCCTCTATCATTTTCTGTCCCTTCGAACCTCACGACGTCAGGTACCCCAGCATTTCTCGACCCGTACTGACTCCCCGACTTGTCGTTGTTACACATGTACGGGGAAGGTTTGAGGGATTCATAGGAAAGAGGTGTCGGAAGGGGGTCGTTGGTACCAAGTAAGAGAGTTAGACATTCATCAAGAGACTACACTCAAGTAAACGTAATTAAGAAAAATCTAAGGTGTATATTCCCTACAATATAAAGAGGAGACAGACTGACTGAAGTGAGTCATACTGTTAGAGATCCAGGTGGGTACAACGATGTTTACCGTAACAAAGTAAGAAAAATTATCGACTCATTATGAGGTAACACACACACACACACACACATATATGTGTGGTGGAGAAGATATAGGTAAGGAAATAGTTACCTGTAAATCCAACAAAGGTATAGAACTGATAACATTTATCACGATGTCACTCGTAACCCCACTTACATAGAAAGTCTAGTACAAGAGGTCTATGTCCGGGTCCTCACCCTGACGTCCCAGTACACAATCAAGATAAAAATAAAAAAATTCCTTCGAGGCACGACAAGAGGTATCACTGACATGGTTAAATGTAAGGGTGATTGTCACATCCTCCCAAGGGAAAAGAGGTATGGGAGAGGTCATAAATAACAAACACCTAAAAACTACCACCGGTAAACTGACCACACTCCACTATAGAGTGACATCAAAACTAAACGTAAAAAAATTATTAATCCTTACAACTTGTAGAAAAGAACACGGAGAACCGGTAGACATACAGAAGAAACCTCTTTACAGATGCATCCAGAAGACGTCCAAAAAACTAACCCAACAAACAAAATTACGACAATTCGTAGTACTCGACAAACATTTAAAACCTCTGTTTAGGGAACAGCTAGTGGAGTAACCGTTTATAAACAGAAAAACAAAACGAATAACAAAGGAAACAACGCGTTTGCGAAAACTCACATTTATCCAGAGTAAACAAATGAAAATTAAAGGTAATAAGACCCTCTACCTGACTTTTTCTATAACGACGTCAAATATACTCACAAGGCGGATTCAAAGGGAGATCAAAATATCACAGGTCAGAGTACAAATCCAGAATATTAGGTAAAACTCCAAAAAACACACACACATACCACAATTTCTTACTAGATTAGACAAAAACACTTAACCTGATTTCTTCCAACGAATAAAAGAAATCAGGTCAAGTTCTGGAAATCACTGTTGTTTATAAGAATAACACGCGGATGATACACGGAACCGAAACAGACCCTGTGAACCCGTTCGTTCTGTTTGTTCTCTTTGTCGGAGACGAGATTACATCGAATTTCAGATTTGACACAAAATTCTCAAGATTACGACAAAATATTTAAAAACCATAACAGACAAAAGTATAGTATTATAACATATACTTTAATTTAAAAGTAAAATTACAAATTTAAATTCATTGTATTTATAATTTAAGATCCTAGGTCCTATTTAATCTAGAGAAACATATACAAAAGTGAAAAAAGTCTTACATAGTTTATGGATGAAACAAGATCTTTTACACTTTAAAGACAGGTATACCATTAATAGAAAAAGTCTCTACAGAAAGATATATTTTAATCTTTTGTCTTACCATAGTAGTAATATCTAAGATAACTCATCAAAATTATTCTCCCAGAAAACCCCCCAACGACTTTAAATTTACATAGTGAGAGTTTAAAACCTGGTTACCACGTATTTTTATCAAGATTCGTTAAATATGATCTTCAAGAAGTTCCATTTAGTACAGATGTATCAAAAAAAAAAAAAGTTCTTCTTTCATATAAGTGTATAAAGTTATATCTATTCACACCCCGAAAAAAAAAAAACGACTTATAACTGTTTAAGAAAAGACTCTTGGTCAATGTTTAGGTTGATTACTTTCGGATGATGAAGGTTATATAGATGGTATCATAATGTAGATTGTAGTCTATTTGTTTATGTAGTAATTATTAATGTTAACACTTTATCGTGTTAGTAGGTCCACCCTCAGATGAGATAATTTAATTCTCTATAAATAGATTAGGAGTATCAATGAGGTCATAAGAACGGACCTTTTAAGGTATCTGTCTGTTCGGACCGCCCGATGTCAGGTGTCCCAGGTGTTTCTCAGTCTGTACTGTCTGGTGTGCGTGTGTGTGTGTGTGTGTGTGTGTGTGTGTGTATCACCAGAATAGACCTTTTGACACATATAAATAAGATATATTAACCGTTTTCCTCAATGAAATTTGTACCATATAATATATCATTATCGATTATAAGTAACTAAAGAATGAATTATGTTGTGGCATAGTTGAGTAATATTCCGAGTTATTAACCCATAAGAATAGGGGTAAAATTCAACTTCTTTACGTGAAGGGACATCGAGTTTACCATTTCTTAGACGGACGCTACGTCTTGTCCTAAGTTAAGGACCCAGCCTTCTAGGAGACCTCTTCCCTTACCGTTAGGTGAGGTAATAAGAACGGACCTCTTAAGGTACCTGTCTCTTCGGACCGTCCGATATCAAGTACCCCAGCGTTTCTCAGCCTGTGCTGACTCACAGATAGTGTGTGTGTGTATGTGAGTGAGTACTGTGTCTACATTCTCCTCGATCTTGTCCCGAATGTAGGTTCACAACAGACCTTTCCCAGTTCCAGAATAAGAACTGGGGGGACGGGATGAGAGTATATGATCGGAGGGGTTTTCTTAAGTGACGACAGTCGTTTTTCTGTTCTTAAAAAGGAAGGAAAAAAAATTAGGATTCTTTTTACAAGTATTGATACTGGACGAAGAGAGAGTATATTTATTATTACCAAGATCACAAGTTACCTGTAACTAAATCCACGGAGAAAAATAGAGATCCAAGAAACCTTCGTGGAGAGTGATATTACAGAGACGGGAGTCTGTTTAAATACTTAGTACGAATGTTTCTCTTTCTATTTAAAGGGGGCCAGAGATAGTGTAAAATTATCACCCTTCCTATTACGTCTCCTGTCTATTACTTTTGTTACTTCTTATCATCGCCCTTTGAAGAAACCACAAAAAAACCGACTTAGTGGTTTGGTATTGAGTCTGGAACCGATAGGACCGAATCTAAAGACTTAGAATCTGGTTTTTCTGTCTCTTCATTACCACTGTAACTCTACGTCACCATATTTTGAACGGTATATAGAGATTGTGCACATAACAGTATCGATTTACAATTTCATAAAATTAATTTAAAAGAACATGAAGGTTATTAATGACAGGAACCTGTTCTTTGGGTCACTAAGATGAAGTATTACTTAAGGTGTCATGTCTTATTAATCTCACGACAATTTTCTTTTCAGATTTAACTAATAAAAATTAAAATTAAAATATAATTCATATTAAAATGTAACCTAAATGTTACGACACAAGCAAAGTCACATCTCGTTTCACGTAGTCAATATGTATCTGTATATAGATAAGGAAAAGTCTAAGAAAAAGGTATATCCAGTAATGTCTCATCACTCTATCAATAGGTACGATATATCATCCAGGAATGATCAATAGATAAAGTACAAATAATCACACACACATAAGCAGAGTCTGAGGATTAAACAGTGACACGGGTGGAAAGGGGAAACCATCGGTATTCAAACAAAAGATTCAGAAACTCAGATAAAGACAAAACATTTGTTCAAGTAAATGTATTAAAAGAACATGAGGTGTATATTCACTATAGTAATGTATAATCTATGTTGAAGTGTTTAATAAGCACTTTGTTTTTACAGTACAATTTCCATGACCTTTGTGTACTTCTGTTTTAGATTGAGATACGAGGATGTAAAGGTGTAACAAAATCCGTCCTCACGGAAGGAAAGGATCAAACAAATGAACATTTATTAAATTAATTGAATTGTTAAAATCAAACTAACCCAAAGACAAAGACAAACTAACCTCCGTGTAAGTCGAGGTACCAGTCCGTAGCAGGAACACCCAGTGCAGACCCTCCCGTCCATTGTCGGTAAACAGGGGGAGTAAACAACAAAAAGTCCGAAGTTCAGTCGTCCGTCTCCTCCCTCTGTTCACTGTTCCGGGTCCGAAAGTTCGGGGAAGACACTGACGAGTCCGACCGCCGTGACGGTCCTTCTCGACGACCTCGGTGCCCCTTCCTGTCCCACGAAGGGCAAATCTTTGCTGAGACACTTAGGGAGGTTTTCGGAAAGAAGAGGGACGTTGACGGTACTCCCACCCTTATCTTTGTTCGTGTAGAGACAAATTTAAGTCACGAACAAGGTCTACAGTGAAAACCCCTATATTAAAACTGTCTTCTTTTAATTAATACTACGTTCAAGTTAATGAATCTCTGAATCTCTTCTGTCCATTAATTCTTCACGTTATAGGATGATATAACGTGTCCCTTGCGACGAGTTGTAATACATTACTGGATTTACCCTTTTCTTAAACTTTTTCTTATCTATACACATACACACGTACACACACACACATATATATATTGACTTGGTGAAACGACATGTGGACTTTGATAGTGTTGTAACAATTATTTGATATTATTTTTTATTTTTCAAAAATTTTTCCACCTCAAATAGAATGTTTTTATTGAAAAATGTAAGTCTTAAATTTGGTGAAAAGTCCGGACTTTATTCATATCAAAGATAACGGGTTTCTCTAAGTCTTGAAACACCAAGACTTGAAAAACTAGAATAGGTACGATACACTTTACATGTCATGGGTTAATTTTTTTTTTTTCTTAAGGGGTAAATAAACACTTATGTTATTATAAACGTGTCTTTAAGGAGTATTTGGAATGGAACGAAGTATTTTTTACAATTTAGTCATCACATGAATGTTTCTCTGAAGACTTTTCCATGTAGAAGATTTATGTAAAAGTAATAAGAACGTTACATGAAATTAGTATTAATCTTAGAAAATTACAATTTAGAAAGGAATCGAAACATGATACTGAAAAACCGAGAAAAATTATAATACACTATCATAGTACAATGTAATTATGAGTTATAAGTTTCCCTAACGTTTCTTAGACAATCATTACTACCTGTAATCAAACAAAATACAACTGAAAAACAACAACAACTACAGGTTAATTTTCGTTGTACACTATTTTTTTTCATTCAATAACTAGAACTTATCACTAAGCGAAATCTGGAACAAAATAACTTTTGGATAGAGGTATGACTCGCACCAAGGAGTGTTAGGACTTATGAGTTTTTCCTTAATAAATGTTAAAGTCATCACAATGTGAGAGGTGGGTAGTCATACAGTATGACAAGCTATAATATTATATTGGTGATATGATGCTATATAAAGATAAGCAGGAATTGAAACAAAAATGGATTCGAAAAATCAATGATTTTTAAATTCCGGTTATAGAAATAAAGATTCTAGTTTAGTAACGTCTGATTATTAAAAGGTCAAATATGTAACACTCAAAACTTTGGATACCCGTATAAGTGGTGATTTTTTATCACAAAAGTCTCTGTACGTCAGGTAACGAGATAGAGTGTCACAGACACCATAAGAACGTACTAAATACATCCGTTCTCTCTCTCATATTTGTTTTCACTCTTAGGATTCAGTCTCTTGGAGCCGAGATTAAGACTAAAACAGTGAATTTTCGTAATACCGTAATCCTTTTAAGACAAAAACGTAGACATTTTATTATGAAGAATGGAATGACTCAATAAAACTTTCAATATACTGAATACTAAATAATTCACAAGTTGTGACTCACACCGGAGTTTGTCTACCGGTCATTTACAATTAAAGGGTAAAGAAGTCGGGGTCACAGAAGTAGACATTCAGTCGTTATTGTTATGGAAATGTCGGGTCAACGACGACCGAGTATGGTCGAGTGTTCTCGACCAATTTAAAAATTCGTGAAACGTTCGGACAAAAAAAAAAAAAAAAGTGTGTCGGTTATTATTTATCATTTAATGAAACCCGAAGGGACCACCGTCATTTCTGAGACGGACATTACGCCCTCTGGGTCCAAGCTGGGGACCCAACCCTTCTAGGGGACCTCTTTCACAAGGTCATAAGAACGGACCTCTTAAGGTACCTGTCTCCTCCGGCCACCCGATGTCAGGTACCCCAGTGTTTGTCAGTCTCTGGTGACTCATTGATTGTGAAAGTGAAAAGAAAAAAATGGTAATTTATTAGATACAATTTTTGTTTTCGTTATTTGTAAGTTTTGAGTAGAGAAGTATTCATAAAATGATAATAGTACGGGAATTCAAATACAGGAAGTCTTACCTGACCAACCTAGAGGAACCTCCTCTAGTCGGGACCCTAAAGAAACCTCCCTTACTACGACTTCGACTTTGAGGTCATGAAACTGGTGGAGTACGCTTCTCAACTGAGTAACCTTTTCTGAGACTACGATCCTCCCTAACCCCCGTCCTCCTCTTCCCCTGATGGCTCCTACTGTACCGACCTACCGTAGTACCTGAACTACCTGCACTCAGACTCACTTGAGGTCCTCAACCACTACCTGTCCCTCCGGACCGCACGACGTCAAGTACCCCAGCGTTTCTCATCCTGTGCTGACTCACTGACTTGACTTGACTGACTTGACTTCCAATACAGTTACACAACCATTAGTCACACGACCTTTAAGTCACTCCAGTAAAATAACTTTCGAACCTTAACCGGTACCTTCATAAATATAGTATCTTTAACATTTGAGAAATGTAGTCTCGAAGGGGGTTAGGGGTCTCTTGACTAACGACGTGTAAAAAGTCGTAACACGTATGGATGGACTAAAAATTTACCTTTTCGTGAGGTGTGTATATCTATTAAAAACTTCAAGTAAGACTCGAATTATGGTAGGCTATAGTACAACTTGTGAAACTCCTTGTCTACGACGGTCACTAGTACCTTCGTAGTTATCAATTGTTGTGTGACTAATACATAATTGTCGAACCCCCCTTCCATCGGAAATTCTAAACCAGACTTTTTACTAACTTAGGAACATAAGTTTATATATACCTTGTATACTGACATTAGTAAACGGTCCGTACTTAAAGTCCTTCATTCAGGACGTTTACCGCGATTTATAGTAAATCAGAGAATAAGATTAATATTAGACATTAAATCACCGAGGTAAAAATTCTGACTGAACCGTTACAAACGTACAGATAATAATACCATAGTACTATACGTAAATATTCCCCTGAACAACTATTTCTCCAGTCACTAAACACATTTAACAATATAAATTCGTCGGTGTCAGAATTTTGGATTAAGGTATTCTGTATCTCCGGGGTTAAAAATGAGGACCTTTATATAAAATGAATTAACTCTGACACTATTGATGTTTTTTTTTTTTTTTTTTTTAAATGAGTTTTCAAGGTTCTTTTCTTTTTTTGTATTTATGACTGAAATTTTATGTATGATCACTACCTCATAAAGGTATATAAAAAGTTAATACTAAACCTCACAAAAAAGAACAGCCACGATAAAAATTTTCGAGAATTTAGAGTATTTGGAGATAAAACGTCGTCACAAACGTGGATTTTGGGAAAAAGTAAAATTTCATTGTTCAGTTTAGAAGATTTTTCGTTAGAGTCGTACGGTTGAACTTTCTTATTCTTTACTGTTTGACATTACAGACACCTTTTATTGTATTTAATCGATAAAACTTTTATTTTAGACCTCTTATGTTTCTTATCTTTTGTTCAACTATAAACTTATTATAAAGGTTACTAAGAAAAATAAAGAGAATATAAGTTTCAGTGAAAAAAATAGGGTCCCTAATCAAAGATAATGTTTGACGGAATAATGTTTCTTTCAACAGGATTATACTAATCTATTACACTCTCCTTTTACCTTTAATACTCTTTCAGTAAGATAACTATTTAAAATAAGGATTTAAAATATAAAACGAAATTTTAATAAGTTAATAAAAGGATACGTGTAAAAAAGAATGTAATCACGTATCACAAAAAAAATTGAAATATTAACACTCTAAGTCAAACTAGAGATGACGAATGGTTAGTACTTATTTAATTATATTAAGAAGACTAATCAAAGTACGTGTGTTTTTTTGGTCCTTATTGTCTTGGATTCTTCGTCAAGATTTTGACAAGTATAGTCCGTTTTTCAACTAAAGGTGTCTACAAGGAAAACATTTACTACAATCGTGAAGAGGACTGTGGTTACATCCCATCCCATGTGTGTGACAGTATGTCCTCGAATCTTATAGTTCTCTCCTCAGAAACGACTCTGATCACTGGATTTACCCTTCCTTTAGGTTTTTTTCTCCCCTATATACACCCTTACCGTTGGGTGAGGTCATGATAAGAACGGACCTTTTTAAGGTTTCTGTCACCTTGGACCGACGTCAGGTACCCCATAATTTCTCAACCTGTCCTGACTGGTGTTCACACCCGTGTGCACTTACTAAGTGAAACGACATACTATGTCCCTTGAGATGAGTTGCGAGACACCACTGGATTTACTCTTCCTTTAGGGGTTTTCTCCCCTATATAGATATTGTCTGAGCGAAACGACATTCGTCTTTGATTGTGCATTTCGTTGATATGAGGTTATTAAAAAAAATTTTCTTGTCAACCTTTTACCATGTTCTATGGGGAGTTGAGGTGGGGTAAACAGTGACCGAAGTTTTTTACTCCACTCGAAATGGGTGATCTTTCATTCAGTTAAAAGGTGCAAAGAAGACAGTGTCACGTGCGTACGTGCGTACGTGTGTGTGTGTGTGTGTGTGTGTGTGTGTGTGTGTGACATTACCTCTCTATGGGATCGTAAGTAGGAACCCTAGTGTTAGAAAGTCCTATAAAATGCACAAGGAAGTCCTCAGAAGTTACCTTATTTCAGGATCACCAGGTGTCAACATTACTTGAGTTTTTGTGTTAGAAGTAACTGAAAGAAAAGGAACTTCGGAAAGTGAGGTCGAGAAACCCTAGTGTGAAGAAACCCTAGTCACCTTAATGGATGTGGATTCGGAAATACGTCCAACACAAAAGTCCCTGTAGGTTTGATCCTACTTCCAGGATGAAGGGGGAACAAACCGACGAAATATTAAAATAAGTGAGAAATTCTGAATCGAGTCTATAGTGGAGGAGTCTTGTCGGAATGGACTGAGGCGGTGAGACTAAATCTATGGGGAAAGTAACAACAAGTCAGTTACTCAGGAGCACAGGCTGATAAACGTCTGGGTACCTGACGTCGTACGGTCCGAATGGACAGGGAGTGATAGAGGGTCTCAAACGAGTTTGAGTACAAGGAACTCAGTTCCTCAGGTAGGTTGGTAGAGTAGGAGACGACGGACGAAGAGGACGGGAGTTAGAAAGGTCGTAGTTCCAGAAAAGGTCACTCAAACGAGAGACGTAGTCCACCGGTCTCATAACCTCGAAGTCAAAGTCGTAGTCAGGGAAGGTTACTTGTAAGTCCCAACTAAAGGAAACCCTAACTGACCAAACTAGAGGAACGACGTTTTCCTGAGACTTTACAGAAGACGACGTGGTGTCAATTTTGGTAGTTAAGAAACCACGAGTCAGAACAAATACCAAGTGGAGAGTGTAGGTATATATTGATGACCTTTTTAGTACCGAAACTGATATATCTAGAAACAACCGTTTCACTATAGAGACGAAAAATTATGTGACAGATCCAAACAGTCTGAAAAGGGGTTCCTCGTTAACAATTAATGACACTTCACTACCAACAAAATAATTAGTTTAACACCTACAGTGAAATGTTTCAAATGCATGTATTTAAGTAATGTGACGTACGAAATATGTCAAAATAGTCAACATGGAGTAAGGGACCATCGAGTCTACCATTTCGCAGACGGACGTTACACTTTCTGGGCCCAAACTAAGGACCCAGCCCTTCTAGGGGACCTCTTCCTTTACCGTTAGGTGAGGTCGTGAGAACGGACCTTTTAAGACGTCTACCTCCTCGGACTATCCGATATCAAGTACCCCAATGTTTCTCAGCTTGTGCTGACTCGCTGAAGTGAAAGTGAAAGTATGGAGTTCTTTCAACTCATCTCCCGTCTTGTTAAAAAAAATTTACAGTTCGTTATAAAAAAGGACGACCCTTATATCCAAATGAGGATAAAAAGTTAGAATACGTTTTGAAGAATGACTTATTAAATACTCCATATCGTCGAAAACTAACGACAGAAACTTTTAAGATTTGATGCCTGGGGTACCACCGTAAAACGATTTATCGGAACGTGTACAACCGAAAACTTGTAAGTTGTTTATTTTCGTGTGTTATTTTTTCAGTTATACGTTTTTTTTTTTCAGTTATACGAGTGTAAAAACAACCGCACACAAACACTAAATATCTAATATTATATTTTTATAAGACAATTCACTTAACACGAAATTTCATAAAATCCCGGTCACGAAGAGGGTTTACATTAAGGTCTAGGAGTTCAGGATTATTAATCCGATTTTTACGTCGAAGGACCGGAGTAGGGTCTTTAAGACTAAGTTATCCAGATCCCACTCCGGGTCTTTAAACATAAATTCTTCTTGATGTCCACTAAGAGTGACTTAGTGATTACAATGTCCGAGTCTACTATTGTGAAGTTCCCCACGTTACTTCCCAACATTTCTTAACGGACAGTCAAGTGAAAGATTGTAATATCTCCGAAAGGGTTCCAATCTTAACACAGTCTCTGGAATTAAGAACTATGTTTCGTCATGTCACGTCACCAATTCTCCTTTACTCTGTCTGAGCTCAAAAATAGGATTAAACAGTAAATGTTCAACACTCTATAACCCTGGGAGTAAATGAAACATATTCGTCCCAATTATTGACAAGGATGACGTATCTCGATTTTGCTAAGTTACTCTATTTCGTTGACCACATATCATCATTGCCTTTACAAACAGTAATAGAAATCCCCAGGGGTTGTAAAACTTTTTTTCAAGACGGGTTAAATTGTCTGTAATCAACTCACACGTTTCTTAATACGATTCACGAAAACCTTTACGTTTCTACTTTTTGTCGGGGATGTAAGTACCTCGAATGTTAGATAATACTAGTATCTGAAAATGTCGTCTTTTATTAGTCCAATGGGTTTGGTGGAGAGTAAATTCTCCTCCTTTCACTCTGAGTTCTCGGATTAGTGCAACGAGTCTCAACAGGTGTATCAATCACCTCCTCGTCTTTATCTTGGGTCCGGTTACAGAAAGGTAGTCTGACCTGAAGTGAAGTCCCGAGTCTCGGGTCAGGAGTATCCCTACATGACCATTTACCATTGTTGGTCAAGAGGACCATCCTTTTAGAAACACATGTATAATATACATGTAAATATACATTAAAATAAGATGTGAAATGAGTATACTTATTTATTGTGTAGGGAATGTTTACTAGTCACTTGATATGTTAAGGAAAATTACATTTAAGGTATACTGGTCAACTAAGAGTGACCTACGAGACAAATTGAAAACGAGTTAAGAATATAAGTATCGGTCGTGTACCTAACCGAGTCTACCCAGAAACAGGTGATTGAGAAAAAAAATTAACACCATTGTATGTACATTGTGTTTTCAATAATATAATTAGTAAAATTTTACATATCCAGTTATCACAATTCGTGTAAGTGTAACAACACGTTGGTTAGAGGTGAAAAAGTAGAACGTTTTGACTTAGAAATATGGGTAATTTGTTATCGAAGAGAAAGAGAGAGGGATCGGGGACCGTTGATGATAAGATAAACAAAGATACTTAAACTGATGAGATCTATGAAATAAAGTTACCTTAGTATGTCATAAACAGTAAAACACTGAAAAAAAAAAAAACGAATCGAATTACAGGAGTTCTATTAAGTATGACATCGTTTACTTTTCTAAAGAAGGGAAAAAATTCCGATTTGTCACAAGGAGACATACATATCTGACGTAAACCAACAAATAAGTAGGTAACTACCTGTAAACCCATCGAAGATAGAGACCCGATAATAATTACCATGACTATGTTTGTGACGACGCGTTCGTAGAGAAATGTTAGGACGAAAATTAAGAAGACATATGTATGGGTCTTCACCTTAACGATCTGGTATACCGTCAAGATAAACTTTTAAAACCCCCTTACCAGTACGAAAAAAAGATATCACCGACGTGGTAAAATGTAAGGGTTGTCGCGTTTTCGTAAAGTCGAAGAGGTAAAAGAGTCGTTGTGAATAAAAGACCCAAAAACTATCGTCGGTAAGATTGCCCACACTCTACTAGGTGATTGAGGAATGGGTTATTTTAAATAAGAATTTAGGCTGTACACTAGGGGACAATCTAATAGACTTGTAACTGTTTCCCTTTCGAGTGATTTTACCTCAGTCCTCCGGTCACCCTCTTCGAGAGTACAGTTATGACTAGGGTTATAGACATAAACAGTAGAGACCGTCCTACACTATCATGAGATGGTGGTGATCTTTCTCCCTCTAAAAGGAAGACGGATCGTTGTAGAGTCAGTTACTCTCTGACAATGTTGAGTCGGTCACTTTTCAGTGATATGAAGTTTGAGGGCCAAAGGAGGTTACCTGAAAAACAAACATTGGGTCCGTTGAAGGGGAAGAAATATTTTCTCAAGGGGGTGGGGTCGAACGAAATGGGTGAACGAACACCAATTGACATCAGCACACAGGACTTAATACAAACGACGAGAGTTTATTTGGGTAAAACAACCATTTTTATTGAACGACAAAATTCTAATGTGACTTCAGAGTATCTCGAGGTCTCTTCTTGTGACTGTTGAGGTTCACACCGGATCAGGTGCCTCGAGTACGAAAGAGCGACTGGGACTTTAGACTCCCATTCAAAAAGACGACCTAGGCTCGAGGCGGGAAAAACGTAAAACTTCGAGAGGTCCGACATGACCCCTACACAAAGTTCGAAGACAGTAAATGAACAACTTCGAAACACGACACTCATAAGTGCGACACCCACCGTGAAAACTTTAGTCCGGGAAGGATGACGTTGACACAACCATAAAACCGGACGTCGGATAAATTCTTAATGAGAAACGAGATCCCCCCATTTTTTTAGACACTTTTTTCCTAGGACCAACAGACTTACATAACTCGGGGTGGGGTGGTTGGAAGTACCTGGGGTCGGATATAAGTAAATTTTAGGTACCAGAGGAGGAGTACAAATAAACACATTTCCTGAATTGGTTTTCGTTGAGTCTTGTAGTCACCGGTAACACCCCTTGAAATCTTGAGAGATCTGAATGGAAGGAACTTTACAATCTATCGGTACCGGGACTTTAGTAGATTTGACTTGACCTGTGTATAAAACTAACCATAAAACTCCGAAGGTTTATAATAGTCGTCAGACTTTTAACGGACGTGTTATGTTATTAATTAACATAACACGTCTTTTAAGAGACGTGTTATATTATTAATTTAATTAACTCCGTTTGTTCGATAATTTTTGATCACTCACGTCACGAATCAGCGAACGTCAGTACAGCCTGAGGTTTATTTGGGGTTTAATGAATCCAAGGACCTGATCCGGTTTGACACTCAATGTCAATCAAAAGATTTCATTAGTTCCTGGGGTTGTCCAAACGACTTCTTAAATTGTCTCAATAAGTTTGGATAGTCGGACCCAAGAGTCTAAACATAGTTAGGTGTACGAACGACCACTCCCAGTTCGGTTTGTAACCTACTTTGATCGGATCACCCTTGTAGGACCTTCCCTAATCTTCTAGTTTGGGGATTGAACCGTTCTCCGATGTCGTGAGGGACTTTTGTAGGTGGTTCCTTACTGCTATCGGAAGGGATTCGGATAACTACCCTTGTCTTAAGTCCGAAGTGTGTTTTTAGACTACTGGGTCAGGTACTGATAACATTAACTGGAGTCTTATAAAAATTTCTGTCAGACCAGAAGGAACTCTACAATTCAGGTGACCCCATCGGAGATTGACATACAAATAATTAGTCTTGGAAAGAGAAAATCAACTTTCCTGGTCCTACCTTACCCTTTGATACAGGTAAGGTCTAAATCAATTAAATTAAATCGTTTAATCGTACAAGTTTGAGATCTACTCAGTGGTTTTTTCTTACGATTTAAAGAATTAGAAGTTGAGACCGTTTACTTCAAGGGATTTGTTTTGGTTTTGGAAGATCAAAGACGACAATAACGTTTCTCGGTCCTCTAACCCCCCTTTTCAAACAATGTTTACATTTGGAAAGACCGTAGAAGTCGGAAGATTGGTCGGAAAGGTAACAAGAGGGTTAAGGTTCACTACCTGGAGACTCGTTGTCGTCTATGAAAAGGCTAAAGAGGAGTTAGTCGAGTCTCTTTGTTCAGAGGTCTACCCCTTACTCTAGAGAGATAGAATTACCTGTGACCTCGATGTGGGAATCATGAGTTAGGGTGACGATATTTCGTCGGGGACGGAACTTTATGATTTTGACAAGGTTAACTCCCCTTAGACATCACTTGGAGTTCTCCAGGAATAGGGACTCGGCTAAGAGAAAACAAATCCGAGAAACTCTCTACGTGTGGGAAAGAGGATTCGAGGAGACGGGGATAGGTGAATGACCCGACTTTGAAAAGCCTTTTCATAGACTGGTCCTAAATAAAGAAGATTTTTCCCTTCTATTAAAGATCTTAAACTGTCTTCGGTAGTTTAATCGGTTGATTTACTTAATTCGCTGGGAAGTTGTAGAAAAAGAGACGGAAATTGTCATGTCCTCGACCAAGACCTCTTTGGCTATTAAAAAGAGATAACTTCGTCAAGGGTAGAGGAAATACCCTTTTAGACATCATTACCTTTTTAAGTGTCACGTAGAGGGTGTTTTCTAAGTTTGTCTAGAGGAGTTTTAGAGAAGAGTCTTAATTAGTTATGGGATATTCATTTCTCGGTGATCACTATTTTCTTGGGTGGACGGTTACGTCCTCTGTCCAAGCTAGGGACACAGTCCTTCTACGGGACCTCCTCCCGTACCGTTGGGTGAGGTCATAAGAACGGTACCTGTCTCTTCAGACCGTCCGATGTCAGGTATCTCAGTGTTTCTCAGTCTGTGTTGACTTCACTGAACCGTGACCGATATTCAGTTCTTCGAGAAGTTCCTTATTTGGGTATTATCTTAAGTCCCGAGTCCCGCAGTAATAGGGAACGTCTTCAAGGACATTATGAGGAGAGAACAGGAGGGACAGGTTTTATGTTAGGCCCCTTTGGAGTGACGTGACGAGGACCCATAGAACCTTACGGTTCACCCGGTACGTTCCAAACCGTTTACCTAAAGTATGACGGGGATAGAGTACCTATATTTACAAAATCAGTACCATGCATACAAAAGAGTGACCTGGTTGTGAAAGGGAACATCTGTCCGATGACGACGAAGACACCGATTTAAAACAATCTTTTCTACTAGGGGTGGACCCCTTGAGGAGAACTTAAAGTGTCCCAATTTCTTGGGTGAAATGACCGGTCCATAAACCTGTTCAGACGAAACTCAGTCAAAAATGACACAGAAGTGATAAGATTCTATGTCTGTCTGAATTAAAAAATAAAATAACTTCATAACAACTAAATGTTAAACCAATTAAAGACGACATGAATTGGTAGGAATTAGTAGTCCCAACCACATCACAGGATTGTAAACGTAAAAAGATTATTAATCGGGTCCCTTGATATGAGTCACAAAACATTATTGGATATTTCCTTTCCTTGGACTTTTATATATGTATATATTTATATATGTATGTGTACATATATATATATATACACACATATATATTGACTTGGTGAAAAGACATGTAGACTTTAATTGTGTTGTAACATTTAGTTGATATGAAACTAGAAATTTTTTAACAAAATTTCTGGGTTGATCGTTTTAAATCTCTCTGATAGGTCTATGGGACCGGTTTTCGTAACGAGTCTAGGTGAGGAAAACTTTGAATATTTGAGAAAAGAAAACTCTACCAGGTTCCCTATGGGTCACGTTAACCGAAGACTGAGGAAACTAGGTGGCAACTATTCTCTTCTATATGAAGTTATAACGTGTCCGGATTGACGAACGCAATTCTTATTGACAAAGTCATCTCATTAGAAAAGTATGACACGAGAGTCCTTTACTTCTGGAATTCGTAGTGTGGAACGTCCAGCCTAAAAGGTAAATAACCTTTTCTGCCCGAGATCTTCCCGAGAGAAGTTGGAGTGACCTTTCCGGCGATAGTACATGACGATTGGTTGGTAGACCTAAGAATGGACTTGAGTATAAGAGACTGAAACGTTGGATATTCGATATTGTGTTCTTTTGTCAAGGTTTGTCAAATTCCATTGTTATAACAAATTAATGAAGTGCGAATAAGGATGTTACGGAGCAGGGTTTTTTACAAAAAATAAGGAAGTCAAAAATCACACAAGAATAATATAAGTGATAAGATTCTATGTCTGAAATAAAATGACTTCATAACAACTAAATGTTAAAACACAATTAAAGACGACATGTCGTTTCACTGAGTTCAATGTGTATATATATAAGAAAAAATACAAAAAATAATACCAAATAGTGTCCTATAATTTATATCATAGACTACGATATAACAAGAAGGTAAAATATATATTATCAAACGTAGACGATTAGGTCTTGAGGGTCAATTGGGGGCGGAGTGAGGGGATGAGGAACCGTCGTTATTCAAATGGCACACCACAAAGACAAAACATCCGTTCAAGTAAACACAGTATAAAATCTCAGGTGTATTTTACTGTAGTATACCAAAAACAGAAAGACTGAAGTGATTCATACTAGTAGACATCCAGGTAGGCACAACGACGTTTACGGTAATAAAGTAAGGAAAATACTGGCTCATCATAAGGTAACGTAGACACATGACGTCGAAGGAATAGCTAAGTGGGTACCTGTCTGCAAATCCAACGAGGGAACAGAACCGATAACATTTGTCACGACGTCACTTATAACCCAGGTCCATAGGAAAGTTTAACTTCAGAAGAGACCTATATACGGGTCCTCACCTTAATGTCCTAGACACGAAGGGACCACCAAGTCTGTATTTCTTGCACGGACGTCACATCCTCTGGGTCTAAACTTGGGACACAACCCTTCTCGGGGCTCTCTTCCCTTACCGATGGGTGAGGTTATAAGAACGGACCTCTTGAGGTACCTGTCTCCTCGGACCACCCGATGTCAGGTGTCCCATTGTTTCTCAACATGTGTCGACTCGCTGATTGTGAAAGTGTGACGAAGTACCATTGAGATAAAAAAGAAAAAATTTCCTTGGTGGCATAATAAGAGGTATCAAGACATAGTTAATTGTGAGGGTGGTCATCATATTCATCAACGGTGTGTGAAAGGTCGTAAACAATCAATCATCTGAAAAACTACCATCGGTAAGACTGGTTACACTTCACTACGGAGTAATATCAAAACTAAACCTAAAGGGATTATGAATCGTCCAAACTCGTAGAAAAGTACACGGAAAACCGGAGGTATATACAAGAAACCTCTTTACAGATAAATCCAGAAGACGGTAAAAAGTCAACCCACCAAGAAAAACAACAACGATGACTCGACGTACTCGACAAACATATAAAACCTTTAATTTGGGACAGTCAGTGTAGTAAACGTTTATAAAAGAGGGTTAGGTATCCAACGTAAAAACAAGTACTAAAGGAAACGACATGCTTTCGAACATTCAAACTAATCCAGGGTAATCAAATGAAAACGGAAATACGGAACCCTCTGACTGAATTCTTTTATAACCATGTTAAATACAATCTCTTACAAAACGGACATAAGAGAAGATTCAAAATCCCAAGGTATATTTAAAATCCTGATAAGATCAAGACATTTTTAGACCGTACCCATCAAACTATCTCTAGCGTAATTTAGACATCTAACGAAACCCTTCATACCGGTAAAGTTATCATGAGAAGTTAGATTCTCGTACTCCAAAAATTAAAGAAACTTAACAGAAGTCAAAGGAAATAACTTCAAAATGTCAAGAGTCGTACATTCAGAAAGTGGAGGAACCAGTCTAAATAAGAGTTCATATAAAACTACACTAAAATTTTCCCTAAAAAAAATTAAAGTAAATATTATAAACAATCACATTTCTTTGAGTCAGCAAACAATTAGAACATCAAACGACGGAACGACTTAAGTAAACAATCGAGTTCATTAAAAACACACCTCATAAATACCAAAAGATATATATGATATATTAGACCTTCATTACTGTTAAAATGGAGTAGGGAAGGTTAAACCTATGGAAAATAAAGAACAGACTAATGATACCGATCTTAAAGGTTATGATACAATTTGTTATCACCAGTAAGAACAGAACAAAGTCTAAAATCACCCTTCCGAAACTCGTAAAGTAGTAACTCATAATACAACCGACACCCAAACAGTATTTATCGAAACTATATATAATGGGAAGATGGGTGAACCCATTCTCCAAAGTAGTACTTATCTGCAACTTAAAATAGTTTACTAAAAAGCCGTAGATAACTCTACTAGTACATCAAAAACAGAAAATACTTACACCAGACCGTGTAACTAAAACGTAGACGACTTGGTAGGAACACTGACACCCCACTTATCCTATGTCTGAACTCTACTTTCCACAGACTCTGTCAAGGGAAAATGGGAAGGAATAATGAGTGGGTGTCATCCAAAGGTCAGACATGTGGACGAGAAACTACTCCCTGTACTGGAAGTCCTTTCTAGGAAGGACCGTAACTCTCTACTTTTTCGGTGACTTACGATCAATTTTGTCTGAGAGCTAGTCATTACGAAAGTCTCTTTCCAGAACCAGTTTTTCCTCTTTACACTTTTAATTAGTTCCGTTTAGAGTGATTTTGTCTTTACTCTCTAGTCTTCCCCCTCGAGAGTACGTATATGATGTGTCGGGGTGATGTCTAGGATTGTCTCTCGACATGAAATGTGGAGACCGTCCTTCACTGTGATGAAATAATAGTGACCCTCCTCCTTCCTTTGAAAAGAGGACCGTTGTCGAGTCGGTTACTTTTTTTTTTTGGTGACAGGAAATTTGAGTCAAAGGAAGTCACCTGAAAAACAAATATTGAAAGGGAAGAGAAGATATCTTCTCAAAGGACAGAAAAGAAACGACCTAAACGTACACCAAACGGTATCAACACATAGGGTTTAATGTCAACAAACGACGACGACTTATTTAGACAAAAAGACCATTTTATTGGACGCCATATTAACAAAATCAAACAAAGAATGAGAGTGTGTTTAATATAAGTTATTTGATTTTAAACAGAATCCAAGTCGAATGTATACAATTTTAAAGTGAGTAAGCATTGTCACATTCACTAACGGAACGACTCAGTCTATTAAAAGATTATAACCTTCTCAGAAACGAGTCGAGAAACACGATAAGAGTCACATTCTTGACGTTTGTTGTTGTACGAAAATCAAATTAGACGTAATGATATTTGTAATAGGATTAGTGACAAAATTCAGATTTATCCTCCACCCGGTCAAAGATAGTCCCTGGTCTCTTACTTATAAAGTGTGAAACATCCGAAGTGGCAGAGAAAGGTTTACCAGGTAGAGAAGGTGACATCACACCTTCACCGGTATCTGTTATGTATTCACTTACCTGTTACGACATAAGGTTATTTTGAAATAAATATTTCTACGTACTATTCGTCCGAGATCAAAAGGATTGAGACCAGACCTGTGAGTTCTTCTGTTGTTTAGTAACCGGGACGACGAACGGCCGAAGGGAACACAATTATAAGAGTGGTAACCGATGAAGTCCAATGGTGGTACGTCAGTGACTTTCATGTTAGTCTCAATGTGTCTTCGTACGATAAATATCGTAAGGCGTGTATGTCTGATCCCCCTGTATTTGTTGGAGTTGTCGTGTCTATTATTACCTTATATTATTTTATTAGTTTTCACCACCTAAAAATCATGAATTATGGACAAAAATTATAGTAATTAAAATCGATTTAAAAACAATTACTGAGATTAATTTTTGACCGTGGAAACCACCTAAGTACCGTTACATACCGTTTTGGTTATGTCATAACATTTCATTTTATTTCATTTTTATTTTTACTTTTTTATTTATTTTTTCTCCCCTTTATTTTTTTTAATTTTATTTATTTATTTTGAAGTCCAATTTTATGTTTTTTTTTTTTTGACCGAGTGTTTTGTGGATTTTTAACTTGTTGCCCTAGAGTGTTTGGTCACAGTCGGTCGACTAAGGTCTGAGGTCAGAAGCCGGTCAGGGGAGGTTCTTCATTATTGGTTAGGTAAAGGACGAGGAACATGGGAAACTTCGAAATTCTTTTACAACAGAAGACTTTCTTCAGTCTTTGGACCAGAGACCCATACATAGGATGAGGGGGTGTTCGATTGAAGATATTTTCGCGGAGGAGAAGGTCAATAATAAATATGTAGACGGGGAGTCCATTAATGTAAAGACTGGTCTGAGCGTGACAGAATCTTGAATGTCTTGGTTTGGTAAAGAGTACACAAATATAACACGCAGTGTAGGTCAGTCTTTCTTAAGGGCATGTGAACTCTTCAAAGATTTTAATGTCGAAACGCGTCAGGCCTTTGGTCATTGAATCCCATCTTGCACTCTTCCTGCCTTCCACCTACACGTTCGTCTTAGTCAACTAGACATAAAAGTGAGTCGCGGTCGGAAGTGTTACCTTAGAACTTGTTGATGGCTGAAGTGAAGTCAGAGGCAAAGGAGGAAAAAGGTTTGGTTCCCACCATTATTACGAAGCATGAGAATGTCAAATACTCCCGTCTATAACGATTGCACTAAACTCTTGTGACCGATTCCCACACAGCCTTTACAGCCAGTAGTAAATAGTGGACCTGTACTGACACTCCGTGACTTCTGACATTAAGGTATTTGCACTTATTTGTGAAATTCGAGACTTTTTGCACGAATCCAACAATCCCGTTTACCTTTGGTGGTCGAAACCTTGAACGAAAAAAGTAGAAGTAAAGGAAGTCGCACGGAAGGGGAAGAAGGACGCAGGATTCATTGACTCTCCATTACCAAATTATATAAGTAAATGGAAATACATGGGAAACCTAGACCTTATCTTCCAAGCGCCGTGGTTTCAGTGGTAAAGGTGCAGGGAGGAAAAGAGATAAGAAGGAAAGGATGAGGTATGTAGGGCAGGAAAATAGCGGAAAGAAGGAAGAGAGTGAAAAAGAAAAAAGAATGAACGGTCTCATGTACATTTGAGTTTGTAAGGTTGGATAATGGGAATTCAGACAAACGCCGTAATTCAATGTATTACTACATACACGACGAGGAAGTTATTCTCCGTCGGATCTAAACTTACCAGTAACTTAGGCACAAATAATTCGGTAATATAATGTAGTAGGAAAAAGACAAAAGGTTCAATGAAGGTCCAAGACGAAAAGTGAAACGACACACACGTATACGGTTTTGTGTTGGTAGATTGTTTTATTCGTCTTTGTGTCCTAAATCCATGATCTCAAGTAAGATCATTTCGTACTGGGAACGTACTATTGAGAAGTGTTATGTAAAGTACATAAAGTAGTTTGGGTCAACCCAAGTGCGAAACCAAAGTACTCTTACGGTTGGCTGGGTACCTGAAAGGTCTCAGGTTGGACAGAGGGACAATACTTCTGGTCATACTTTTAGACATGTGAATTATAGAAACTAACTTAGAAAGAAAGGACCGTAAGATATATTTTCATTTAAAAGTTTTGGTGTAGTTCAACCCTTTATATAAAGAGAAAAAAGTCACCTTGTAGTCTAAATATGACCCGAAGGGCACCGAGTCTACCATTTCTTAGCGAACGTTATGTCCTCTGCGTTCTCTACGTAGAAACCTCATCCTTTATCGTTGGACGAGGTCACAAGAACGGACCTTTTAGGGTACCTGTCTCCTAGGACCGTCCGATGTCAAGTACGTCAACGTTTTCTCAACCTGTACTGAAACGTTAATTTGTTGTCGTAAGACAACTCCTCCCATCAACACTTTTCCGATAGATCGAGACCCAAAAGACACAGGGAACATACACATACCTACCCTTTCTCTTTTACGAACGAAAATATAGTCGATACTAATCGATGTTCATTAACATCACTCGAAACGACTTTAAGGAGTAGGATTACTAGGTTTGTCTTTAGTGTCTCGAAGTCCAAAGGCTCCACTGAGTGTCTCAGATCGTTAGGTAGAACCTTCAGAAGCGTCCGGATAAAACCCGACCAGAGGTGTGTACCGTTCCGACTTCTTAGGGTCCACAAGTCCGACTCTCGTTTCACTCTCTCACTCCTAACGGGACGTTTCGTTCTTGTACGAGTAATTTCGTACAAAGACCACCCTCCACCCAGTGGACCGTCAGACGTAAAGAAGAACCCAACTGGGGAAAGGAACAATCTCTCCCCCACACTCCAGGTTTACGTAGATTCAAATTACTCAACGTCAAGTGACCCCTGGGTCTCTCCCGTTTCTTCACGGAGGAACCACTTGGTTCTTCTCATATGATAAATAAAGTACCTATGACATGACGAATTTTTTACATTTTAAAAAAGAAGACACTCTAGAAAGAGGAGGAACCTTCAGACTTTACCGTATACACTTATATCTTCTGGATGTCGATTCTCCGAATAGTTCAATCAACCTAACTACTAAGAGGTAATATTTTGTGATTTGAGAAATTTTACTATTCTAGTCTTCCGTAAGTAGAGAGATAGAGTTTACTCCTATCTTATTTGAATCTCTTTAAGAAGAGACGTCTACAACCAAACGATTAATCCTCTTTTCTAGAAACTTATTATCTACTCCCTTAGTCCGGTGTGGTATGACTAACAAAATTAGACTGTTTATGAACAATTGTCGTTCTTATGAAACAGAACGTCCTGTATAAGATTACTTTGTCACTTATTTACACGTAGTACCACTTTAGTTTTCACTCTTCAACATACATTATTTTAACTTATCGTTTTACCTTTAAATATATACCGGTTCCGATCCTAAAATATATTTTATATTTCCTACACTACAGACATATTCTTATACGTACTACTGATGTCGTCACAGTTTCGGGAGTTCTTTGTAGTTTACACATAGTCTTCGACTCGACTCGTAATTGAACCGTAATTCACGGTACTTTTTTTTCTAAAAAAAAGGAAACGGTATAAAACTTTCTGCAAAGGTAATAAATTTTCATGCTCAAGAAAAGACAGTCATTAAATCTTTATTTATACTTACGTTAATTTCATATACTTTTGGAAAGGATGATAATCGTACTTTTAAGTTGACGTTTCCTTTTGAGATACGAAAGACTTAGTTATACGATTTATAGAAATATCTTAGTTAATCCAACGACGACGACGACAAGTCAACGATTCAGTATAGGTTGAGACACTGGGATACCTGACTTCGTACGGTCCGAAGGGACAGGAAGTGATAGAGGGCCACAAACGAGTTCAAGTACTGGTGACTCAGTCACTACGATACGATAGATTGGTATAGCAGGAGTCGTCGAAGGAAGAGGAGGACAGAAGTTAGAAAAAGTCGTATGTCCCAGAAAAGGTCACTCAGCCAAGAAGTGTAGTCCGTCGATCTCATAACCTCGAAGTCGGGTCGAAGTTAGGAGGGTTACTTATAGGTTATAACTAAAGGAAATCCTAACTGACCAAACTAGAGAGTTCTCAGAAAAGGTTGTGGTGTTAAACTTTCGTAGTTAAGAAACCACGAGTCGAAAGAAATATCAGGTTGAGACTGTAGACATGTACTGATTACCTTTGGTATCGAAACTGATATGTCTGAAAACAGTCGTTTAACTACAGAGACAAAAAATTATACGACAGATCCAAACAGTGTCAAAAGGAAGGTTCCTCGTTCATAGAAAATTAAAGCACCGACGTCAGTGGATAGGTGTCACTAAAACCTCGGGTTCTTTTATTTTAGACAGTTACGGAGGTGAAAAGACAAACGGTACTTCACTACCTTGACCTACGGTATTAGAATCATAAAACTTATAACTCAAAGTTCCGTCAAAAAGGTAAGGAAGGTGAAAGTAGTTCTCCGAGAAGTCAAGAAGAAGTGAAAGATGGTAATTCACCATAGTACACGTGTGTACTTCAACAACTGGAAAGAGGACCGTGAGAAGTAAGGTCGTATACTAAGTAGGTCAGGTCACAAAGTGTACTATGTGAGACGTATATCCAATATGTCACATTTTAATGTATTAAATAATATATTTAAACGAAATAGGATAAACTTATTTTCAAGATTTAGAAACCTTAAAATTATACTTATGAGGGGTAAAAAATACCTAAGACATTGAGATCAGTTAAGTGAGTTAACCGAAACGAAACTGAAGGGGTGACTTTTTACACCTAACACTCTATTAAGATGGAGGAATAGCATGATGTGTCCTAAGTCAATTTGACTCGTGTTCATTTTAATAATATACTACATTATTTGCATATGTATTTCCATAATTATCACAATTTTACAAGTTAATAGTACTGACTTTAACGTGTTAAAAGATTAATCTACTTTATGTACTAGGTCTAGTAGTGACCCGTATAGACCAACCGACCCCTCCTTTGACTAAGTTGTTCATGGTAAATAACAGATGACACACGGTTCTTAAAACATACTTGATAAAGTAAACTTATCAAGTGTAAAGTATACTTACAACAACTGTGAAACTCCATTTATGGTGATATTTCCAAATGAACTATTTACTCTTTTAGTCCTGAGTACTTTCAGTGAACGAAAGTTATCCTCCACTCTTTCTGGTCCTAAACTTGGGACAGGAGAAACTAAGGTATCAGATTCAAGAAGGAGTGTGAAACACTGACGGAGAGGTCTAATCCAAGGGACTAGGGTTTGAGACGTTATGACGTGTTTCGGACTGTAGTCAGGTGTACCTTACGACGTCAACAAACAGTCATGTTGTGAAGACTCTAGAAAGAAAGAAAGAAAGGTTTTAAGTTTAACTTTACGTACGGGAAACAGTAGACTTACTTTTATTCGTATCCTCTTAGACAGGGGACACTCGATCATCCGCCCTCTATCCCTTTGTAATCCAGAAGACGAAACAATTGACACACCCAAACTATTCTTCTACTACGTAAAAGAAATCTCTGCTAGTTTATAAAGAGTAGATAAGTACTTTCGAAGTTTATCTTGTCAATTCGGTCATAAGTAAACGGTGACGGTCCTTTTTTTTACATTGGTACGTAATAAACCTTCAAAGAAAAAGTAGAAACCTTAACATTATTTATAGAAAAGTGGTGAAGGTTTGTCCTTTTACGATACTACCAGGTCCTTTTACTGTCGTCTACGTATTCATAATACTTATTAGCCACACCTTAATTCATTGTATTTATTCAATCGGTGACTGAAGTACATGAGTGAATCATACGTAAAATAGACTTGTTCATAAATTTGAAACCGTTAAAAGGTTTTGTTAATAAAATTTTCCATTATACATTTAATCAAATTTAAAATCTTTTTCCCTTTGTTTATATGAGATTTATAACCCCCTTTATTATATGTTACTAATAAAAAATTATCACTAAAGAACTCTTACATGTAGACGAATAATTTGTCTTTTTTAAAATTTTGTAAATACATCATATTTAACGATACCGAAAGTCGAGTCTTTTCTTTCAAAAGGTTTTGGTATAAATTAACAAACTTGGAGGATCTTATCCGACCCGAAGGGTCCACCGTGATCTCTATTTCTTGGGTCGACGGTTGTGCCCTCTGAATTCCTAAGTTAGGGACCCAGTCCTTCTAGTATAGCTCCTCCCATGCCGTTGGGTGAGAACATAAGAACGGACCTCTTAGGGTACCTGTCTCCTCGAACCGTCCGACGTCAGGTACCCCAACGTTTCTCAACCTGTACTGACTTCACTGAATCACACCGTGTCGTATCGTGTATTGTCCAATCGAATCAAAACAAAAAGACTTATACGTACAAAAAGAATTACTATTTATAATATTTGTCATTCATAGTGTCACTCAAGTCAAGTGAAAAACTTCACAATCTTCCCAGGTTTTACTTCTTGTTGATTTGTGGTCCCTCCTTAGGTTAATAAGTCTTTGTTGATGGATACATTTTCGAAGTAGGTTTACTCCTAAAAACATGTTACAGTTACTCGGGGAAAATGATTTGTATCTGCAAATGGTAACGATTATTGTGAAATAGGGGTCCGCCATGTTAAAAGGGTTACGATTCGTCGTTGTGTTTTTACGTGTTGTTAATAAGGAGGATCCTTTTTTTTAGGACGACGCAAGTTAAATATAATAGTCAAAGGTTTTTGTGACCTTGTATTTTTTATGTGGTGTATTTGTAAGTGAGACGTATTTTGATTAGGAGTCTTGACAAAAGGTCGGACGGTCTACAAAAGGAGGAAATAATATTTAATTGTCATCACTATATAGTTCCTATGTCTCCTTAAGTGTTTACGCAATTGTGAGAACGACGGAACACACATCCGTAGAATAAGTAAACGTTATTTATGTATATATATGTGTCTGTATTTAGATATATGTGTGTGTATGTATATGTGTAATTTTAAATATGAACCATAGAAGATTGGCTTTTCGACGAGATTTTCTATGTCTTCAACATAAAGGTAATTCGATTAAACACAATAAGATAAGGTGGAGTAGGACAATTGACTGTCCGTTTCTTCTACTTTTCTAAGAGAGCACACGAAAGTACTCTTTTACGGTGACACTTACACAATTACAATGTTATTAGGATAGTATGAGGTCAAGAAAAATTCACTGAGGCCTCTTCATTAGGTTCTAGTTCTCTTCTCAACTATCTCAGATCTTCGTGTTCGACCTTGATAGGTCCGTCCCTTACAGTGACGTGGTGACACCGGACCACCAAGTCTCGTCGTCTCAATCTCCCCTTTGTGCGAGTGTACGTGTCTGTAGTGATGTGTGTGCATGTGCCTTATGTAGTCGTTCGTCTCATCACAACAGACCTTGAAGAAATAGCCTATCGTACGACAAGTGTAGTTTAACACCGACTTAGTCTAGACGAGTCTTTTCGTCTTTCTTTACAGAAAGGTCCTTGTCGAGGTCACAGACTTCGGACAACATCAAGACCAATAGTCTAGTCACTTCAAAGAGAAAGGTCAGGATGGTTCTCGTACCCTAGGAATTTGGAAACGTCGGATAATAACGAAGGGTTTTAGTCCGATCATTACCAGGGTCCGATAGTGAAACCAAAATGTGTCGTAGAGGTTTACGAAATCTCAGTGGACCCACTATTGACATGACACCCGACGATAATCGTCATAATTTTCGAGTTAGTCACATCTCTCCTGTCCAGTCTTAGTATGAGTTATGTCAGAACTAGAAAACTAGTTGTGATATTTAGTCAAGTCAAGTCAACGAGTCAGCACAGGCTGAGACACCAGGGTACTTGGCGTCGTGAGGTCCGGAGGGACAGACAGTGGTTGAGGGTCTCAGGTAGGTTTGGATACAGGTAGTTCAACCACTTCGGTAGGTTGGTAGAGTAGGAGACAGGTAAGAGGAGGACGGGGGTTAGGGAGGGTCGTAGTCCCAGAAAAGTTTACTCAGTTGAGAGGTGTACTCCACCGGTTGCATGACCTCAAAGTCGAAGTCGTAGTCAGGAAGGTTACTTGTGGGTCCTGACTCGAGGAGATCCTACCTGACCAACCTCTAGGAGTGTCAGGTTCCATGAGAGTTCGCAGAAAAGGTTGTGGTGGTAAGTTTTCGTAGTTAAGAAACCGTGAGTCGAAAGTAATATCAGGTTGAGAGTGTAGGTATGTACTGGTGACCCTTTTTCCTTTCTATGTTCGTGGACTTAGGTCTCAAGGTTTCTTATCGTTCTTCTCTACTCTTTCGAAAGGAGTCACTAGTTACGTTTCTTTATCTCCTTTTGTTGTCTTACCCTTTCTGATCTCTAGAGAAGTTCTTTTAATCTCTATGGTTCCCTTATAAAGTACGTTTCTACCCAAGCTATTTCCCGTCTTTACCATACCTGGTTTGTCTTCGTCTTCTATAATTCTTCTCCACCGTTCTTATGTGTCTTCACATGTTTTTTCTAGAAGTACTGGTTCTATTACTGCTACCACACTACTGAGTGGATCTCGGTCTGTAGGACCTTACACTTCAGTGGACCCGGAATCTTTCGTAGTGATGTTTGTTTCGATCACCTCCTCTACCTTAAGGTCATCTCGACAAAGTTTAGGACTTTCTACTACGACACTTTCACGACGTGAGTTATACGGTCGTTTAAACCTTTTGAGTCGTCACCGGTGTCCTGACCTTTTCCAGTCAAAAGTAAGGTTAGGGTTTCTTTCCGTTAACGTTTCTACGAGTTTGATGGCGTGTTAACGTGAGTAGAGTGTGCGACCATTTTATTACGAGTTTTAAGAGGTTCGGTCCGAAGTCGTTATGCACTTGGCACTTGAAGGTCAACAGGTTCGACCAAAATCTTTTCCGTCTCCTTGGTCTCTAGTTTAACAGTTGTAGACGACCTAGTACCTTTTTCGTTCTCTCAAGGTCTTTTTGTAGATAAAAACAAAATAACTGATACGGTTTCGGAAACTGACACACCCAGTGTTCTTTGACACCTTTTAAGACTTTCTCTACCCTTATGGTCTGGTGGACTGGACGGAGAACTCTTTGGGTATACGTCCAGTCCTTCGTTGTCAATCTTGACCTGTACCTTGTTGTCTGACCGAGGTTTATCCTTTCCCTCATGCAGTTCCGAATATAACAGTGGGACGAATAAATTGAATATACGTCTCATGTAGTACTCTTTGTGACCCGACCTTTCTTCGTGTTCGACCTTAGTTCTAACGGACCTCTTTATAGTTAGTGGAGTCTATACGTCTACTGTGGTGGGAATACCGTCTTTCACTTCTCCTTGATTTTTCAGAGAACTACTTTCACTTTCTCTCACTTTTTCAACCGAATTTCGAGTTGTAAGTCTTTTGCTTCTAGTACCGTGGACCAGGGTAGTGAAGTACCGTTTATCTACCCCTTTATCACAGTCTGATAAAAAAACCCGAGGTTTTAGTGACGACTGCCCCTGACGTCGGTACTTTAATTTTCTGTGAATGAGGAACCTTCCTTTCAACACTGGTTGGATCTACCGTGTAGATCTCTGTAATGAAACGGTTGTTTCCAGGTAGATCAGTTCCGAAACCAAAAAGGTCACCAGTACATACCTACACTCTCAACCTGACACTTCTTCCGACTCGTGTCTTCTTAACTACGAAAACTTCACACCACAACCTCTTCTGAGAACTCTCAGGGAACCTGACGTTCCTCTAGGTTGGTCAGGTAAGACATCCTCTAGTCAGGACCCTAAAGAAACCTCCCTTACTACGATTTCGACTTTGAGGTCATGAAACCGGTGGAGTACGCTTCTCAACTGAGTAACCTTTTCTGAGACGACGACCCTCCCTAACCCCCGTCCTCCTCTTCCCCTGTTGTCTCCTACTCTACCGACCTACCGTAGTATCTAAGCTACCTGCACTCAAACTCACTTGAGGTCCTCAACCACTACCTGTTCCCTCCGGACCGCACGACACTAAGTACCCCAGCGTTTCTCAGCCTGTACTGACTCGCTGACTTGACTTGACTGATCTACCTGGAAACAACCGTTTCATTACAGAGACGTAAAATTATACGACAGATCAAACCAGTATTGAAGAAGGTTCTCATTCGCAGAAAATTAAAGTAAGGACGTCAGTGGTAGACGTCACTAAAACCTCGGGTCTTTTTATTTCAGTCGGTGACAAAGGTGACAAAGGGGTAGATAAACGATACTTCACTACCCTGGTCTACGGTACTAGAATCAAAAGACTTACAACTCGAAATTCGGTTGAAAAAGTGAGAGAAAGTGACTTTCTATTTAACTACATGTTAATGTAGATCCCGTTTTGACGAATAGAAGAGTTACTCTCTTCACTTTTGAACACTGTTATTAGTATTAAAGTTGTAGTGATTAACGGAAGACAAATGAGACGAAGGAGATCCTCCAAAGCTACGATGGAATTAATAGTGACAACCAAATACGCATAATTAATTACCAAATTCAAAACATGAAAATAGGACTCCGTCAAAATATTTCCCTTTATAACAATTGTTTGGTTTTACAATCGGACATTAAGAAGTAGAATCGGTCGACGTGTCCACATTACCTCGTGAACCGAACAAAAGGTAAGGGGGAGACCGTCCGACTCTTATGAGCAATACTTCGGATCAATCCTAGTCGTCTCGTAGAATTACCTACAGTCACTATTTCAAGAGACCGATTCTGGTAGGGAAGTACAAACCTATTATGACCAGTGGTTTTCGAACGAACCCTGAAGGGTACTATCTTCCGATATATGGGACTTCCCCTGTCCCTCCACGTTCCGAGACAAGATCTCGTCTCCGGTGTTACTTTCCAATCGAATCCACTCTACGATAAAACCTTTTACAGACGATGTCTCATCTGTGAATGACTTACGAGTCGAATCCAAATCGAATCCAATTTAGTGAAACTACACCCCTCTTCCCTTCCTCCTACCCTCCCTCTCTCGAACCCAATTTTTACGACACGTGATCTTTTGTTTGTGTGAATCCCCTTTCCTCCCCCTATTTAATCATCGAACCCTAATTATCTATATGTGACGATATATCTTTTATTTGTTATTCCAGGATGACGTGTCGTGTCCTTTGATATATATCATGGTTGGATATGATCTTTTCTTAGACTTTTCTTGCCCACACACACACGCACACACACACACACACACACTCACTGACTTAGTAAAACGACATGTGGTTTTTGGGTCGTAACATTTCGTTGATATCAACTTATTTTTTTTCACTATAGGGTACTCGGATAGTTAGTTTCTGGTAGTGACTGTCATAAAATCTATAAAAAGATACGTAAAAACAAATATCAATAGTTAATGTGTTTTAGACATATCAAAACATAGTACCGTAGGTCAGGGTAGCGAAGTACCGTTTATCTTCCCCTTTGTTACCTTTGCCGCTGTCTGAAATATAAGAACCGAAGGTTGTAGTGACGTCGACCAATGTCGTCGGTACTTTAATTTTTCGATACTGGTTGGATCTGCCGTACAATTTTTCGTCTCTGTAATGAAACGGTTATTTCCAGGCATATCAGTTTCGATATCAAAAAAGTCATCAGTCCATACGTGTACTCTCAACCTGGTATCTCCATCGACTCGCGGTTTCTTGACTCCGTAGACTTGACACCACAACCTCTTCTGAGCATTCTCAGGGAACCTGACGTTCCTCTAGGTTGGTCAGGTAGGATTTCCTTTAGTTAGGACTTATGAGAAACCTTCCTGACTACGACTTCCAGATTATGAAACCGGTGGACTACTCAGTCAAGTCAAGTCAGCGAGTCAGTACAGGCTGAGAAACACTGGGGTACTTAGTGTCGTGCGGTCCGGAGGGACAGGTAGTGGGTGAGGGCCTCAAGTGAGTCTGAACGCAGGTAGTTCAGTCACTACGGTAGGTCGGTAGAGTAGGTGACAGCAGGGGAAGAAGAGGACGGGGGTTAGGGAGGGTCGTAGTTTTAGAAAAGGTTACTCAGTTGAGAAACGTACTTCACCAGTTTCATGACCTTAAAGTCGAAATCGTAGTCAGGAAGATTTCTTTAGGGTCCCAACTAGAGGAAGTCTTACCTGATCAACCTAGAGGAACGTCAGGTTCCCTGAGAGTTCTCAGAAGAGGTTGTGGTGTCAAGTTTTCGTAGTTAAGAAGCCGCATCTCGATTTATAAATCTTTTCTGGGACTACGACCTTTCTAACTTCTGTCCTCTTCTTCCCCTGTTGTCTCCTGTTCTACCAACCTGTCGTAGTGACTGAGGTACCTGTACTCAAACCCGTTTGAGACCTTCTACCACTTCCTGTCCCTACGGACCGCACGACGTCAGGTGCCCCAGTGTTTCTCAACCTGTACTGACTCGCTGATTTACTGTTTTAGGACAAAAAACGACTGAAGGGTCCTCTGACTCACCACTTCTTTGATGGACGGTTATGTCCCCTGTGTCCAAACTAGGGACCTAGTCCTTCTAGGGACCTCCTCCTTTACCGTTGCATAAGGTCCTAAGAACGGACCTCTTAGGGTACCTGTCTCCTCGGACCACCCGATGTGACGTACCCCAGAGTCTCTCAGTCTGTGTGGACTTACATGTGTGTGTGTGTGTGTGTGTGTGTAGGACTAAAAGGGAGATGAAAGTACATTTTTTTAAAAGTTTACGACACTGACTTCATAATGATTTACAAGACAATAAATTACTCGTCCGTTAACACATAGTCTACGGTATGTAGAACCCAGTGTCATTCAGAAGTCGACTCTCCTACTGACATAGTACCGTAAAGATGAAAAAAAAACCTACAAAGGAGGAGGAAGAGTAAAAATAAATCCCTGCAAAAGGAGGGTATCTTTGCCTCTAGAAATGTGATCACTCCCTTTGTTATTGTTGAACCTTTACAGTTCCCTTTGCTTTAAGAGGAAATCGAGTCATTGACTGAATAGTCTCAGACCGTAAGAACATCGAATATTATTTCCGTAGTGAAGGTCAATTCTAAACACCACAAGTAGCGACTGGAGTCTAAACTAGAAACTTTTTGTGCTGTATGCTGTTTACTTGAAACTGTCTTTATATAAATCACTGATCAAACGACTGTATGTGTCCATTCTCTCTCTTTTGACGGTCAAAAGTGTGTGTGTGTTCGATTAAACGTAGACCGAGAGGTGGGAGTCCTCGGCAGACATCCCGAATCAAGACTCGTCGTCCTCCTCAGGCCCCGCGTGGGTCGTAGGTACGGACACCTGGTCCGTGATAGACCTCGGTTGTGATACCCGGTCTTCTCAGACATGGAAGGAACAATTTTACGAGACAAACGTCGGTCACTCTATTTATAAATGAAGGGCATTGGAAATGAACACATTCTACTAAAATGAGTTCCCTACCCCTTTTTTTTTAGTCGAAAGGTCTTTATCTTCCAGAAAGATATTTTACAGGACTCAATTTATAAATTTTTTTTTGAGATATATTAATATAGAGTAGACAATAATCAATGTCCTAAGACAAATCAGTCATTTAGTACAGGCTAAGACTCTGGGGTACCTGATATCTGGTGGTCCGAGGAGACAAGTACCCTAAAGGGTCCGTTCTTATGATCTCACTCAACGGTAAAGGAAGAGGTCCCCTAGAAGGGTTGGGACCCTAACTTGGTCTCAGAGGATTCAACCGTCTCCTAAGAAACGACGACTCGGTGGTACCTTCGGGTATCAATCTCAGAATCGAGACCGATTTAAGGAAGGAAAGGACGAAGTACTCATAAATACTTTTTGGTAAATTGTTCGGACTTATGGACGTTTTACCATAGTTTATGTTTAGGTCATAAGCTTTCTGTCCTCGACCGTACATCGAGATTTGTCTCGGAATTAATGAACGAATCTCATTAATTACTTTTACTGACGTGAATTTGTATAAGTTTCTAAACCTTTGGTGAGTAAGGTTCACAGGAAGGTGTGTGTTTAGGTTTTATACTTAACATAAACTGCAGACTCCAGACGTCGGATCTGGTCAAAATTGGGTAACACCTTCTTGCGGTCCCGGCAGCTCACTAATTCCCGTGTTTTCTTTTTTATGAAGTTTTTTTTTTTTTCTTTTCTTTTTTATGAAGTCGTTTACATTGACTCATTTTTAAAGTACGTAAAAACGTCAAGGTTCATCGACTCATAATTTACTACCGGAAGAACTAGTCTCGTAAAGTACTGGTTAAATGTACACTAATTTGCCTAGACAGTCTACCAAACGTCTTATGTAAAAAGACCAAACCATTGTCTTCGTTGAGAAGAAAGACAAGGAGATTTTGGTTCTATAAGTTTTACATTGACCCCCTGGTCGTCGGGACTGTAACTCGATCACTCTTTACGTCCTAGAGTCGACGTGAGGTCTGGAAGACTTGGTCGGCGAGAGGTCCATTGAATGAGTGACACCACACTCTTCGTGGCTCGATTTTGTTCAGACGTATAGAATGCTTCCTCTCTACCCGAGAAAGTAAAAGTCTTGATTAATAATTTTAATTCAGTTTTTATAAAAAAATAAGATTTAAAAATTGAAAATGTATAAATTCAGTTGAGTTACTCATTTTGTAATCGTACTGAAATTAAAAAAAGATCTTTAATAGAGTATGTTAACCACTAAACAATTTTACCAGGGTTTGTTACACATTCATTTAGTACAATATCTTATTCTCCTATTAAGAACTAAGTTCTTTTTTAATAGTTACTGTCTAGATTGTCGATCAAAACAGATGACATTATAAAAAATTACCTGGTTCAAATAATAAAACGGGAATAAATAGTTTATGAAACACGGAACATACGCTGTAAAAGTCTTAAATACTTTTGTCGTAATGCGACATTTAATAGGTCTTTTTAAGATTTTTTCGAAACAAGTCTAGTTCTGATTGGAGACGACCTAACACCAACAGAAAGATCTTTAGGTTTTTTCAACTCCAAAAGAGTCAGAAATGATTCCTTCTCGTTAACGAGACAAATGAGAACTGTATTAGACGGAAGTGAAAGACTTTATTTGACTTTGAGGATTACTTATTATACGTACAAAGGACTTCTTGTATAATAGATTTATTATTAAATCTCGATACTATATTTTAAAATGACGGTTTAGTACTCCAGTCTAAATTAACCAAGTGAATGTATTCGGTTAATGTATAAAAGAGGAATTCAAATTTATAACATTATGTAGTAGAAGTTAGGAAATTTTTATTTAAGTAAAGTCCTTTTTTTTTAAATTTCCCGTTTATCACACCATATTCCCATTTCATTGAATCGAACTAATTTAACGAAGTCGAGAAGCATTCTACATGTAACTTTGTCTTACTCGTAGAGACTATTCTCAAGAAGAGTAGACGTTTGACAGGTATTTTTAGTGTAGAAAAGTAAAATATCTACGAATTTACTTGTAGTCAATTAATTTCCCTTTGATGGAATACGTTAATTTTAACAATTAGTCAATACGTTTTAATTGGTTGTCACCATATTTTTACGTATTTTCAGACAGGGAGAAAAATTGAGACATTCACTATACAAGGACTACTGTCCTACCTCTTTTACGTTTTCCTCTTTTCCCATTGGTATTCTTTCACAAATACACACACACACACACACACACTAAAAGAAGGGTTTTTATTCGTGTCAAAACTAATGTCAAGAAAGATGAGTTTTTGACAGTTGACGGACGACAGATTCAAGAGTTGAGATTACCGATTTTAAGAAGGTACTAAAACAGGGTTTGATACAATGGTCAACTTCCACTTTCACAGTCAACGAGTCAGTCTGAGAAACACTGGGGTATCTGACATCGGGGGGTCCGAGGAGACAGGTACCCTAAGAGGTCCGTTCTTATGACCTCACCCAACGGTAAGGGAAGAGGTCCCCTAGAGGGCTGGGTCCCTAACTTGGGTAAAGTGTGTGACTTCCGTCTACGAAATGGTAGACTCAATGGAGGGTGATTAGCGGTAGAAAAGAAGAACGAGGTCACTTTGGTTTGGTGAACAACAAACGGAATATATTGGACTCAAAAAGGAAAGGTACGAAAACAAGTGTGACAAAGATAACTGATCTGATAAGAGAGAGATTGTGGTAAAGTGGCATGGGGTGGGGGATAGTATTGGGGTCTGACCCTTTTAGGATGAGAAACAACTCTACGAATCTCGAAGGATATTGTCTCATGAGTTGATTGACGACATTTGTTATGTCTGGAAATGGTATATGTATCGTTCTTCAAGACTCTATCTTTTCTCGGTACACGAACGAAAGTCAGATGAAACGATAGAAATCGTACAACCGGTGACAAAACTCCGAACAAAGGAATATCAGTGTTCTCTCAACGGTGACGAGGTCCGTAGGGAAAGATCCAGTTGTCTCTCTTTGACTCTTTAAGGAGACATGAATCGTTTGGAGACGATTCCACGATTAACTTTTCTTAGTAGACACAAGTAAGAGATCGAAGTTTCTTCCGTTCTTTACATTCGTAGATGTCATCATGAAAATCGGAGTTTTTACCCTCTACGCGACATGATAGGTCCTCCTCCTACCCTGTCTACCCTGACCACTTGTTGTTAACGGAGATCAGGAGGCTTCAGGTCTAGATTATTGAGACTGTGGTACTTCGGGAGAGGTTCAGTAGGTGATTCAATGGAGAGGAAACCAAAATGTGTTGTGACACATCGAAAATATAAGTGTAAAATGAAACATAATAGACATGCGAACGGAGTAAAGGTGACACTCTTACGTAGTTAGGATAGAACAAGTAGAAAATAAGGGTATAGGAGACCGTATCAGGAACTGGGAATCTTTCACAATTTATTTATGAAGGACTTCTGGAGTGATTAAACTTGGTGTCAATCTACTCAGTGATCGATGTCCCCCTTTATTTTTTTCTGGATAGTATTGGAGGAGGTCCCCTTTTGTGTGTGTGTGTGTGTGGTGAATCTCGTAAATGGTGTAAACATTAATTATCTTTACAACGAAAAGTTATTCGGTTCATGTCTTCATTGTCTTTGTTTTAATTTTTATCTCTCTCCGACTGGAATAAGAGAGATGGTTATTTTATTTTTGTTCGTCTTTTTGTAGGACACGACAAAAGAGTTCTTACCGGGTGATCGAAGACCTACTTCCTCTGAGGGTTCCTAAGTAGGATCTCTCTAGGGTCTGAGTTGGTTAAATCTGGTTCTCCTAGTCCCGACGGATGGTCCCTGTCTCCTCGTTACTTGATCCTCATAGGACTCCCAAAGTATCTCGTTCCGAAGGTATAGTGACGACCTGAACTTTAGATCCTTGAACATTCTCTCTCTTTAAATGAAGATGACTCAAAAAACGGTGAGTGTTGATTTGGATTAGGTTTACTTTCGTAGGTGAGATGGGACCTCTGATACCATGACGCTCTCGGAAACCTCGACCAGTCCCGTAGATCTTCAGTAACGGTCGTCCTTTCAGGAGAACTCAATTCGGAGTTGGGTCGAACCTTGAGTCGAGTTGACCTTCTGCTAGGTTGTGATCAAGATAGGTCAGTTCATGGTAGTTGAGAGACGTGAGTCAAGAGAACCGTTTTGCAACCAACGGCTAACTCAAAGAGTTCGTTTTGTTTCCTGTGATTGATCCTAACAGTAGGATTAGTTTTAACGACTAACACAAATAAATTTACGGTAAAGAAGACGGTGTTTCAGTGTCTGGACTTAGTCTGGAAGGGTTACCTTTTCGTCGAATGGAGGTAGGTTCTCCATCTACTCTGTGTACCTTTTTGGACTGAATCACCAAGGAACGAAAAATAAATATAACGACATAGAAAATGATTTCTAATAGTTTGATTGTGACACCGTTGAGCGTGTTCGTTTTCTCAGTTGACTTGTCCTTCTTTTCAGTCAGATTTTCACGTAAAACATAAAATAAGATTTCTAGTCAAATTGACTTTTCAACAAAGAAACCTGGCTGTCTCAGTCAATTTTGTTCTTCGTCGACCAAACATGTACTTCTACGTCCATCGAACTTTTTATAGGGAAGTGTCGTGTACAGTCCCAAATACATTTGTCGTCTCCTTAGAGACTTCGACCCGGAACGACTCCTGTCACCCTAATTATGGGACCGTCTGTGTGTTCTTCCCGTCCTTACGAACAAGAGTCAAAGAGGTGGGTCTCCCGTAGACAGGTCGGTTCTAATTCGACTTTTTTGTACTGTCTAATAAGATTTAAGATTGTCCCCCACAAAGTGTTGGTTAGATTAAGTTTACTATTTGTATCTGGAGTCTGGTATATTAATTCCATTTTTGTAGGTTCTCTTCCGAACTTAACAGACTAAATAGATTGACCAGAATAGTATGACACAACAATACAATCAGTGAGTCAGCACAGGTTAAGAAACACTGAGATACCTGACCTCCGGTGCTCCGAGGAGACAGGTATCCTAAGAGGTCCGCTCTTATGACCTCACCAAATACTACGGGATAATATGACTATAAGTTTTGGTTCAAAGTGAACCACCTTTTGTCAAGGGGTTTTACCCACGTCGGTCAGCGTATTTTGACTAGTAAATTTCGGTGTTTCCTTTAGATACTTGGGTAAACCATGACTTTCATTTTATCATTATGATGGAAAGAATTTCTTTCATGACCCAAAAACAAAAAACAAAAATTTGATAACACTAAGAGAAAGGTAAACTCTAAACGTTTGACTTAAGAGTACAATGACAGAAGGTATATGTTATAGAATAAGTCCCGGAATATAAATGGTAAAGAAACGTGTGTAATGTATGATGACTTTACGTCACTGACACATAAATAGGAAATTGAAATCTTTTACTTTTGGATTCCTGAAACTTGGACTTTAATAAAACCACTGAATATATGTATTAGGAGATATGGTATGAGGAATTTCTCTTTGGACAAAATATATCAGAATTAAAGAGATTCTTACATATCGTGACACCAATAGTGCCATACACACCCTTCGTTATGTCGTGAAACCAATTCTCTGCCTGCGACCGACTCATCGTCAGGTGACATTGCCGTAGAAGAAGTAGGTACGGAGAAGTTACCTACAAATCCAACAAAGGTACAAAACGGATGACACTTGTCACGACGACACTCGTACATAGAACAACTTAATGTCAAAAGAAGCTCATATAAAGGTCCTCACCCTAACGACCTAGTACTACGTTTGACAATGTAAACCTGTTGTTATATAATGATAATGTTGTCTGTTGTTCCAGGTACTAAATCCTATTTGTGCCAAGATTACATAACGTGTCCCTTGATATAAGTCATAGGACACTATCCGGTATTCCCTTTTCTTATAATTTTTTACGTATGTGCACATATTGAGTCCGTGGTTCGACATGTCGTCTCTAACCGTGTTGTGACGTTTAGTTGATCTGAAGTTATTTTTTGTGTATTTTAAACATTTTTCACCTGAAACTTAGGTCTAAGTTTAAGATCCTAGGACCGAAGTTTAGGATTGAGATGGTGAATTCGATACACTTGTCACTCGTCCAATAAAATGAAGGTTACATGGAACCAAAGGAGTAGTTAATTTCTCAGGGATGGTGTGGTAGGGTGACCCGAAGGGACCACCGAGTCGTCATTTCTTAGGTGGACGGTTACGTTCTCTGTACCCAAGCTGCGGACCCAACCCTTCTAGGGGACCTCCTCCTTCCCTGTTGGGTGAGGTCATAAAGACGGACTCTTTAGAGTACCCGTTTCCTTCGACCACCCGATGTCAGTTACCCCAACGGTCTCCTCAACCTGTACTGAATCGTTGATTTGTTGTTGTGACAGGGTAATTCTCCAGTTCTATTAAATTACAATTATGTCATGAACCGTGGTCTCGTGAAGGAATATATTATGTTTTATAGAGACGTCACCTGTCATTTTTCGATTAAATTTTGAGACATACACTGGTTGAGGGAGATTCCTGATAATCTTGTATTATGGTGGGTTGTAAATTGAACTGCTCGGTCTCAATTTAAAAATTCTGACTTCTAAACAAGTCCGTCAGAGAGACCACTGGAGGAAAGAGTGACTAGTGTTTAGTTTCCTATCTTTTCTTCTTCTTTCCTGTCTCATACTTCACTCAGTCAGAGGGGGTAAGTAAGTAAGTTTCCAGCTTTGGTCGACCGGGGTCCTTGACTGGGTGGTCATCACCGTGGGAGAATTCTTGACTGGTCCCGTTGAAAAAGAAAAGTTAAACATTCAACTTTTGCCTATATTTCATGGTAGAATTGATGACTTTATCGGTGCACAGAGAGTAGAGAGGGATGTAATAACGATCTATTCAGAAGGATTTCGTTTCTCCATTCTCAGACTGAGGTAAAGACGATAAAGTAGAGATTCTGAAAGTTCGGGGTTAAGGGGGAGAAAGAAACTACGGAGTGTAGACCCTTTTGATCATTCTTCATACATTACATATATTTAAGTTCAACGATGATTATATTATAACGTACAGTTGATATGGAGGCGATTCTTTCGAATTCCCGGTTTCTACGGTAACGAGAAAACCTATTGACGTTTTACCTGGTTGGTCCTGATACCCAAGATAACTCACGTCTCTAAATGGTTGTACGGTTTCTCAGTAAAGTTTTGACGGAATTCGGGTCACAGAGAAGTGGGTCATTTCGTTGTCAATTGGTACCTTCGGGGATTTGGACTCAGACCTGAGAGATATCCTTCTTTGTATTTATACTGGTTTCATTTCTCTTGGGAAGTTTCATATAGGTCATTGGTGGTTCATCTCCATAGCCCCTGAAACAATACCCCCTTCTTAGTCTTTAATTTGTCTCAAGACGTTAAACTAGGTTGGTATTTAGGTTTTATATGATTTTATTAAAGATCTTGTCTCTTGTCTAACAGAAAACACGGAGACGTTGTAACGAAGATTTAATTACAATTGTAGTCGACTCTACATGCGTAACCGGAAATTTCTGGTTTATGACCACGGGTTCAATGTTAATGTCGACATTATGTAAGTTTGTTCTATGAGGGGATCCTTATTTAGATAGATTCCTCCGTTTTTAAACAACAAACTTTTAACATTCTAAAACTACTTTCTTTGCCTGTCACTGTGTCTATCTTTCTACATGGTACAAGAACCTGACCTTCTTAGTTATAACAATTTTACTGGTATGATGGGTTCCGTCAGATATTATTATTATATTAGCGATTCAGCACAGACTGAGAACCTTGGGGTACCTGACGTTGGACGGTCCGATGAGACAGGTACCCTAAGAGGTCCGTTCTTATGACCTCACCCAACGGTAGGGGAGGAGGTCCCCTAGAAGGGTTGGGTCCATAGCTTGGGTCTAGAGGGTGTGACCTCCGCCTAAGAAATGGTCGACTTTCGGTGGTCCCGTCCGTCAGATATCTAAGTTACGTTTGGAATGGGTTAATAGTTACCGTAAAAAGTGTCTTGACTTTGGTAAAAAAAAATTAAACATACTTTGTGCTTTCTGGGATAAAGAAACTTATCGGTCTCCTTAACACTCTTTTTTCTTGTCTCGGTCTACTTAGTGTGAGGGATTGACGTCTAATATGATGTTTCGATGTAAGTAGTTTTGTTATACCATGGTCGTGTTGCTTATCTATGGATCTAATTGTCTTGTCCGATCTTTCGGGTCTTTATTTGTGTGTGCCAGTTAATTAGATAACGTTTCGTTCTTATATGTTCTCTATTTTCTATCAGAAACCCCCTGAAGGGACCACTAGGTCACCGATTCTGAATTGGAAGGTCACGTCCTTCACACTCAGACTAGGGATCAACACCTCGATTCTGGGGTGTACGGAACACCGGTTTTTGTTTTTTTGTTTTGTTTTGTTTTTTGTATTTTGTCTTCGTTATAACATTGTCTAAGTTATTTCTTAAATTTTTACTAGGTGTAGGTTTTTCTGCACACACACACAATCGACGGGTCAGTAGACTGAGAAACGTTGGGGTATCTGGCATCGGGCAGTCCGAGGAGACAGGTACCTTAAGAAGTCCGTTCTTATGACCTCACCCATCGGCAAGGGAAAAGGTCCCCTAAAAAAGACTGGGTTCCTAGTTTGGACCTAGAGGGTGTAAAGTCCGTCTAAAAGAAATGGTAGACTCGGTCGTCCCTTCGGGGAGGTTTTTCTGTCAGACTAGCTATTCCCCCTGACCCTTTTGACCCGTTGGTGTACACTTCGTTACTAAATCTTGTAAGAGAATATGGCATGTGTTTTTATTTAAGTTTTACCTAATTTCTTGATTGACACTCTGGTCTAAGGTATTTTGAAGATCTCCTTTTTTATCCGTCCTGTGAGAACTCCGCATTTAGCGTGGCTGTAAAAAAATCTAGGTAGAGTATCTCATTACCTTTGTTTTTGTTTACCATGGATCAATTCGAATTTTCGAAAACGTGTCGTTTCCTTTGGTATTTGTTTTTCTGTTGGATGTCTTACCCTCTTCTATAAACGTTTACAACACTGACTGTTCCCTAATTAAACGTTTTATATGTTTATCGAGTATGTCGAGTTATAATTTTTTTGTTGGGTTCACTTTTTACCCGTATTCTGGATTTGTCGATAAAGAGGTTTCTTCTGTATATCTACCGGTGGTCGTACACTTTTCTACGAGTCGTAGTGATTAATAATCTCTTTACTTTTAGTTTTGGTTTTTCTATAGTGGAGTGTGGTCCACTCTATTGGGTGTGGACAGTCTTACCAGTAGTAGTTTTTTAGATGTTTATTTTAAGACCTCTCCCACACCTCTTTTCCCTGGAAGGATGTGACAAGGACCCTTACATTTGACTGAGTCGATGATACCTCTTACCATACCTCCCGAATCTCTTGATTTTTACCTCGATGGTATACTAAGACGTTAGGGTAAGGACCCGTACATAGACCTCTTTTGAATTAAACTTACCTATGTACGTAAGGTTACAAGTTACGTCGTGATATGTTGTCGGTTCTGTACTTTCATTGGATTTACAGACAGTTGACCATTTACCTATTTCTAAACCATGTATATATGTCACCTTATAAACAGGAACTTTTCTTCCTTTATTACGGTAAACGTCGTTGTATCTACCCGGACCTTTAGTAGTATATTCACTTCTTCAGTCTGTTTCTGTTCATGATAAACTATAGTGAATATACACCTTAGATTTTTTTTGTATCTTTACTTTAATAAATACTTTGTCTTTACCTGAGTATCCGTCTTTTGTTTGGATACCAATGGTTTCACGTTTCTCACCCCTCTCGGTGACCGACGGACCTCTCCCTCCCTTTCTCTCTCTCTCACTCACACTCACACACACACACACACACACACACACACACACACACACACTCTCTCTCTCTCTCTCTAGTGAGTCCTACTTGACCCTTTTCCCTTAAGTAAATAAACAGATACTATTTCAGTGGTATTTTGGACTACCTCGGTAGATCGTTCGACGACGATAGGTGAGGGATTGGTTCAGTTGGATGTAGTTCCTACTCCGAGTTCCTAATTATGTTGACCGGTTTGATGTACGTCACTACTTTTTAGGAACTAGTTATTAACCAAGTCACATGTACAAAACGAAACAAAACAAAAATTGTTTTAGAACTCCGTTATGGTTAATAGACAGGTAAATCAGACTGGTCACCGTTGTTGAGGAATAGGTTCCGACAGTGGAAACCCGATTTCGTGATACCCTAACTGACGGGACCTCTATGGATTCTATTTTTAGTTCCGAACTAAAAATAATTAAACAAACGGGTGTAATCCAAAAAGGTATGATTCCAGTTTTAATTTCCGGAGGAGTTTTGTAAGGAATAGGGAAAGTCTCAAGGTCTGTAATGACTACTACTGGTACCGAACGTAAAGTGAAGAGTTTTGTATATGGTCTTTGAGATCTTACTCTGTAAGTCACTTTGAAGGTGGAGGGATTACCGGTGTACGGGATTTGAAATCTTTCCGTATTGTCGAAAGAATTTGTTCAGGTTGTAGTTAATTTACTCTGTGTCGTGTAGTAGTCAGTTTGTAATCACCACTGAATATTAACTCAGACTGAAGTGGGTACTACAGACTCATGACTGTCGAAAGTTCGGGTAGGGGAGGAGGTGAAAGACGGGGTACGACCCCGTTTGGGTATTCCACCGGGTACTCGAAGTAGGAAACCGTGGGCCACCCGTCAATTTTATCACTTTTGGGGTTGAGTGAGACCAGGATGGGAGATCAGTGTCACTTTTTGTGTCGGTTCTGAACGGGAGGGTCTTTTAGGGCATACTCTCATTATTTGTAAAAAGCAAGGGAGGACTACGTGGACACCACAGTCGTCCGAACTAGTGGGTTTGAATAAACCCCTCCGTCACACCTACAGTAGGGACTCCCTTGTCAGTCTAGATACGTATAGTGAAGGGACGAGTTTCTGGAGACTATGGAGAGGTGACAGGTGACTTAATTTACCTTTGATAACTGGTATTGACGAAGGGTTCACCGTGATCATTTCTTGGGCGGACGGTTACGTCCTCTGTATTCTCTGCGTCCAAACTAGGGACCCAGTCTTTCTAGGGGACCTCCACCCGTACCGTTGGGTGAACTCATAAGAACGGACCTTTTTAGGGTGCCTGTCTCCTCGGACCACCCGATGTCAGGTATCCCAACGTCTCTCAGTCTGTGCTGCCTTCGTCCAATCGTACGTACGGGTGTACGTGTCTATATAGAAAGATGATCGTGAAAGGTGAAAAGAGGACCTATTTGTAGTGCGCAGTTTACGATAACAAGGATCTTGTGCGAGCCAGGAATCAGTGGAAGTAAGGGAAACGAATACGAGACTGGGCTCAAAAGAGAAGATGGGTGACAGAGGTAAACCAAGAAGAAGTTCAAGTAGAATTTCTAAATTCCTAAACGGTTAGGAGGTACTTGTAAAGAGACTTAGAAGGTTAATCTATTCGAGAGAGGGACGAAACTCGAAGTATAGTGTGCCAAATTTATAGACCGTCACGAAATAGTATAAGACGGGATATTGTTTCAGTAAGTGTAGAATAACGAGGATTTCCAGTCCGTAACTGTCGTGTACAGGACCTTTGTCTGGTTTTTCTTTTTTTTTTTAGGGCGTAGACTAAGAACGATGGATCAACAGGAACCCGTTCAGTGGATCGTAGAGGTTCGGACAAATGAGAAGGTTACTCTCATTCTAGAATATACACTTCCCAAACGGATCATAGACTAAGTATGATTCGTGGGTTATTTTACAACCGTTAATAGTAATAAATAGGAGAGGTGACCTAGTCTTCGTTAAAATAAAGTCTTTAAGTAAAAAATGAGATTACGTTGTTGCAAACGAAATATCTTTCGTGACTTATTTATAGACTCACTTGACTTATTTACCAAGTATCCTGAAGTCACTTTAAAATTTCGTTAAATTGGTATTCTAATCGTGTTAATTTAGTACACGTGCTTAGATTAAGATTCTTGTGTGTTTAGTGGTTTTTTCTCTCTTAAGTCCTTTTGTCCAAACAGAAGATTTTGGACGAACGATTGAATATTGATTGAAAAGTCTGTAAGGAGGTGTGGGGTATGGTGGAGAGGGTTGGGACGTTGTGTGTGTACGTGTGTGTGTGTGTGGTTACTCAATAAAGTAATCGATAGAAGATTAAGACTATAAAATTGTCTCGTCTGTAAAAACCTAATTTTTGTCACTGTTTAATTTGTCAAATTTGAAAGATAGACAAGTTTTAGAACAGGTGTCTAGTAAGTCGTGAGATATGCTTTAGACTATACTTTGAGAATTTTATATGTTACTTGTTACGATAAGATGTAAATTATAAGAGTTTTTCAGAAGTTTTTATAAAAATCTCAATTTTTTTTTTCTGACGGTAGAAACCGTCACTTAGAGTAAGTTCCTAGATGAAATTCTCTTTTTACCCTCTACATAATATCATCTTTGTGTCCACCCAAGTTGTCACGAATAATCTTGTAATCGTTCTTTGTAGGAGAAACACATTTTATGGACTAACAGACATCATGAAATTTGATAATTTTATCATAAATTACTATCACCCCTTACGAGTATTGTAACATTTACTTTTCTGTTCCATATTGTATTATGTTTGTCTTCCACCAAATTAGCTATAATTCCACGAAAAGGGAATCATTATCCTAATAAGTACCACAAACAGGGGGACACAAAAATTTATTAGACGTTCTTCGTACTCAATTAAAATTTTACAGGAAATATACAAATTATCGTTACACAAACGGTACTAGATATTCTTATTGATGTCTCCCTAAAGCGACCACCAGGTCACCAATTCTGAGACATGAAGGTTACGTGCCCCGCATTCGCGTTCAAGCTAGGGATGAACCTCTTGATTCTAAAGGATACGACGCACCACGTCGGTTTTTTATTTATTTTTATTGATGTCTTACACAGATTGACTTTCTCATTTCAGTAGGAGCTTATGTAAATTGATCGACATGACAGTATTTGAGTCTCTTCGACGTAGTGTGCGTCTTTCCATGTAGACAATTGACTGGCTGGATCACAAGGTCAGTCGCGTCAAGAGATGCCACGGTTCAGCAGTGGAACCTTACAATGCATCGAGCCAAGAGAAACTCCTTCCCTCTGTTTCAACATGTTTTTACTGATGTCCCCAAGTCCCATCCCCTCTTGATATTTGAAGGTGAAATTTTTTCGGAGAGAACCATTGTAGAAGTTCGGGACCTTTTGTATAAGAGTTTATAAACGAAAAAGTGTTTTTCATAATATCAACCAGTATATAATTCGAGACCGAAGGAATTTTCGTTTACATGGGAATATAAGTGGTGGAAGCTTACCCTTGGTCGTCATTTAGGATAATAGCCTTTTACAGTCGATTTGTATTTAACGTAAAGACAAAAATAGTTGTAAAGGTATGTCCAAACACTATACCATTAGTACTAGAGTTTAGAATGTGACACAAAAGTAAAAGTCATCAGTTCGTTTGGATTGCTTGAAGGTACATTGTGCAATTTTCCGTGGCTGCTATCTAAAAAGAGTTTTAAGTGTATCTACTCCTTCAGAAACACTAGACACTGTACTATGATGTTCCACGCCTACATCTCCAACAGTACTCCAGTCAGGACATATATATTTCTGTTACTTGAACCGCATAGTCGTCGTCCCGACCGTCCTAAACCGGGCAGTCAGGTGACCAAAAGGTCCCACCACTACCTAAACGTAACTAAACCTAAGGCAAACCAGAGTCAAGAGTCTCTTTCCTTCCGTCGGACGTGGACCTCGACCACGCCCGGACCTCTCGCCTCGTACGTTTCGACAGAGTGGACCACTAACTCACTGAAGTGCCGGCACTTGAACCAGAATAAACAAACAACAAGAGTGGTCGACTCGATTGAGTAGAAAATTCTATCTTAATGTCTCCGATCATGTCGAAAGGTTTCAAAAGAAAAAGTGAAGGGTTCTTTATGGTGGTAATTTAAAGACTTTATGAAGGATAATATACTACCTGAGGATACTCGAGTCTCCTCGAAATGTCATTATTCTAAAGGATACTGGTTTAATAAAGTTTGTATAAATTCGTATGAGTCCCCAGACTTACAGAAAAAGTAGTGTCCCCTGACCTTAGTTTAGGGAATACTAATATGTCATCTTCACTGTTTATCTAAGTTCCCTAATCTAGACTATCTCACGAACTCCTTGGTAAACACTGTAACATGTCCTTCACTGCTGGTTTTGGTAGGGTGTCTTTGTCTTTACGTTTTTTCCGTTTTACCAACAGACTCCTCCGGAATACTTATCGGCTCTTTTCTTCCCTGTACTTTCCGTTTCCTCTTTTCATTTCTATATGGGTAGACTTACGTCTCAAGGTTTCTTGTCGTTCCTCTCTATTCTTACGGAAGGAATCGCTAGTTACGGTTCTTTATCTCCTTTTGTTATCTTACCCTTTCTGATCTCTAGAGAAGTTCTTTTAATCTCTATGGTTCCCTTGTAAAGTACGTTTTTACCCGTTTTATGTCCTGTCTTTACCATACCTGGATTGTCTTCGTTTTCTATAATTCTTCTCCACCGTTCTTATGTCTCTTCTTGATATATTTTCTCTCGAATTACCGGGTCTATTGGTGTTATTACAGTAGTGAGTGTATCTCGGTCTGTAGGACCTCACTCTTCAGTTCACCCGGAATCCTTCGTAGTGATACTTGTTTCGACCACTTCCACTACTTTGAAGTCGAGTCGATAAAGTTTAGGATCTTCTACTACGACACTTTCACGACGTGAGTTATATGATCGGTTAAACCTTTTGAGTCACACCGGTGTCCTGACCTTCTCCAGTCAAAAGTAAGGTTAGGGTTTCTTTCCGTTACGGTTTCTTACGAGTTTGATGGTGTGTTAACATGAGTAGATTGTACGATTACGAGTTTTAAGAGGTTCGATTCCGAAGTTGTCATACACTTGGCTCTTGAAGGTCTACAAGTCCGACCTAAATCTTTTCCGTCTCCTTGGTCTCTAGTTTAACAGTTGTAGGAGACCTAGTAATTTTTTTCGTTCTCTTAAGGTCTTTTGGTCGACGAAGTAACTGATACGATTTCGGAAACTGACACACCTAGTGTTGTTTGTCACCTTTTAAGAAGTTTTTTGCCCTTATGGTCTAGTGGAATGGACGGAGGATTCTTTAGACATACGTCCAGTTCTTCGTTGTCTTGACCTGTACCTTGTTGTCTGACCAAGTTTTAACCCTTTCCCCATGCAGTTCCGACACATGACAGTGGGACGAATAAATTGAAGATACGTCTCATGTAGTACGCTTTACGGCCCGACCTACTTCGTGTCCGGTCTTAGTTCTAACCGTCCTCTTTATAGTTATCAGAGTCTATACGTGGGAATACCGTCTTTCACTTTTCCTTGATTTCTCAGAGAACTTTCACTTTCTTCTCTCACTTTTTGGACCGGATTTTGAGTTGTAAGTTTTTTGATGCTAGTGTCGTGGGTCAGGGTAGTGAAGTACCGTTTATCTACCCCCTTTTCATCTTCGTCACTACTTAAAATAGAAGAACCGGAGGTTTTAACGACTCCTACCATTGACGACGGTACTTTAACTTGCTCGAACGAGGAACCTTCCTTTCGATACTGATCGGATCTATCACACAATTTTTCGTCTCTACAGTGAAACGGTTGTTTCCAGACATCTCAATTTCGATACCTAAAAGAGCATCAGTACATACCTACACTCTCAACCTGGTATTTCTTCCGACTCATGGTTTCTTGACTACGAAAACTTGACACTACAATCTCTTCTGAGAACTCTCAGGAAACCTCAGAGTTGGGATTTCCTTTAGTTGGGACTTATAAGTGACATTTCTGACTACCACTTCGACTTCGAGATTATGAAACCGGTGGACTAGGTTTCTCGATTGAGTAGTCATTTCTGGGACTAAGACCTTTTCTGACTTCCGTCCTCTTCCCCTGCTGTCTCCTTCTCTACCAACCTACCGTAGTAAATGAGTTACCTGTACTCAAACTCGTTCAAGACCCTCTACCACTTCCTGTCCTTACGGACCGTACGACGTCAGGTACCCCCGAGTTTCTCGACCTGTACTGACTCGCTTACTTGTTGTTGTTATCCCCAGACTTTAAGTAAAAAAAAATTGTGTGACTTTCAATTTAAATTTGTTTATATCACTTACAAACTCACGTTTCATTTTTGTTATTTTGTTTAAGTGTAGTTAACGGAAAAACTTTTAATCTGTACTCCTAAAGTTTCCAGAGTTCCATCCATTAATTGTTATCGTAGTACACCAGTATTTTCCTGACCTTCCCCTCCTACCTTGGATTCTGGATCAGGACCAACAACGACATATTGTCGTCCAGTGTTGATAATTCTAAAAGTAAACATCCCATCTTACTCTTAGACCCGAACTGTGTAAATTCTCGGGTAGGTCAAAATTTTATCACTCTTAAGACTAAGAACAATTTTTATGTATTTAATATATGATTTATAAAAAATTTAGATCTAAAAAAACAAATTGAGTACCGTTTCAATCTCGACGTTTTTACAAAATTCCATTCTCTACTGGAGAAAATTCCGTTCTCTCTCATTGTACCTTTGAATGTAATGGTATACATTTTATCTATCGGTTAAACGACATACAGAGTCCTTTGAGTTTGTCCCCGAAACACAGTTGGATCTCCTCACCCTACCCCTCCCCCTACCTTCGTTCCAAGTTTTCTCTCCCCTATGGACATATGGACACCGACTAAGTACAACTCCAGACTGTCTTTTGTTGTTTTAAGAACTTCATTAATAGGAAGTTATTTTTTATTTAAAATTTTTTTGATTTTTTTTTTTTTTTCCATTTTGTGTTGTATTTTGGTCGGACACAAAAATTAGTTTGTCAAGATCCTTACTTTGTATAGACATGTTTTGTGGGAGTTCCTCGACAAAAAGAGGAAGATTTTGTGTCCTAGTGGACCTGTTATGTCTTATATAAAAGAATTTGATAAAGTTCGTGTCGTGACGTCTCAATGACTTTCTAAATTTTTCCTGTAGTAGCTCCAGATAAGGTATATGTTAGATCTTTAGAGTAAAGGAAGAAGGGAGAGGAAATGATACTTTTTAGGAACGGGTTCACATTTTCACTTTGAACTTAGAGTAGACTTTTTACAGAGAGAAGTGAAATCCCACGACGAGAGACTTCCTACCTACTGACTTACCTAAAACCTCGTCCTTCTTTCGTGCCCGGTTTGACCAAAATTGGAACGTTTGGTCGTGTCTACTATCGTTTCGAAGGGTTTGATCTCGACGTTTCGGAGACTACAGGAGTTCATTCATTCGGGGTGTAAACCTTGTGTTCAGATTCTACTACTCTACCAACCTACCGTAGTGGCTGAGCTGTCTGTACTCAAACACGTTTGAGGCCTCAACCACTACCTGTCCCTTCGGACCGCACGACGTCAGGTACCCCAGTGTTTCTCAACCGTTGACTTTACTTACTGTCTTAGGGATTCCTTTGTTACTGTCAAGTGAACCCTAGAAGAAAAAAAAGGGATGGGTGAAATCAATTCTGTCTTTTGTTTCGACATTGAATAAAGACTAAGATATAACTCCACTGGTATTAGGTGTAAACGAGGGTTAATTCCATTAAAATTTCCTAAATGGTAAATAAAGTTGGTTAGAAAAGAGATAGAGATCCCCCCTTTTTTAGAATAGATGATAGTCAGAAAGTTAAATTCGTCGAGCAGACAGAAATTTTAAAAATAAATTACACGAAGTTTCTGAGGAGTGAAACATTCTTTTTCGATAGTCAACTTTCCATATTTACACGGATCACCCAGTGATAATTTAGTGTACCCCTTCGTTTTAACTACTATTTACATAATTACAACGTTTGACTTAATCAGGTAACTTTCCCCCCTCAATGTTAAGTCCCAGTTCCACATAATCGGATTTAAGAACGGTGAAATTTAACTTTAAATAACCTGTAAAATTATTGGAAAATTTAACTCCCTAAATAGTTCACGAATGTAAAAATTCATAAAAAGATTGAAAGGAGTTTACTTTGACCGTTTCTTTTTTCCCACAAAAGACGACTTTGGAAACGACTCATTGTCTTACATAGTGGTTCGTTTTATTTAAAGTTTTTACCTAATGAACATCCAAAGATCCTAACTATTACGTATTACTATGGTTCTTTATCACAAATTTTGTTCATGTGAAGTTCACTGCTATGACAGTAAAAGAAAAACGGATAAGTCAATAGGAATGACTTAAAGACGTCGTGAATAGACGGTTCCTTAAGTCTTACGTAATCTTTGAATACGACACGACACGAATCGCCGAGTCAACACAGACCGAGAAACGCTAGGGCACCTGACATCGGGCGGTCCGAGGAGACAGGTACCCTAAGAGGTCCGTTCTAATGACCTCACCCAACGGTAAAGGAAGAGGTCCCCTAGAAGGGTTGGGTCCCTAGCTTGGGTCTAGAAGGTGTGACGTCCGTCTAAGAAATGGTCGACGTGATGGTCTCTTCGGGATGTTCGAAGATCTGAATCTCATAATATTGGTATGTTATCTTAACAAAAGTTTGTCATTGTAAAAAATGGAATTCTTACACATAGTGGTACATAACCCCTTATCATTCGTCACTATACTATAATTTAACCCTTCAAATATGTTTCCTTCTTCGTTCTTTAGTTTGAAGTTTTTTCGGTAGTGAATTGTCCGATTTTTGAGTCGAAGTGACATGGTGTCTAAGACGAAGTCACTCAACTATTACTCTTTTAGATCTGATTGGATAGATGACGAAAGGACCTAGGATTTCCAGTCAAAATTGACAATCTGAAAGTGTACTACTTTATTAAGAAGACTTGTCTCTGAGATATTTATAATGTTAAACAACAAAACATGTTATAGTCGTCTGAATGGTTACTTTCAGGTAACCGTCAAATAAGGATTCTACCACACGAAAATAAATAATCTATAAAAACTATTAACCGTAGTAGAAATCCTTTATTACCGTCGACCGGTCAAATACTTAAGGACCACTTGTAAATTTTACAAATTACCTTATAATTCATGGTATATAAATTGGAAAAAAATCCATTAATATCCTAGATTTCATATTGGGGTTTTATTACTTATGATAAAGTATTTTACTCGGAATCTTTTGAATTATATCAATTTTAATTTTATAGTATAGACAGATTAGATTAGATTTGTTCGTTGTTTAAATCTATAAAAATCGAGATAAAACTTTTGCAGACTCAAATTGAGTTTCTCCCGTTTACAAAGATAAGATAAGATTTTTTTGTAAAGATGTTGATTTCATGATGGATTAGGATAAAGTAAATATTTTTATACCTTTGTTTAAAATAAAGTTTATATTTTGAGAGATATTGTATTAGTAAAATTTCCCTTTCTTCCCGGGATTCTGAATGACTATGTTTAAATGGATGTGAAATTTAATTTATTATTATCGATTTAATTCTAGTGACATATATTCTCCAATCTCTAATTACCTTAAATGAGAATTCGAATTAACCGTTTACTATTTGACTTTTTTTTTCTTTAAGAACGGATAGCAACTGTTATGGTGAAGTAATTGGTTAACGAAAATAAATGGCAATTTACACTAAGTAAGAAGTATTTCCACATATACGATTGTGACTTAAATCGAATCGTTTTACAGGGGTTTAAGAATTTATGACTTAACTTGTATTCTTTGACTAACTCTGTGAACAAATATCTGTCAATCAAGACCAATAAAGGAGTTTAAGTATAGTATGGTACTGTTAAAAAAATTCGTGTAATCGTCCCAGAGACTATTAGTTTGGTAGTTGGGACATACAAGGTAAAATACGTAAATTTTTTTATATAAGAGTCCTTTTAGATTCAAGGTTAAATGTAATACTATAGTCCTTAAATAAATAAAAATTTAGAAAATAAAATCTTATGACAGAATTCTGTGAAGTGAAAGTATGTAAATAAACGTAATATAAACAAAGTGTGAGACGGGATTTTTAGGTGTCTTGTTAAAAGATACCTCCCAAAATAATACATTGATTAAAACAAGACAGGATTGAATTAGTCGGATCCTTTTTGGAGTTTTACACTTGACAAACAGAATGTCTTTAGAAGGAAGAATGGTTGAAATATTACGAAAATGTTTTGACAAATTACTTATCGTAATTGAAAGTGTACTTATAAGTTGAAGAGATACATTTAGCACTTTCCTAGGTGGTAGAGTTTAGATAGAGGTTTCGGATAGACATATTTTGTGACGAGGACAAAGTAAGAGTCGATATTGATTGTCGAATTAATAGTCGTCTCGGTTTTGGTAAGTCATAGTGACGGGGATTAGGTAAAAAGTTTATCGTTTGAACTTGTGTCGACATTAAGAAAATTCTTAGAAATAACTTAAAAAAAAATTGTTAAATCAAACAACCGAGAGCTACGTCAAATATTTTCTTGAAGTCGTATCAAAGTATATTTGACGTTAGTTTTTTCATTGAACAGTTCTTCAATAGACTTCAACGTTCAATAAAAAACTTTATACGTCTTGTCATTTTACATTCGTACGAGAGCCTACGTCCCCGAGGACACCTGATACCTCAATGAGACTTCTCGAACGATTCCAGACGTCCGTCAAATACTTTACGTTAGTAAGAGAGGTGTTAAAGCCATGTACTCTTATTTTGACTATAAATACTTTATTCAGAAAAAGAGTTTTTTCAACTCCGTCGAAAACAACTTACGATAGTCACTCTCATGTGAACGATGTGGAACTTGACATGATTCTCTTTTTGTCGGTCCTCCGGTACAAGTACGACTTTGAACTTTTGTAGGGAGGTGTGTACAACTCAAGGTTCTTCCTTCTCCTATTTTGTGATACGTGTCAACAAGTAGCAGGGTGTCATTGTCTTGTGTGGTTCTTTGAAATGTCTTCCCTCGTTTAAGGGAAGCGACGAAAGTCAGTTCCAGTGACCGCCGATGTCACCTCCCACCTCCACTTCGTTCGGATCCTGCCCTATTTCGACTTCAGATGTAGAGTACGTCTCAACAGGACCAAGACAGGAGTGCGCGAAGAGTCTGTAGGCTTAAGCTCGACTCCAAACAATTGGACCCCAGGCGTAACTAAAGCATAGACATTACTATGGGAAGGTACACTAGGGATGTCCGTAGAGACTACAATACGTAGGTGAAGAAATAGGGAAATGCCAAGTTTATGTCTTGGTCCTCCTTCTACCGCGGATAGTCCCGATTTTGTTATGGGTCCTTGTGTATCCTGCAGACGTCCCTACCGCCCTCCTATCCCAGTGTCAGGTCCAGCCTCGACAACTCAAGGTTCTCCTGAGCTACGGAGTAAAAGAGGCCCTTGCGTGTCCACTCGGACGGAAACGGGACGTGATAGAGCCAGAGGAACTCGGTCCGGTGGTACAGGTGGTACACCGTCAGTGTCTGGGTCCCTAACAGCAGCTCCTTCTGGGCCTGCACCCCGTCCGAAACGTCGAGCCGGTCCCACGGCAACGCGTCCTGGAACTCCCGCAACAGGAGGTCCGCGTCCGAAAGCTCCACGCAGTCCAAGGCCTTCCTGTGCACCCAGTCCGGGTGGTCGCTCAACAACGCGTCCAGGTCCACGGCCTCCGGCCCGTCTACCCGGTCCTGCAGCGCCCCGTCCATCTCCTCGACCAACGACCGGTCGAGGTCCGCCGCCTCGGGGGCGTCGCGCACCGGTCGAGCGTCCCGGCGGCGGTGGTAGGGGAGGTCCGAGTCCAAGACGGCGAGCCGGCGCCCCTCGAGCTCCGCCAAGTTCTACTCGAGGCGGTCCCCCGACCCCCGGTGCTGCGACCGCAACGACGGGCTCTTCCGCTTCCCCGACTCCAGCCGGTCGCCCAACACCGACTCCAGTTCGACCGCGTCCGGCCCGTCCACGAGCTTCCGCGGCCGCAGGTGGAGGAAGTCCGCCAACGGCGACTCCAACTCGCGCCGGTCCAGCCGGTCGCCGCCGGCCGCCCGCTTCCGCGGCCGCCCGTCGTGCCGGTCGACCAACGGGCACTCCTTCTCCCACGCGTGCATCCCCCCGTCCAGCCGGCCGTGGAGCCAGTCCAACGCCAAGTGCGTGAACTGCCACGCGCGCCGGAGCCTCGTGAGTGTGCCGCGACCCGTAGCCGGGCCGTCGCGCCCGACCGGCCTGCGGCGCCCGCGGCCCTCGCTGCGGCTCCTCCACCTCCTCCTGCGGCTGCTCCCCTCCCTCCAGCTCCTCTGGGTCGGGTCCTCCTGGTCGCGGTCGGCGCGGTCGGCGTCGGCGGGCAGGGGCCGCCGCCCCGGGGCCCTCGTGGGGGGTCCGTAGCGCCGAGCCCACAGGGGCCTCGGCCCGACCCTGCGGCGGGCGAGGCTTCCAAGCCCTCTGCCCCGAGGCTTCCCGCGCCCGGCCGGCCTTCGAAGACCTCTTTTGAAAGGAGAGCACCCTCGCCTCCTCCCGGCGGCGGTTGCGGCGGCGGCGGCCTTGAACCGGTTGGGGGACCGGTGGCCCGCAGGGGGAGGGCCCCGGCTCAGGGGGCGGGGAAGGGAGGTCTTTCATGCGTGCCGGCCAGCCCTGCGAGCCGAGGCGCGAGGAGGAGGGCGAGAGCAACGCCGGCGGCGGGGGCCCACCGTGGAGGGCGGAGAAAACAACCGCGGAGGGCGTCCTAGGCGACGCGCTGGACCCTGTTCGCCTTCTGTTCGCACTCCGCACCACCGCGGGCGCCGAGGGGCTCCCGTCCTTAGCGGCGGCGCTCGGTTCGGCTGGGGTGGCCCATGGGCTCTGGAGGGAGGCTTTCGGGCAGGCCCGGAGCGGAGGAGGTCGCGGTGCGTGTAGGAATGGGTTCGTCTCCCCGTCCGCTGGGCTCCCCGCTTCGTGTCACAACGTCGCAGGGCTCGGGAGCGATATATATGGGAAGGGTCGAGGGCGGGAGGAGGAAAGGGGCTAGTCTGTAGGGGGCGCAGATTTGAAGAACGAATTAAGGGTCGCGGAGGGCTGATTTTGAAGAGGAAGGGTCGAGGAAGGGGGGTGGAGGAGGCGCCTGCTGGACGGAAGGCCCCAGAGGCGGGGGCGGGCCTGGAGAGGAGGTCCAGGTCCAAACCTGCGCTACCTTCAAAGTCCAATGTCCTCAGAAAACTACAGAAAGTCCTGGGACTGCCTAATCCACCTTTCGTGAGCCGACCGCGGGGGTCGGGCGCGGGGTCGGTCGGGGTAATCTGGGCTCCCGCAAGTTCAGTAGAGGTTTTCCCTCCGCACCCCCTCCGGCGTTTGTTTCGCCGCCACCCTGGGGGCCTGGCCGCGATCAGAGGACGGACTCCTACCCCTCCCCGGGGCCTCGGCGGGGGGTCCGAGAGCGGAAGAGGCGAACGAGGGGCCGCGAGTGGAGGCGTGAGCTCTATTGAGGGTCAGAGTGGTCTCAGCGTCGCTGAACGGGCAAGTCGCGACGTCCGCGGCTAAGAGGAGCGTGGGGTCGGGGACCGGGTTGGAGGCGTCGACCCTTTTTGGTTGGGCCCCCCGCCCCTCCCCCCCACGCCTCCCGGTCCCGACGGCCTCCTCGACGAGTCCGACGCGCCGCTCGGACTCGACGCGAGCCATCCCCCTACATTCCTTCCTCCGCTCCCCCCTAGATCTGGCGCGCGGAGGAGGACCACCTTTAACTGTTCCCTACACGGCCTTTTCCACTCCCTTAGGGAAAAAGAGGGGGAAAGGGACCCTAGGAAACCACCAAGGAGTAAAACGTATGACCCAAAATGGAACCTGACTTTGTTTTGGCGAGCACGTAGAGCACTTTAAGCGGGACTAGACCCGTGAATTTCGCCATTGGTCCATCTGTCTCCGTATTGTCTCGTCCTCTCATTTCTTTACTCGACGTTTACATGTCGCCGTCGTCCTTTTGCGGGTCGACGGACGTTCCCTCAAAGCCTTTCCGAGGGGTCGGTTCACTACGAAATCTGACGGTTGAAGCCTAAATCCACATTAATTAGGCAGGGGTGGACAGGGCGGGGGCAGTGGGGGCGTGAAGAGCCTATCAATGCCTTGAACACTTCCCTTCTCTCGGTTGAACTTCTTCTTCCCGCCCCCCTTCTACCCACCTCTTCTCTAAGTGAGAACTAAGTAATCAAAAGGACGAAGGGTTTAATTTTCGTCTCCCTTCTTTTGCCGGCGGTTTCGCAGGATCTTTGTTTTCTGTTTATCGCTCCTGCACTCAGTGGCCTTTCGCCTGGGCGGGGGGAGGGGTCTGCACCGTCGGCACACAGTCGCGTTCAGTCGACCCTCTCAAGCGTCCCATCCCCCACCCTCCGGCGGTCCCTCTTATCTTCAAACCATTGGGTTCAGACTGCGACGTCCTACGCGGTCCATCCGTTCCTCGTCTCTCCGATCCTAACCCCGTCCTCTGTCCCTTACGAACTAATGTCTGTCCTAAACAATGGGGCCTCTCCAAACCCCAGGACTTTCGAGATAAGAACAAGAGAGTTACTCACAGACAGAGAAAACAGGGCTTTTTTATTAAAGGGATTTTCTCACTCTTTCACGACCAATAAGTTTCAAGAAGTAAAATCTCTCTTTTACCGTTAATCTCTTTTGTCAACGTTTTTTTTATTCTAGACCATTATATTTTTCCTAGGTTATTCCTTACGACTTCAAACATGGATACCGTACCCGGACGGAAATCACACTTCCTTTCCAGGGTGAACCGTTCAGTGAAGAACTAATGAAAGCACCCTTCTTTATCTGACGTGGCGGTTGTCGTTCTTCCCGGGTCCACTATGGATCTCCCGTACTTCTGACGTTTTCTTAACACGTTTTTCGGTCAAAACAAGTAAACGTAGGAGTCGTGAAAATAGATTTAGAAAAAGCACAAAAATTTTCACGAAACATTATGCTTACACTTTGTAAAAGTTTTTTTCTTAGAGTTTTCGACCTCAGTACAAGACAGAGGACTGCCACCACCACCAATGTATTCAGATCTGTACGCAATTTTAAATGTCTTGGAACATGTGACTTAGTCAAAATGACATACTATTAAAAATTTGTTTTAATCAATAAGTGCCCTTTTTTTATGATTACGAGACGGAACCATAAGACCAAGACGAGATAACTCCTCTCATTCTTCTAAGATTTATAGAAATCTTAAATCTTTCTATATAAGAGTAGACTAGAGTGTAGTCGAGTCGTTATACCTATGGTCATCAATAAGCATATTAAGACAAAGTGTTTACTTTTTTGACCCCGAGACTCGACTCTGATTAAGTGTAACTGTCACAGAAAATGAACGGTTTGGAGGACGACTAGTGAAATGTCTTTAGTAGAGTAAACAAGAAGGGTAGTCATGAGTCCATCTAAGCGAGTGAGGTCAAAATTTCTCTTCTTTTGACTTCGGCTTTATTTAATGTATTGAACAAGATTACACACCACCTCCATTCCTGACCCGGGTCTAAACAGACGAAAAGCACACATAGAGTGTAAGGTGGAGATCCGTTTTAACTCCGGGAATACGTTTCAGGATGTGACGTATGGAATCCGTCTTGGTTTCGGAGAGGGGACCAAGCGAAAGAGGAACAAAAGAAGATGGACGGACGTCGACCGTCAATCAACCAATACCGACGACTTAGTCCTGAGTCTTTAAACCCCAGTAAAAATCGAGATGGTGAATGACACACCGAAGTCATATGAAGACAAAGAATTAGACATTTTATCCTGGTGATTATTTTGTAATACTGTAAAGGTACTCTTAACTCTATTCTATAGATTGTACGAACCGTCTTAACGGACAATAATAAAACAATAAGAATTAGAAGTAACGAGAGAACGAACGGTAAACAAGACATGGGTGGTTTAGTGACATTGATATAATCAATATCCTCAGGTTCCTACCTATCAGATTCCAGAGGAAGTTCATCTTAACGGTCTAAATCGTTTATTTTTATGTCCTGTGAGTCAATGGACCTGTGGACTTAAGGTCCATATGTTACTTACAAAAAAAATCATACTTATACGAGGTACGTTATAAACCCTACATGGATACGAATTTTTTTTTAGGGAAAAATGGACTTTGAGATTAAATTGACCCGTAGGATATAAACCAGACCATTGTCTTCTCAAGTATTGGACCACCTTCTTTGTCTGTCTTTATTTTCGAAAGTAACGTCTTGTGACTCCCGTCAAATGACACCCATAGAAAGGTCAGAGAGACAAACATATATAAAATGAAAACAAAGATTATAAAAAATATACTTACCTAGTATCAGATACATAATATAATAAGTACTAAAAATTTTAAAATTTTGTTGATACGGAGCAAGACACAGGTATGAAAGAAACAAAATTTCTAACGTTTTACATCACACCTGACAAAATGGTGTAAAAATTTTGACGGGATAACTTTCTGTCATTCTAGTCATTGATGAAAAACTTCTTGAGAGGAAGTTCACTCTTTTCGAATGATCCTACTCAAGATAAAACTAACAGAATTCGTAAATTAATAGGCTTTAATAGTATGAACGAATTGAGGACTGTCGAACTTTTAAAAAACACACACTACGATAAATGTACGAGATTTCGTCCTGTCTCTTAAAGTTTCGTGTAAAAGGAGGTAAATAAGAAGGGAAGGTTTTATTTTCTTCCTAGACTTACAGGATTACCTCTTCTTGGTTAGATCACGTAAAGTATCCAGTGTAACATCGGAGGTCCTTTTACAGAGACGTGATAATAAATACGTCGTGTAACAAAGAGGTCCTTGGTAAAAAGAAGATTACTGGGTTTCCTTTCAGTAATCATTTAAAAACTTTATAACGACAATTTAAGACCCTTCCGTTTCTTGTTACATCCTAATTTTTTTTTCTGCCTACCAATACCATTGGTCTTCTTTCTTTGGTACATCAGGTCGTACCTGTTTGTAGTTCTAATAAACTCTGATCAATTAAAACGTTTAATCGTTTCCTTGACTTTTTCCACTTGTGAGAGTTTAGATTTTTTAAAGATTTTGTCTTAATTTGTAACCACTTAGAGTTGGTGTGTACATTTTGGTACTTAGTTGTGAACTTTGGTCTTGATAGTTAAACTGTCAAACGCCCTTTGTTCAATATGTAAGTACTTTTTATAAAAAATTAACAATTACTGATTTTTCTTTTGAGTACACGACTAAAGTTTAGTAAACCCCTTTTTCGAAGAATAGACTCTATATATGTGATTTAATTCATTTTTATGGTTGAAGCCTTACCCAACTTTCCTGTATAAACAAAGTACTCAGTTATGTTCCCCTCAACTTCGACCATTTTCTTTTTATTTCGCTGTAAAGTCCTAAATAGTCTTTAATTTATTATTTTTATCTTGTTCGATTTTCCGACATCATAATCTTTCTAATTTGACCTACCTTCATATACAAAAGAAATTCTTACCCTTTTATAACTTTCCATTTTTTTTTATTAATATATCGTTAGACGTCTTGAAAGGTTTATTGTAATATCCTAATAAGTTGAAATTTACACAAATTGAAAGATTCTGGAATGACGTATAAAGACGGATAAACTAAAAGAATCTTATATTTCCATCTCTCTTATTTTTAGAGACGGAAGTCTGTAGAGTGTCAGATCACCGTTTGCGCCCGATGGATGGTCAATGTTTTGTCCCACTCACGTTTCCAGTCCCACCTGATCCCTCTAACTTCTTCTAAAGAAACCCCTTCATTATGGACTTAACGTAAAACTTAATAATCATCCTTGAACGGTCTGTCTTCTAGCGGTTCAACCACCTTTCTGAGTCTTTTGAACGGGTCAAGATTTCTGGTGTACCCCTTCTCGTGTCGTGTCGTGCGTAACTTCTCTCACCATCCTCGTACCCAGACTATATACAACCCTATCCTAATGACGGGAGATAAGATTCTTCAAACTAAGGTAGGCCATCTCGACCCTTCGGAGGTTTCTATGAGTCGTCCTCTTACTGCACTAATCCACACATAAAATGTTTCTAGTGGAAGCGCTAGATAAACTTCCTATTTAAGTGTCCGTCTCTCTGATCCCTGTGGCTCTTTAACCCTCTCGGTTCACTATCTACAACTTCTTGATATTTGGTTTCGTCACAATTTTCTGACTGTTCCGTCCTTGTCAATGCTCCTGGTCACCAAGAGGTCCCACTGTGACGGGGATCACCCGTAAAACCTATAAACAACCTTCGTAAAAGACCTACAAGATCAGTTACCCCTCTTGATGACCGTAAATCGGACGTCTCCGGTCCCTACAATCTGTAGGACGTTAATTTCCCTGTCATAGTACGTTACTTTTTAATAGGACGAAGGGTGTACCGAAAGTTCATAGGTAGAGCCGTAAGAACGTCCACTCTTGGGATTTGTTGGTAGGATGTGAATTTAATGTTTAAGAATATCTTACCAAAATTATATGCGACTTAAAAAGTCCTTCCGTCGATGACACAAGTAGTTTCCTTTTTATATATAACAAAATAAAACCTGTGCTGGTTTTAACATAGAGACTGTCGACACGACCAGTACCATGAATTTAGTGATGATGTTTAGTTGGTATAGGCACACGTAAACGTAGATAACGCAAATGTCATTAAGAATAAAGTTTTATAGATTACATTTCTGTTTGACAAAAGTGATAATTAAACTTAGAATCAGATGAAAGAGTTCAGGATCGGACAAATATTCACACACACACTCAGTGAGTTTGCACAGACTGAGACGCAGGGGTACGTGACATCGGTTGGTACGAGGACCCTAAGAGGTCCGTTCCTATGACCTCACCCAACGGTAAGGGAAGAGGTCCCCTAGAAGGACTGGGTCCAGAGGATGCAACGTCCGTCTAAGAAATGGTTATACGGTGGACCCCACGTTAATTGTGAAGTAATCCAGAAGATCATATCTGTAAACCTCTTCCGTTACCGTGGGGTGAGGTCATGAGAACGGACCTTTTAGGGCACCTGCCTCCTCGGACCATCCGATGTCAGATACCCCAGCGTTTCTCAACTTGTGCTGACTCACCGACGGGAAAGTGAAAAGTGAAAGTACGTAACCTCTTCCTTTACCGTTGGGTGAGGTCTCAAGAACGGACCTCTTAGGGCCCCTGCCCCCACGGACCACCCGACGGCAGATACCCCAGTGTGTCTCAACCTGTGCTGACTTCACTGAATCGTCGTCATCGTCATATCTGTAACCTCTTCCTGTACCGTTGGGTGAGGTCATAAGAACGGACCTCTTGGTGTCCCTGTCTCCTCAGACCACCCGACGGTAGATACCCCAGCGTGTCTCAACCTGTGTCGACTACGTCGAATCGTCGTCGTCGTCATATCAGTAAACATATAATATGATGGACAATAAATAATGAATTAATACGAGAATAAAGAGAAAATATAATATCAATCATATTATACATAAAAATTTTAAATGTACTTCCATACGAAATATATTTCCGAAATATTTTACGAACAAAAATTTTTCCAACTTTTATCGGGTATATTTATGAACTCCATCTTAGATATTTAGGACAACTAAATAAGTCGTACCTCCCCTCTTATGTCCGTAAATATTAAGATTTTGCACTGTATCGTCTATTGATGATATAAAATTTACTACAGATTCTCTTTAGGACTATTAAGATCTACCTTCTCAGTTTAAATGACATTCCTCCGACTTTTTATGGGTCTCCTTTCCTATCTTGTCACTTGGATAAGTAAACTTCTTCTGGATCGAATAAACAAACATTAATAACAGAAAAGTTTTCTTTAACATTATTTTTAAATTAAGTCATCACAATGGATTATGAGAAAAAGATTACATTTAATTAAGTTGAAACTTCAACTGTAACTTCTAAAAGGTAAAGAGATCAGGAACGGGTTTGACCCAAGATTTGGTTTTGACCTTAAGTCGGGTCGTTACCCTCGTCAACGTTAACATCGAAAGTAGGTTTAAATTAATTAAAGTTAATTTAAACTATGTCAAGTTATTTACAAATGATTACACGGAAAAACATACCTTAAGTGAAACAGAAGGTTTATCTCGGTAGAGGTTTCGGTCTTTAAAAAGAATTTTTAAAAGATTAAGACCGTGTAACTATCCGTCAGATCTCGTACAGGTACCGTCTCCAAGTCGTCTATCTGGACCCGGTTTCGAATCTATATACTGGGTCCACAGAAATTAGATAAGAGGTTCAGTATAGGCCACTCGATTTCCTGCATCCAGTTATTCAGCGGACATCGTGACGAACTCTATAAATTTCGGTTTTTCACTTATAAATAGTCTAAACCAAATCGAGGGGGTATATTTTTAGGTCTTCTGACTTTTATAACACATAAAACTTTATCTTTAAATAGTGTAATGGAACCGTCACTTTTTTTTTACAAATTGATCCCTTTGTTTTAGCTCGGTCGTAGGTTAGAATGCCGGACTTGTTACTCACCTACAATACACAGAAGACATCAATTATTGTTTATAAAATTAAGTAAATTTTACAATCTTATTTCCTCAACCCATGTTTCACGTACAGTTTCCTATGGATAAAACTTGAACTTGTTTTCGGACGTCCTCTTTACACACTGTATTTCTTTGTGAACTTGGGTGTTTCATCACCACACTACTGTAAACTTTTCCCCATTACAAGTTTTATCAAATGTTGATCAGTGACTGGTGATTCACAAATTATTAGTCTGACCTACGGTGGATAGTTGAGTGACTGGTGATTCACAAATTATTAGTCTGATCTACGGTGGAAAGTTGTTTGTTATCCCGAAACGACCACGTTCGTCAATTCACATTTCCAAAGACTAAGAGAACCGTGGGAGGTGTCATGTCCATTAGTGATTTTAACAAGGCATTGAAGATTCGAAATGGTATTCCTTGACCTTTAGAAGAAATTCTTTTATTGTTCATCCCACTTATTTAACTCAAATAAGTAATACACTATCTATTCATTAAAACTTCCCATATTCACGAAGATCCGGGACAGGACTCTTGACCCCTACTTTACCACTTAATTTGTCTGTCTTCGGGACAAAAGTACCTTTAATGACAAAGGCAGTCAAATAATTTAGTCGAGTTTACTCTCTTTAGATCAAAGGAGGGACCTCTTCCTTTACCGTTGGGTGAGGTCATTAGAATGGACCTTTTAGAGTACCTACCTCCTCGGACCGTCCGATGTCGGGTACCGCAGCGTTTCTCAACCTGTGCTTACTCGCTGAAGTGAAAGTTAAAAGTTTTAACTTAATTTTATAAAACAATAATTTATATCTTTTGTGTAATTTTTGACTCTTAACATATTGTTTTCAAACAGTTGATGAGTCGAACTGTTTAGGATAGTAAACCAAAGAAGAGGTTAAAAGAAAACATCTATTAATTTTACTGTTTAACCATTCAAAACTGTATACGTTTGTAAGAACTTTGGTAGTAAGTTCTTTTCATTACTTAAGTAGTGGGAGTTTTCAAAAGAGTACTGAAAAACATTAGATAGATGTACAGGGGGGGTGAGGTTCAGTACGGGTCCGTCGGTGACTAAACTAAAGACAGTGATATCTAATGAAGCTTAAAAGATCTTAAATTATATTTACCTTAGTACATCATACACGAGAAAAAAGTAGACGGAAAAAAAGTGGGTCGTATTAATTACTAAATACGTACAATACTCACAGTCTTTAAGCATAAGTAAGGAAACGATTCATCATCAGACACTATACCTATATCCTTTTAAATAAATAGGGAAATGGATGACTACCTGTAAACCTGAAAAAGGTCAAACCCCGGTAGTGTATACTTCGACACTATTTGTAAGTGTAAACTCGGACACCCGTATATGCAAGTAAAGAGAACCCGTTTATAGTTCTCCACCCTAATCCAGTATACCATCTAAGTAAAAATTGAAATAGTCCTTACGGTTTGACCCAAAGATTTCACTAATACGGTAAAATGTAATGAAGGGTAATCACTTTTTCACAAACGAGATACTATCGCTTCTTCTCAAGGTCAACGAGGTGTATGAAGGTTATGAATTATAGTAATCTAAAAATTTAGAATCTATATGATTTAACACACATCACCATAGATTAAAACGAAAATTAAAAAGTCACTACAACTCGTGGAAAATTACACACATAAACAATAGACATAAAAGAAAAAAAGTACTTCGTAGACTAGTTAACTAAACAGGTAAAAAAATTAAATCAGTAAACAGAAGAATGTCGACTCAAAATTCTCAGGAAATATATACATAAGATCGATGTTCCTTTATTATTATCTCAAGATGAGGATCTATTTGTATCAACTTTGAGGATTACATTCCTTTATTATTTCTAAGACGTCAATAACTTCGTTTTAACCGGGAACAGTTCTCTTATTTTTCAATTGACTAAAATCTAAAAAAAGACGAGATAATCTATTATCTTCTTAAACCTCGAGATACTTATCTGACTCAAAAATTTTTTTATTAAAGAAAAAAACTTATATATTACGTAAATTCGACAACTTTTAAGTTTTCACCTTCTTTCAAATATTTTCCTTTTGGAGGAAAGTGAGGACAGGAACTGAAAGGTAAGTGGAAGAGGTGTCTGTTGGTCGAAAATAGTCCAAAGACATACATAGAACGGTCCATCTAGAATACGTTCACATACGTTTAAGGTGAAGTGTTTAAAGGTAAGTGTTTTACTTGTGACGTGTAACAAGACTTGGTGTAAATTGACTTGGTACTCTGAGCCTCTAAGATGTAATAAACCCATAATTTCTTAAGAAACTACCCGTCTGTCATCAGTGACCTGTCACATTAATCGACGGAGTGAACGACAGATTATTTGGTGCCTTTGAGTGACTTAATTTTTTTTCTGTGACTTATTTAGTGACTTTTAAGTCACCGAATTTTGTTAAGACATATTCGTTTCGAATACGTAGACATACAACCGACTCCTAATCTACCAAACCGAACCTGAACCAACCGTTTGAACCGATTCGACCCGACCGAGTGTGAAGACGTTTAACTAACCACCCAAGATAAAATCCAACCCGAACTGACTTGATGGAATAGACTTCTGTCACGACAAGGTTTACCGACAATGCAAGAAGGTTCTGGTCACCTTATCGTCGGCTCCGTTATCTTCGCGTCCTCCCTCGTTCGGATTAGGTACGGAAAGTTCTATGACGCAGGTAGTGTAGACAGTGGCACGACAGTCGGTCCCGTGTAGTGTACGACGTCGACTACATGGTGTCAAATAAAGTTGTTGGAGGGTAATTCTCTAATAATCGAAAAGCGACAATGTTCGTTACGTCGCTACTGATTTATGTGCAGTAGAAAGCATATATGGTCATAGAGAAACTCATTTACGACTCTGCACTTGAAGTTTTAATTTTCCACTCGAAACCATTAAAACTATCCACAACCCTTCGTGACAAATCTCTAATAACATTGACATATAAGGGTAGTTGTTATAACCCCCATACAATAGTAAAAAATAAAAATGGTTAGAACGTGTACTTTTACAATAAAAACGTATCGAGATTGAACATAAAAAATTAATATTCACTCCAACTGTTAGAAAAGTATACAAATTTTTGTTAAATATAAAGGAGGACAAGTATAGAAAACGGGTAAATCAAGGTTACCCAAAAAATTAAAAAAAGTTAACTAGTTATATAGAATTTCTTTGATTATGAATTGGATAATTTAATCCCGTGAGTGTGGGGGTTTTTTTCGAGGATATTAATTTTTGTTGTTCGTCTTGGTATCAGATTGGCCAAGTGGTCCCTCAGTCACTTTCTCTCTCGATTCTTTTCGGGAGAAACAGTTTTGTTTAGAATCTCTACAAAAATTTACTCTACCACAATTAAATTACAGAATGGAGTCCGACGGTTACTGTATTTCGGTATAACTTTACGGTATTTGACTCACTGAATTTGTAAAAAAGAGTGTCAAGATCTCAGACGACGACGACGACGATTTAGCGAAGTCAGCACAGGCTGAGACACGCTGGGGTATCTGCCGTCGGGTGGTCCGAGGCGGTAGGGACCCTAAGAGGTCCGTTCTTGTGACCTCACCCAACGGTAAAGGAAGAGGTCACGTACTTTCACTTTCACTTTCAAGATCTCGGATCTTTTCAGGTTTTAGATCCATAACCGCCCCACCCATTGTCAGACTCCGGAGAATAGAACCGAACATCCGTCGATAGTGGAACGGAGCACGAGTATGTTGGAGACACACATACCGGTTCTTTCCTTCGAGACCACAAAGAAGAAGACCATTCTTAAGATTGGAGTACCCTCGGAGGGTAATTACTGAAGTAGATTTGGATTAATGGAGGTCCCCGGAGCGGAAGATTGTATTCGTGTAACCCGTGATTGTATACTCATTTCTTCACCCACCTACCTCGGTGTGTTATAAGTTAGAAAATAAAGTTTGAATTGAAAAAGTTATTTGTTTTATTAAGTAAGATCAATATTCTACCATATTTACTTATACAGAAGTATAAAGAAAAGAATTGATTAAATTTCATGTTAACATATAAAACGAACATTAACATGACAACCTGGTCTTGTATATCTTTACATTATATAAACTGTTATTGTTGTAGTTCTTCTGTCTTCTCTCGTTTCGACACAACATGATTCCTTTCCTGGGGACTACCATCGAACTTAGGAATCTTGTATGTATCCCTTGGTTTTAGTCATTTATCTTTCCAATGAGATTGTTTGAGATTATTTGAACAAGGGTAGAAAAGAGTCGGACAAATTATGTATATTTTAATATATTCTATCATGATAACCGCCTAATTATCGTATATATGTACACTTTACATATTATTACTATCACTCTTTCCCCTTTCTCTTATTGTGAAGTACCTTCATTACAAAGATATAGTGTGACATCAATTCTTACAAATTTAGACTTTATCTAAGACTATTATACATGTATGATTGGGGATCTCGTTAGTGATTGTTTTATTCAAAATTTTATCACTTTTTCATTAGTATCATTAATTGCATGATGAGATCTTTTATAAGTGAATTAAGTTTTATCTCGTCATCCTCTTTGTCTTATTTTTCTGTAATCAAGTCAAGTCAAGTCAGCGAGTCAGCGCAGGTTGAGAAACGCTGGGGTACCTGACGTCGTGCGGTCCGGAGGGACAGGTAATGGTTGAGGGCCTCAAATGAGTTTGAGTACAGATGCCTCAGTCACTACGGTAGGTTGGTAGAGTAGGAGACAACAGGGGAAGAGGAGAGCGGAAGTTAGAAAGGATCGTAGTCCCAGAAAAGTTTACTCAGTCAAGAAGCGTAGTCCATCTGTTACATAACCTCAAAGTCGAAGTTGTAGTCAGGAAGGTTACTTATAAGTCCTGATTAAAGGAAATCCTACCTGACCAACCTAGAGGAACGCCAGGTTCCCTGAGAGTTCTCAGAAGAGGTTGTGGTGTCAAGTTTTCGTAGTCAAGAAGCCACAAGTCGAAAGAAATATCAGGTTGAGAGTGTAGGTATGTACTGGTGACCTTTTTGGTATCGAAACTGATCTGCCTGGAATCTGTCAGTAATGTAATCTGTCATCTTTTATTTTTAAATTTGCTGTCTGTATTTAGGTCGATATAGTTATATTTACGTTTACCAATTTATTAGGTTAGTTATCCGTCTTTAACAGTTTAACCTATCCTTTGTACTAAGTTGATAAATGAGAGATGTCTTCTTCGAAGAATCCAAGTTTCTATGTTTATCTAACTTTCATTTTCTTACCTTTTTCTATTTTAGTACATTTATCGTTGGTTTCTTTCGCTCTTACTGATGTTATTATAGTTTATATTATCTGAAATTTTACTTTTCTTTTACCATGATCTCTATTTCACCCGTTAAATATTACTTTCTCAGTTTGATAGTCTTACAATAGTATTGATATCTGGATATGCGGACGTTGTAGTCTCGAGTCTTTATGTACTTTATTTTTGTTTGTCTTTACATTCCTTTTTATCTGTTAAACCGTTTTTGTCAAGTGCTCAAGTGATGAAAGGGGCTATTACCTATCTTGTAGTTTCATCTGATAGTTGTTTCATTTACCTTTAGAACTTGTAATATTCGTTTTGTCAGACTACCTGTAGATATCGTTTAAGGTGGGTTGTTGCAGTCTTATGTGTAAACAGACTCATATACGAGTCCTATCTGATACGATCCCATATTTTTTTAGGAGTTATTTAAATTTCCCTAACTTTAATATCTTTCATATAGTGTCACCTTTAATCTTTAATCATTGTTTTTCTTTAAACCCTATAAGTGTTTATTCCCCCTTAAGTTGGTCATGTGATGATTTATTGGTTACCCAGTTTCTCTTCAGTTTTCTTTTTAATCTTTTATAAAATCTTACTTACTCACTTTTACTTTTATATTATATGATTTTACATGCTCTACATTAAATTCGGTAAGAGTATACGTACGTACAATCAGTGAGTCAAGACAGTTTGAGAAACACTGGGGTACCTGATGTCGGGTGGTCTCATGGGACAGACACCTTAAAAGGTCCGTTCTTATGACCCGACCCAACGGTAAGGGAAGAGGTCCATAGAAGGGTTGGGTCCCCAACTTGGGTGCAGACGTAACGTCCACCTAAGAAATGGTGGACTCGATGGTCCCTTCGATTCTTTAAGAATCCCTCTTTAAATATCAACATTTGTGGATGAACACTAGTGTAATGAAGTACCATCTATCTACCTCTTTGTTACCTTTGTCACTGTCTAAAATAAAAGAACCCGAGGTTTTAATGACATCTACCATTGACGTCGGTACTTTAATTTTCTGTGAACGAGGAACCTTCTTTTCGATACTGTTTGGATCCGTCGTATAATTTTTTGTCTGTAGTGAAATGGTTGTTTCCAGACATATAAGTTTCGATACCAAAAAGGTCATCAGTACATACCTACACTCTCAACCTGGTATTTCTTCCGACTCGTGGTTTCTTGACTACGAAAACTTGACACTACGACCTCTTCTGAGAACTCTCAGGCAATATGACGTTCCTCTAGGTTGGTCAGTTAGGACTTCCTTTAGTTGGAACGTATCAGTAACCTTCCTGACAACGACTTCGACTTCAAGGTTATGCAACCGGTGGACTATATTTCTCGTCTAAGTGACCTTTTCTCGGATTACGACCCTTTCTAACTCCGCTCCTCCTCTTCCCCTGTTGTTTCCTACTCTACCAACCCACCGTAGTGACTGAACTACCTGTACTCAAACTAGTTTGAGGTCCTCTATCGCTTCCTGTCCCTTCGGACCGCACGACGTCAAGTACCGAAGAGTTTCTCAGTCTATGTTGAATGGTTGACTTGTTGTTGTTTATGGACGTACTCCCCCTTTTTTCTTTGTTAGAGTTTGTTACTAATTTGTAAAGTGAATTCTATGACCCTCCTGAAGACGTCACCGGGTCACCGATTCTGTAGCACGAGGGTTATGTCCCTCGGAGTCAAACTAGGGATTTGTCCCTTGATCAAGGGTACACGACGTTGATTCTGGACCGTGTCGGCTAACTTATTTTTATTTATATATAAAAAATTTCCATGACCTTTTCCTCCTAGTTGAATTTAGGTTTCGTTCCTATTCCCTCTTTATTATTACTAATCTTGACTTTATTTACTTTACCTATTTTATTATTTCTTTTAGTTATTTTCGATTTCAATCAAGAAGTTCCAGTTGTTTTAACTATTTTGAAATTTTTCTGAGGTTAATGATTTTAGTCTCTACTTTCTCTCGTGTGATAGTGGTTTGAATGTTTTCATTTTTCTTAATACCTTCTTACGATACTTATTCTCACATGGTTAATTTCCTCCATTAAACCTACTTACCTTTTAAAAGATCTTTCTGTACAATGATTTTGACGGAGTCTTTCTTCATCTTTTAGACTTATCTGAAGATTGTACATTTCTCTGAAGCAATTATTAGTTTTTTGAAAAGTGTTCCCTTTCGGTTACTGGTCCGTTGTAGTGTCCATTAAATATGGTTTGTGAATTTATTCTCAAGATTAAAAACTATTTAAAAAGGTTTATATATTTTCCATTGTAAAGAAAAATCACTTCACAACAACTAAACGTTACAACACAATTCACGTGTCATTTCACTAAGTCAATATATATACATGTGTATGTTTGTGTGTGTGTATGACAAAAAGTCTAAGAAAAGGTAATATCTAATATTCTATGACTTATATCATGGGACACGATATATCATCCAGGAACAACCAACAAATGGAGTATATATCATACATAACAATTGGGGTATAAGAAGTAAATAGAAGGGAGACGTGGAAAGGGGAAACCATTCGTGTTCAAACAAAAGATATTGACAATCAGACAAAGATAAAACTTTTATTCAAGTAAACATAGTAACCAAAACTAAGGTGTATATTCACCATGGTATACTATGGACAGAAAAGGAAACACTGAAATGGACCATACCGTCAGAGATCCAGGTAGGTACAACACCGTCTATCGTAATAAAGTAAGGAAAAGTACCGACTCATTATAAGACAACATATATATGGTGTCGTAGGAATAGGTAAATAGACGACTACCTGTGCAGAACCGATAATGTTTATCACGACGTAACTTGTAACCCCACGAACACAGAAAAGTTTCTTCTCAAAAGAAATCGATATACGGGTCCTAACTCTAACGTCCTGGTATACTAATCCCTAATATAAAAATTCCTTGGAGGTATGATAAGAGGTTTCACCGACGTAGTTCAGTACAAGGGTGGTTGGCACGTCCTCCTTTGGGAGTATGTAACAATCCACCCTTACTCTTAACCACGTCGGTAATACCTTTTGTTATACCTCCAGGAAGTTTTTTTAAAAATTTAATTTTTTTAAAAATTTGAATTTTTTACTTTACTAGGGTGATGAGAAAAAGTATATATCAACTTCTTTTACTTTAGTCATAGAGTTTCTCTAAAGATGTGAGGGTACTAGTAGTGTCGTAAGAAGTGTTCATCGGTTCTACACTTGTCAGATTGACAAGTAGTCGTATATTTATTTGTCTTACACCATATACATGTGTTCCCTGATAATAAACGGTATTTTACCTTTAAGACGGTAAACACTGTTGTATCTATGTGGACCCTCCCGTATACGATTCACTTTATTCGCTCTGTCTTTTTCTGTTTATGATGTACCATAACGAATATATCCCTTATTTTTTCAAACATAAAGTATCTGGGTCTCTCATCTTACAACCAAAGGTCCCAGACTCTCACTACCTTTACTCTACAATAAGTTTCCCATGGTTGAATGACAATATTCCACTTATGTAATACTCCTAGGGTCGTACCACTCATACACTTATCTAGAATATCTGGTGTGTGTTTTTTCATTAATGCACTCAACTACCTATACAATTAATTGAACTAACACCATTACTGAAGTACTGTATACATATATTAGTAGTGTAACATATGAAATTTATATATATTAAAATATGGAGTTAATATAGAGTCATTTCGATCACCCCTTTAGATGTTTTACGACTTTATAGAATTCCTCTAGGTTTATTCTCCTATCTTTAGGGAACGAGTATTTTGAATTATCATTCTACTGTCATAAGATGTCTAACTAGACGTGTAAGTTTTGTCAGGGATAATTTAAGAGTGAACTCTAAAAATGTTTAGTAGCTGTTCAACTAGGATTTTCGTAAAATGTTTTGCGTTCTCTGGGTCTTATCGGTTTTACTGGAACTCTTTCTTGTTTCAACCTCCTGAGTACGTGGACTATTGAAGTTCATCATAGTATGTTGACGTAATTAGTTCTGTCACACCACTACGCCTGTGTCTTCTGTCTGGACATCAACGGTTCCTCTCACTCCTTCCCTGTCACCCTCAAACCCCAATCGTTTATGTTGGATGTCTTGCCTACTTGTTGTTCCCAGGACGACATATCGTGTCCCTTGGTATAAGTTATAGGACACTATTTCGTATTACCTTTTCCTATATTTTTTCTTACACACACACGTAGGCTTGGTGAAACGACAAGTCGTCTTTAATTGTGTCGTAACATTTAGTTGATATGAGGTTATTTTTCTTTTTCTCTCTCACCACTAAAGTACTCCTATCTAAATATCTAGTCATTTTATCTTGACTCTCAGGCATATATTTGGGAGTGGAAATTCAAACCAACCAAAAACTGTTCCCACGGTTCTGGTAAGTTTCCCTTTCTTGACAGAAAGTTGTCTACCATGACCATGTTGATCTATAGGTGTACGTTTACTTAACTTCAACCAAAGGGAGAAATGGATATATGTTTTTTTTAAATTGAGGTTTATCTAGTGTCTTCATTTATATTCTCCAATTTGATTTTTTGAGAATCTTTTTTTGTATCCTTATTTAGAAACATAGTAACCCAATCCCCTTCAGAAAATCTATACTGTGGTTTTCGTGGTTGTTATAATTATTGTTGTTTCAGATAGGTAGTTTAAAGTAGTTTTGATTTTTGAAAATACTAAGTTTCTTGTGATAGTTATTTACTCTGTTATTGAGGGTCTTACCTTCTTTTACATATATTTAGTATATAGACTATTGTCTAAATATAGACCTTATACTATTTACCGGTTTTATAGACTTAACTGTAAGGAGGTTTCTTCTATATGTCTATTGGTTATTCAGGAACTCTTCTCCGAGTTATAGTAATCGATAATCCTTTTACGTTTTATTTTGGTGTCACTCTATTACGAAGGTCGGGTGATCCTACTGATATTAGTCTTTCTGTTCATTACTGTTCGCAACCACTCCTAAATCTCTTTGACCTCAGGCACCCGTGACGACCACCCTTACAATTTACTACGTCGACGACACCTTTTGTCAAACCGTCGAGGAGTTTTACAATTCATTTTCCAATAGTGTACTGAGTCGTTAACGTGGGAATCCATTTATAGGTTCTCTTTCCTTATGTATACAGGGGTACTTTTAAGTATTTACTGACAAGTATCGTCGCAATCCGTATGATCGGTTTTTCACAAAAGTGTGAAACTTGTCACAAACCTGTAACAAGGGTTTAGAAATTGTTGACTATTTAATAATTTTTTTTTATAACATCCTCACACTTTTCATTTTCAGTATAAAGAAATATTATTACAGTTATAAAAGTACCATGTAATAAACTGTTATTTTTACAGTTATTCACTATATAATAAACTGTTATTTTTACTTTATGATTATATACGATATTATACTTACTTAGTATTTATAGTACGATATATTTTTTCCGTCAGCTTTCCCCAGTGTGTAACATACTAAGGTAAAAATACTTGATAGTTCACATCCGTTCAGATATCTCTGTTCATCGACTCACCAACCGGTTCCGACCTCGACCATCACCCCCTTTATCCCTCACAGACGATTACGTATGCCTAAGGAAACCCCTTCACTACCTTTACAAGGTTTTAACTAAACTAAAACCACTACCGAAGTATTGAGACACTCATAGGTGTTTTTAATTAAATCATAAATTTATCTAATAAATCATACATTTAATATAGAGTTTTGACAATTATCGTTTTAAAAAAATAATTTTTCTTTGTGGTGACCCGTTCATTCAAAGTCTGTACTATTACTGGTATTCATTCTCTCAGGACCCTCTTTAGACACCTTCACAATTTGAAGGTCAGAGTGTCTAATTTCTCGGACTACACTTAGGCAAAGTATATCTCTCATCTTTATGCACATGGTTTGGGTCATGAACGTCAGACAGACGAAAGACTGAGCGGGAAGTCTGATAGTGTCCACTCCAGAAAGATTTCCGCTTTAAGACTCGTCAAGTAAGGGACGAGTTACGGGATTACCATCGAGGAATGGAGGTCTCATTCTATTACCCGGAAATCATATTATTCGGAGAGTGTGGTGAACGGACTTTGATGAGGTACATAAGGTAAGAGGACGTTATGGTAAGTCAAATACCAAGGGATTTGGACAGTATAAAAAAAAGAAAGATAAAAGACTCGTAAGTTGTGAGACGAGTCTCCTGAAAGGTGTGTGTGTAAAGATGTGGACGGACCATTTGAGTCTAAATAAGAGAGTACGAACCGAATTGTAGTCGAAGAACTGTGTACAACCGGAGTTTATCGTACATGACTGGGGAGGAGACGTTGTGGGTACGTTCAATACGGAGGAGCACACACTATTAATAAACAAATGTACCAACTTAAAATGTAGTCTGATATCAGGAAGGAAGAAACATAGAAGTCACAGTTCCTTTCGTAAATAACTTCCTGACCTACCTACCTACCTATTTAATGTTTGATTAATGTTCAAGAGTTAGTAGATGAAATTAGAATCACATCAAACTTCATGGATTTACTATTTAGACTACCGAAGGATTGATTATCCTGAAAATCTTACTAAAAAATTCAAAAGTCTTTTTCGAAATCTCTAATATATTGTAGCGAAAAGTACGTTTGACTAGAAAGAGAATGAGAAAAAGGATTTCCTTTTTTTCATGAGGTACCCCTTTTTTTTTCAATTTTTTATTATTATCTGAAGGGTACTATATGTAAGTGATAACGTTATCAGTAACAAGTTTGTTACCTTAAATCGAACTATGAAGGTATAAACCCACAATCCTCTTCAAAAAAAATTTATAAAAATAAATAAATAAAAACCGACGAGACCCAGAACAACGAAAGGCACCCGAAAGAGATCGACGTCACTCACCCCCACCGATAAGGAGGGGCGTCTCACGTCCGAAGAGCAACGTTGCCGAGGAGACCTTCGTCTCGCGTCCGAGGTCCGTACGTCCGAAGTCATCGACATCGAATGTCCAAGATCCCTCGTCTGAGGCATAAGCACCACTGAGACCTGAATCAACGAAACGCCTCACACCTTAGACGGGCTTGGTCCCCAGCTTGGGGACAGGAGACGTGACCGACCGCCTAAGAATAGGTGGCGCGGTGGTCCCTTCAGTGAATAGTCCAAGTGTATTTCTTTTATATAATTTAACATTAATATATATTAATTTATTTTATATTGATACGTACTTTCATTTTCACATTCAGTGAGTCAGCACAGGTTGAGAAAGACTGGGGTACCTGACATCGGGTGGTCCGAGGAGACAGGTACCTTAAGAGGTCTGTCCTTATGACCTCACCCAAAGGTAAGGGAATCGATATCCCCTAGAAGGACTGGGTCCCTGACTTGGGCCCAGAGGACACAACGTCCACCTGAGGAATGGTAGACTCGACGTTCGAGGTATTGGAACATATTAATATACATTTATGATTAAACCTCTAACACTGACTTTACACAAAAGTTTCTCAACAGATTCTGCTACACCTGTTGCATTGTTTACCTACAATAGTGTCCGTTAAGTAATATTGTTAAAAAAATCAGAAACCTGTCTTACTTTTTTATACGAATCACTAGTGTTCAACATAGGTTACGCTTTTCATGACTCAAGGATGAATAAACTCGTACTTTATAAATGTTATTAGGAGTTACCAAATCGACTTAAACCAAAAGATAATTTTATAGACGATATCTGAGAAAGTACACGTATTAAAGTAATTTTTAACTGAAAACCAATTCTTTTTTCTGTGGATTGTAAAGATAAAATACTATTTTAGAAACAACTCTTTTTGCAAAAGTACAACTTCTTTTGAGTCGTTATCAAAACAGTTATGTTTATTACGTGTTAAAAACAAAGGTCACAAGGAAAACATATGGATTTTAAAACACCGAATTTTCGTCTGGTGTACTACAATCTAAAAAAATATTAATTCTTAATCTCTTCCTGAAACGAAAAGGAGAACTCTCGTAAAAATCTCTGGTCACGTCAATAGTGACTCAATTTCCGGGTAGACCCTGGACAGACAGAAAAGATTCGGGTTCAGACGAATAATAATTTGAAGTTGATCGCCCGACCGTTCACCCGGTCGTTCATCCGGTGTAAATTACTTTAAAGGTCCTGTAAACCCGCTCCGAATCGATAATTATAATGGTATTCTTTATTATTTAGCGAACCACGTCTTTATTAAAAAGATAGAATCTTAAAAGTGTCGGGTACCATAAAAAACACACACCTAGAATAGTGAAAGGTGGAACGAAATACCAACGAATATACGGTACGAGTGAGGAAGATTACGTAACATTCATTCTCTGACTGAAAGTGAGTTGAAAAATATTGAGTATGGTGAAAAATGTCTCTAAATCGTATATCCTCAATGGATTAGTTACGGTAATCTTACAGTCTAATAAGTTAATTAAAGAGAATTTAAGTTCACATCTTAACACTGTTACGGTTTTTACACAAATCTCTTTCAAAATTAAAGTGGCACTAATATATGTAGTTACTGTATTAACTTTGAATCTAGTTGTATTATAACTAGATACAACAGGATATCTAGTTGTTTATACATGTATTCCATAGTAGCAGAAGGAGATCAAGTAGAAGAACTTCTCAGTCGTCGAGGGACGTTATGAAGAACATTCTCCCGAGGAACTACAAAGTCGCGGGAGGTCTCCAGAGGTCTTATAAGACTGTGAACAGGAACTTCTCATACGTCTTTGGGTGTTAAAACGTAACCTTCGTGTTTCCGACGACCTCGGACGTTGTGGACCGTCCGAGGGTTCTCTGTCTGCTCTATTAGAAGATTTACACCTTTCCTTTATAACGTACACACGATTCCGCGAAGTCAGTACGGGTTGAGAAACGCTAGGGTACCTGACGTTGGACGGTCCGAGAAGACAGGTACCCTAAGAGGTCCGTCCTTATGATCTCACTCAACGGTACGGGAGGAGGTCCCTTAGAAGGGTTGAGTCCATAACTTGGGCACAGAGAAAGACAGAGGACGTAACATCCACCCAAGAAATGGTGATTGTGGTGGACCCTTCGGGGTTTTACAATTTCTTTAATACGAAAGGACGATTACCAATTATGTACTAACGGTTTTACACCATGAGTTATGTAGGACTCCTTTCTTTCCTTCTTTATCTACGACCACGGGAGGAAAGAATCAAACGAAGTAGTCTCACAGGACGACGACGACGATTCAGCGAAGTCAACACAGACTGAGACACGCTGGGGTATCTGCCGTCGGGTGGTCCGAGGGGGTGGGGACCCTAAGAGGTTCGTTCTTGTTACCTCACCCAACGGTAAAGGAAGAGGTTACGTACTTTCCCTTTTCACTTTCACTTCAGTGAGTCAACACAGACTGAGAACCGTTGGGGTACCTGACGTCGGATGGTCCGAGGAGGTAGGTACCCTAAGAGGTCCGTTCTCATGATCTCACCCCACGGTAACGGAAGAGACAGTCTCACAGGATTAGGACTGGAATTAGGATTGGAAGTGGTCCACCTCTTCCAATCCTAAACCTGAAGGGACCACCAAGTCTGACATTTCGCAGACGGATGTTACACCCACTGGACCCAAGGTAGGGACCCAGTCCTTCTAGAGGACCTCTTCCTTTACCGTTGGGTGAGGTCATAAGAACGGACCTTTTAGGGTACCTGTCTCCTTGTACCATCCGATGTCAGGTACCCCAGTGTTTCTCAGCCTGTACTCACTCGTTGAAGTCAAAGTGGGCCACATCACCTCTGACATCTATGGTGCGGGGTATGGACGGTCTAGATGGACTTAAGTGGAATCTACGTCAGCCGTCGTTAGATTTTTGAAGGATGGAGATCGTGGTGGTTACAGAGAGAAGAAGGAGGGCCAAGAGGTCGTGGTGTCCTCAAACGAGACGGTTTCTGTCACCGTTGGGTCTTCAGTTCGTCTACCTTTCGGTGGTAGACGACTCCCTGGAGGTAGTTGGGAGCCCCTGACCTTCAACCACAGATTCACGACGTCGGCGTTACGTAGGTCCGTGTCCGAAGACTCCATATAGAGTGGACCGAAGAGACTTCCAGTGATAACCCCAACTCGGGTCTCGCCGGAGTAATAGTGTGGGACATAGAGTGACACAACGAGGGAGGGACACGAAGGTTCCCAGTCGAGGGGTCTTTCACTGGACGTGAATCAGGAAGGGAACTCCCTTGGGTTCTTCAGTCCCTTTACTTTTCATCCATGATGTACGAGATCAATTGATCGTGAGTATATTACCTATGGGGAAAACTTTGCTAAAAAGAAAAGATAACCTACAATATAAAAGTAACCGACCGATGTCGTCTGATGAAAGATAAAGACTTTCTAAGGGAAAATTAAGTCAAAAATTAACCTCATATTAACGAAATGTTACAACGAAAGCAAAGACGACATGTTACCCTTAGTCGACATTCATATGCATATAGGGGAGAGAGAACTCGAGGGTGGGGATAAGGTGCGGACATCCAGTAGTGTCCAGTGTCTCGAGTCGAGGGACACGAGATGTCGCCGAAGGGTGAACAACTTTTCTAAAACGTCCCTTTAAAGTATTACTTTTATGACGACTAGACATTCTCGGTCACTTGTTCTTTTACTGTAATGACTGTGAAAAGACTTAGATTCTTTTTCGAGAGACAGTCGGTTTAACGTCATATTTTTATTACCGGCAGATTAGTCTAGATTGTCCTTCACCTGCTTTCTTAGTTTTAACAATTACCTTTTATTATCCCTAGAGTCAGACTACGTGTCTTCGTCTTGTTCCCCTTTGTATTCCTTCATGTTACCCGAAGGGACCACCGAGTCACCCTTTCTCAGGTGGGCGGTTCGTCCTCCGTACCTAAGTTAGGGACCCAACCCTTTAGGGGTCCTCATCCGTGATACCTAGGTGAGGTCACAAGAACGGACCCTTTAGGGTACCTGTCTCCTCGGACCTCAGATGTCAAGTACTTCAATGTTTTCTCAGCCTGTACTGAATCGTTGATTTTGTTGTTCCTTCATGTTACCGATTGTTGTACTTAAGCTTCGGTCTGACACTAGAATAAGGTCGAGACGGTAAATAATCGAGATATTATTTAATCTCGTTCAGTCAAGGAGAGAGACAAAGGGGTAGATATTTTACCCGTATTATTAACATGGATGAAGTCTTCTTTAAACACTGCTAATCGATTCCATTATGTCGATCTCATAAATTTTAGTACAGACTACTCTCGTTCAAGATACATTTATAATCCTATAAATGTATCTTATAAATGTACATCTTATTAGAAGTGCTTTACAATTCACAACTTATCTACAAGTAGATAGGGACACCGAGTCTGTCATTTCACAGACGGACGTTACGCCCTTTGGGCCCAAACTAGGGACCCAGTCCTTCTAGGGGACCTCTTCTTTTGCCGTGGGGTGAGGTCAGGAGAACGGGCCTCTTAAGGTACCTACCTTCTCGGACCACCCGACGTCAGGTACCCTAGTGTTTCTCAGTCTGTGTTTACTCGCTGAAGTGAAAGTGAAAAAAAGTGAAATAGTGACTTGTTTACGGACTATCAGATATAGACACACGTTTTAACCCGATCGATAACATCCCTGATGATACTTCATGTCGTGTGTTATGAACTGGAGTTTTCCCTATTCTATCCCATTCTCAGACTCAATTTCGTCGTCCTTACCATTACCTTTACTTACCTGTTTACAAAATTAATTTTTGAGTCTTATGTGTCCTATATCACTGGTTGATTTACGTCTACACTTTTTCTTTATTTACATTTTTTTTTTCTTTTCTTTTGAAAAGACGGTAGGAAGTCGAACATACAATCTATTAGATACAAAATTTAATACCTCCTTTACGTCTCCCTCTTTGTCCGAAATTTCCTGTGTATTACTTTGAACTGAACACATAAAGATCATGGACATTCATGTCTACTTGGACCTCAAGTCCTCTTTCCCTGTCGCCTTAAACTTGACTCGACTAGTAACTCTTGTATCTTCAGTAACTCTAGTGGGTTCCCTCTGTAACTTTTCTTCCTTTTAGGTTGTAAAATCTCTCTTACCCTCCTGTTTAGTCTTTCAGTATATCAATCTTTACATCTTCGTTGTCAACATGTAGTAGTATCTTTACTTCCTACATCTTTTCAGGTTTCAAGGTTGTCACCGTCGACGACCTTCTTTCTCATCTTACTTCTGACTGACATCTGGGTACCTGTACTACTAATCCGATACTAACCAACGTCCTTCAACAACCTCTGTCATGTGTAACGCGTAACGTTGTCACTATATCTGTCGTAGAGGTCCTCCTTTGATCTCAACGAGACAACGGTGGGTGAGTGACAGACTCATTCGTTGTTTGCGAGAGATTCGGAGACAGAAGAGTAGACATATTTGTCTCGACGACTACTATAGATGACGCAACCTACGAACCTTCTAAATTTAACCTATTATGTATATTCGACGTGTCACGGACCGTGTGTAGTAAGTGAGTTACATATAATCGATAATAATAATTACTATATATAGTCAATTTCTCTTTCACCTTTCAATCCTGTATTCCCGAAGAGTTCTTCAGATGGTCCTTCTCCTCCCTGCACTTAGTAAGTGATCTCATCCTTTATCGCGGTTCTTCCTTAAAAAAATTAAAATCCTACCTCTCTCCGAACACGTACAAAAATCCACCTTCTCTTTCCCGGTCATTGACTTATTTTTATGATAACATTCTTCGCCTCTCAAGGAATGAATCTATTCTATCAAAGTATTGTCTACTTAAAGTGTTTCTCTATTATACTGTTCAAGTTATTTAGTCATTGTCTTTCATTATAAACTCAACTTTGTTGCTACCCACTTAGATTAAATACTTTCGTGGACGTTAAACAACCGACAAGAGTCCGTTTCATTCAATAAAGGAGGTACCTCGGGAAAGTCAAAAAGTTAAACATTAAGAAATGACGAAGACTTTACTTACATTGAAGAAGACTTTACTTGCTCTCAGACCCGTCCAGATGGATCTAGTGGAGGAAGGTTGTCAAAAAGATTAGTACACTCTGAACTTTTCTCTCTGTCTGTTTCTGTAGATAGAGTTGATTGGTCCGTCAGTTAGGGGTTCATCTAGAGTCCAAACCCTTAATCGTAATCATTCTGGGTCACCTTTTATCACTGATGAAACAATAGGTATTTATAAGTAGTTCCTTCAGTTTATCGGGGACCGTCATCTACCTCTGGGCATCTGAGTGTACTAGTCTCTTCACCCCTCTTCCCTTTCGCCTCCTCTCATGTCTCGTGAAAGTAGAACGATGTGTCGAACCAAGTTTTTGTCCGCGAAGGTTGTAATAATACAAAATTTTTTACACTACTTGGTAAGACTGACGGTCTACGGTAAAACTCGAAATGGTCTTAGTAGTCGAACGACACGACTTTCAAATCTTTTGGAATTGTCGATGGAAAGGTACTAGGTAAACTGGGACGTGCGTTCACTTCTTCTAGGAACATTGGGTCAAGGGATCTGGAGAGGTTAGGGCCATCAAGGAGAAATGTTTTCTCGAGGTCAGAGGACCAGTCACCTCTCTCACTAGCCCCGGTACATTGACCGGTCGGAAAAGAGAGAGTAGTGCTGTCGTTATTGCGTCCTGAGTCGAGTGAAGTCACTTTTACGGAACCGACTTAAGAGTGAAAGAAGAACCGGTTGATCACAATCGTCCTTTTCTTAGATTCTTTGGGTAAGGGTGACTCAACGACTAAAGACTATTACCAAATAATACTATAGGGAAGTCCGATAAATGTAAACTCATTCCCTTTCGAAACTACGACTTCCATTGTTAAATTCATGAAACCTTACGAGATCCCCTCTGGACACTTCTGAATCCGGAGAAGGGTCGTGAAATGGTTAATATAGTATATTCGTCGGATGAGAATCGAGGTTACTAAGAACCGTCCGTTGTACCGACTCCTATGATTCTTATTATCGGTGCACTGGTCTCAGGGTTAGGATTTGGGAAAGACCTTTCTTTTCAGAAGTACTAGATCCTTTAGTTCCATTTAATGGAGGAAGGAAATACCCCGACAGTAGTACCTAATCGGCACTGTTACTTTACATAGAACATGACTAAAAAATTTTATACAGTCAATTTTGATATATAGGGGTTGGTAATAAGACAAGACTCTTTTCTTCTTTCTCCTTCTTGCTCCAAGTGTCTTTGACATGAGGTATTTTCATTTAGGAGTCCGACGGAAGTCCTCTAGCTCTTAAAAGTGACCACTTTTTGAATCGTATATTTTCACGACCCATCTATGAATATTCAGTCCATCATTGTAGACACCTTTTCTGTCATCCGATTGATAACACCCGTTTATATTCCTCTGTCATTCTTTGAAGATTTATGTACTGTTGTTTACACTCTTTGTCTATAATGGACCACGTCGACACACACACACACACACACACACACACAATCACTCCTGTCTTACACCTACTTCCCGTATTAATTCATTAGTTTCGTCCGTTTTTGTATCTTTAAGGACAGAAATATATCCCGTTAATGAGAGTATTAAAAAAAACATTAAAATAAGAGTATAGATGGAATTTTATAATTTATAATTTAAAATAAAATTTTTAATTTGTAGTTTCATGATTTTTGAGTTTGTTGTTCTAAGATGATATCGAGTCCCTATATCAGTTATAGGACACTATTTGGTATTACCTTTTCTTATATATATACACACACACACACACACACACTTATATGTATATTTTGACTTAGTGACGTCATATCATCTTTAATTGTGTTACAACATTTAGTTGATATGTTGTTAAAAATTTTTTTTAATTTTTTGAGGACTTTTAAGTTCACGTCGTCTCTAGGTCTCTTTTCTTTCCTCCGAACAGACTTTCCAGTGTGTCGTCCCCCTGTCAATCCCTCTCTCTATCCCCTCTTCAGTCCTGTTTCGATACGGTAAATCGTAGTAATAACCGAATTCGTGTTAAAATAATATGAGAGACAAACACCTTTGAATTCCAATAAGTTCAGTATTATTAAAGAATGAACAAGTACATGTTTTGTAGAATAAGTCAAATTCATAGGTGGTGAGGACACGCAAATAGAGTCCTATCAGAGTGTAAACAAACTTTACTGTATATATTAATATATATATGTGTGTGTGTGTGTGTGTGTATGATATCGTATATTACATATATCAATATACAATTATATATCAATAATTATATTGATATGATATGATAACACAACACTCTAAGTGAGTCAGCACAGGATGAGAAACGTTGGGGTACCTGCCATCGGGAGGTCCAAGGAGACAAGTACCTTAAGAGGTCCGTTCCTTATGACCTCCCCCCATCGGTGAGGGAAGATGTCCTCTAGAAGGTCTGGGTCCCTAACTTGAGTCCAGAGGACAGAACGTCTGTCTAAGAAATGGTAGACTCGGGGGTCCCTTTGAGATGATATGATATCATATGATATATATATTATATACAATTATATCGACATTCAATATTATTCAATACAATATATTGATATAATTATATATACATATATCAATAAACGAAACACAATAAAGATTACTGTTTTAATTTGTGACTTTACAAGCAGTCATCTCTTGACTCATTTATTTAAGGGACCTCCAGTTCACTAATCCTGAACCACGAAAGTGACGACACCGGACCCAAGTTAGGGACCAGACCTTTGACTTTAGGGTGTTTGGTACGACGTACCGGATTACGTACTTTATTTACTTTAATTTTCATTTAGTAACAGGTCGGTACGTCAATTTATGATACATGGACAGTTTATCTTACTTCGTAGAGAGGTACCTAAACCTTTCTAGATCCTGACAACCCTTTTTCTCCATGTTTGACACACCGAATTTTGTTACCTTTACATAACGAGTGTCAAGACCTACGGTCTTCAAGGTTTCAGTTCCACGACCGTCCCGGGACGAGGGAGACTTTGAATCTTTTGCCGCGGAACGGACCAGACCCGAAGACCACTAGTAAGCATCGTTTCGGGACCGTACGGAGTCGAACGTCGACGTGGAGAGGTACGGACGGAGACCACAGTCAGTGATGTAGTGTCACAGTGGCACGTTCATGCAGGATGATATTCCTGTGGTCAGTGTGACGTAATTCCCGATTAGATGAGGCGACACTGGAGTAGAGTTGAAATAAAGGGTTATTCCAGTGAAAGATTCTATGACCCCCAATCCTCAAGTCGTACAGAAAAACCCCTGGGTTAAGTTAGATATTTTTAGAGGTTCTATATTCAATCCAAAAATGGACTAAAAGAGGTTTGTTCCATGTCTCGTCTCCTATGTCGTGGAAACACACCTTCTTCGCGTGCGCATCACGGCGGGAGCCAACGCAGGCGGAGACACTGAGGTACCTGATGTCGGCCGGTCCGAGAAGACTGGTACCCTAGAAAGTCCGTTCTTATGACCTCGCCCGACGGTACAGAAGGAGGTCCCCTAGAAGGACTGGGTCCCTAACTTGGACCCAGAGAATCCGGAGACGGAACCGTCCGTCTAAGAAGTGGCGCCCGCAGTCGACCCTCCGGTGGAGTGACAATAGGAGATAAGTAAAGACGAAAGAGGGGGTCATCGAGAATAGTTTCCAAGAGACTGTGTCCGAAATAAAGTGAGCCCTAGTAACTCTAGGACACCCTCCTGTCAGTCAGACTATAAGGTCTCTCAAAGTTCCGCTCCATTACGACTTCCTAATTCTAGATCTTATCTCAACCGTACCCTCCTTTCTTTGGAGGAGGAGTCCTACTTTTCCTCCAGAAAAGGTCCAGGTTTTAATCCTTCGGGCGACAACTGTGTACCCACCTCCTCGGACCGTCAGATATCAGGCACCCCAACGTTTCTCAGTCCGTGCTGACTCGTCGAAGTGAAAGTGACAACTGTTTTTTACAAGATTTAACATAAAACTACGTTAAAAGAGACCTTCCTTATTTATCATACGACAGATTTACCCTGACCATTCTTTATTTAAACTCTTTATGAATAGTACTAGGGGGAGATTTCCTAAGTGTTAAGTATAATTGTATCAATTCTGGGATTCCTTAGGAATTACATTTCTTTAAACAACTTGAATTCTCAAATATTTTACAAGAACCGGGGTGTACTAAAAGAATCTCATAAAAACGTTTAGACTCTAAGGTTCCTCGTGTCAAACCCTTTTGAATGGTATTTATAAAGATGTAGAGTAAGTGGTTCTCAAACCTCTCAGTAAACCCTTTTCCTTCACAAAATTATCTTTACTTCAGTAGACTCACCTACTCTACCTGATAAAGACCCTCGTAAGTAAATAAATTGTTTGTAAATAACTTGTGGTAAATGTTGTTATTTGATCTGATTTATAAAAAAGTATTTTGTATTCCTAAAACATCTGAGGAAATAATTGTACTTAGTGAAACATTAATTTTTTAATATCTGTAAAAGACCATATAAGAGGAAATGTCTTATAAGTCAAACTAATTAGGTGTGTGATCGAAGTAAATAACAGAGTCTTACATGGTCTAATCCTCTTGTACCTTCATAAATACAAAGTCCACATGTCATGTCGTTTACAAATCAAAATCTTACACGCGGACACACGATTCAACGAACTCAGCACAGGATGAGAAAAGTCGGGATGTCTGACATCGGGCGATCCGAGGAGACATATACTTTAAGAGGTCCGTTCCTATGACCTCACCCAACGGTAAAGGAGGAGGTCGTCGAGAAGGGTCGGGTCCCTAGTTTGGGTACAGAGAATGGAGAGGCCGTAACCGTCCGTTCAAGAAATGGTGGTCGTGGTGGACGGAATGAATTTACTTATTTTATGTTGTCGTCACAATTACCGTTTATATTTAATAGACTCCAGTCTTGTTCTGAAGACTAATTTGTGTCGTTTAACTCGGACAAATAAAGACATGAGAGGATTTCGAGTAGTTACCGTCGCCACCTTACTTTTTTCCTTATTTGGGTGATACTGTTTCCATCCATTATTATCGTCGGTTCTCTATCGGTGAACCAAGATCTTCCACCTTTCATGTGCTGACTTACCACTCTAAATCGAGTCGTCTCTTTGTCTACGGGTTTACGGACGTCACTCTCTACGAGGGGTGGGGCGGGGTGCTCTTCACCTGGTCGACTTGGTATTTATGGTACTTCGAGGTTCTATCTTTCTGTGACCAATAGGGACTTCTTGGTCCCACACCCTACCTCGATTTTTCATTTCTCAACTTACTGTCATTCACTGTTATTCTGAGGTCTACGGGAGACGTCGGTCCTTGTAGTCCGTATGGGGAGGTCGTAGACCCTCTTCCGTCCTACGTCGGGCTAGGACTCCGATGATTTCGTATCCGGACCCCGACGGGTGTGGACCCAGGGAAGGTTCCTGAAGATACATTAACACGAAGTATTAAAATATAAACAGACGTTCTCCCAGGAGGTTTACTGCATTCAAACTCTAGGGTGTTTTGGATGGAGGTAGGATCTCTCCCATCTCTCTAACTTGGGTCCTCTGTGGTAAAATTTTTGTTCTCAAGTCAAATCATCGAGTCAGTTACAGGCTGAGAAACGCTGGGGTACCTGACGTCGTGGGGTCCAAGGGACAGGTAGTGGTTGAGGATCTCGGATGAGTTTGCGTACAGGTAGTACAGCCACTACGGTAGGTTGGCAGAATAGGGGACAACAGGGGAAGAGGAGGGCGGAAGCTAGAAAGGGTCGTAGTCCCAGAAAAGGTCACTCAGCCAAGAAGTGTAGTCCACCGGTTTCATAATCTCAAAGTCGAAGTCGTAGTCAGGAAGGTTACTTATAAGTCCTGACTAGAGGAAATCCTACCTGAACGACTTAGAGGAACGTCAGGTTCCCTGAGAGTTCTCAGAAGAGGTTGTGGTGTCAAGTTTTCGTAGTTAAGACGCCGTGAGTCGAAAGAAATATTAAAATTGATATCGACTAAATGACACAAAATCCATATGTTGTTTCACTAAGTCAATACGTATATGTATACTAAAAAAAAGTGAGAGAAAGTCTAAGAAAAGAGAATATCAAATAATGTTCTATAACTCATATAAAGGGACACGATGTGTCATCTCGGAACAACAAATAGATGAAATATTCATCACATACATACAATTAGAGTCTGAGGGTTAAATAGGGAAGAGCGGGAAAGGGAAAACCATTGACATTCGAACAAAAGATACAAACACTTAAACAATATAAAGACAAAACATTTACTCAAGTAAACATAGTAAAACATTCTAAGGTGTATTTTGACTATAATATACCATAAATAGAAAGAGTCTGAGTGAAATGAACAATATTACTAGAGATCCAGGTAGATACAATAACGGTTACCATAATAAATTAAGAAAAATAACGTCTCATTACAATTATAAGGTAACATAAACACATGGAGTAGAAATAGGTGAGTAGATAGTTACCCATAAATCCAACGAAGGTACAGAACCGATAACATTTATCGAAACGTTACTGAAATCCCACACACATAGAAAAGTTTAATCTCAAAAGTAGAAAAGACCCATATAAGGGTCCTCACCCTAACGACCTAGATCAAAATCGCAAAATTCCTTGGAGGTATAATAAAAGGTAACATCGACGTGGTTAAATGTGAGGGTGGTTGTCATAGTCTTCCAAGGTAAAAGAGGTGTGGGAGAAGTCGTAAAAACAAACATCTGAAAAACTACCGTCGGTAAGACTGGTCACACTCCACTATGGAGTAACATCAAAACTAAACGTAAAGAGACTATTAAATGTTATAACTCGTAGAAAAGTATGTAGATCACCGGTCGTCATACAGAAAAAACCTCTTTACAGATGAATCCAGACGACGGTTAAAAAGTCAACCTAACAAACTAAAAAACTATAACTTGACGTACTCGACAAACAAATGAAACCTTTACTTAGGGAGCAGTCAACGTAGTAAACGTTTATAAAAAGAGGGTTAGACATCCAACAGAAAAACAAAACAAATACCAAAGGGAATGATACGTTTTCAAAAATTCAAATTAATCCAGGGTACACAATTTTCGTTCTCCTAACACACTCTTAGATGTACTTTTTTGTAAAGGGAAGGTAAGGACGGTGTAGAATCGAGGGTCTTGTGACGACGACGATTCAACGAAGTCAGCACAGGTTAAGACACTCTGGGGTATCTACCGTCGGGTGGTCCGAGGAGGCAGGGACCCCAAGAGGTCCGTTCTTGTGACCTCACCCAACGGTATAGGAAGAGGTTACGTACTTTTACTTCTCACTTTCACTTCAGTGAGTCAGTACAGGCTGAGAATCACTGGGGTACCTGACGTCGGGTGGTCGGAGGAGGCGGGTGCCCTAAAAGGTCCGTTCTCATGTCATCGGTGTGATATGAGGGTCCGTTCTCCGATATTTTGCGACTGGTCGAGTTTCGGTTTCTAGATGTCTTTGACTGTAAATGTGCCCGGGTGGACAGAGAAGTCCCCTAAGTTGAGACTGGGTCAGAGGGATGTTGTTTCAAGTGACCAACTGTTCAGGATCTCGAATTGTCGGAAAAAATCATACTTATCTGTAAGTTCTTACTGGTTTCTTTCGGAAGTTGTTTTATCTTATTTTCGTCGTTATTTAAAGTTGATATTTTTATTTGGAAAATTCTTTATAGAAGTTTACTGCTGGGACATACGTTCTGTCCTTTTTTCTGTGTCTACACATATTGCCTGAAAACCTGAGTCTCCCTCTCCCTCTCCCACCCTACTAAACCCTCTTACCCTTAAGATTGTACATATGACAGTACATTCTTAACTTAGCGGTCAGGTACAGACTGCATCCCACGTCGTACGAACCCCGACCACGTACCCCTACTGGGTCTCTCTACAACACCCCTCCCTCCACCCTCCCCCCAAGTACAAACCCTTGCGTACATTCTTAATTTCTAAAATTTTAAATTTTTTATTTTTTTTTTAAATTTTTTTCTTTTATTTTTTTAATTTTTTTTTTTTCTTTATAGAAGTCCTTCTTTTCTGTTTTATGATATAAGTAAATTTTTGAAATATACGTGAGTCAGTGGAGTCATCACAGGATGAGAAACTCTGGGATATCTGACATCGAGCGGTCCGAGGAGACAGGAACCCTAAGAAATCCGTACTTATGACCTTGTCCACCGATACGGGAGGAGGTCCCCGAGACGGGTTGGGTCCCCACCTTAGGAACAAAGGATGTAGAGGGGGTAACGTCCGTCTAAAAATGGGTGGTTCGGTGGACCTTTCAAGGTTTCGAAATATATATACATATATATATATATAACGATAACGATTCAGTGAAGTCAGCACAGGCTGAGACACACTGGGATATCTGCCGTCGGGTGGTCCGAGGGGGCAGGGACCCTATATATGTATATGTATATATATATATATATATATATCATACGTATGTATATATTATGTATATATCATATGGGTTCCCGTCCCGAAGGGACCACCGAGTCTACCATTTCTTAGACAGACGTTAGGGTCTCTGGGTCCAAACTAGGGACCCACCCCTTCTAGAGGACCTCTTCCTTTACCGTTGGGAGAGGTCATAAGAACGGACCCTTTAGGGTACCTGTCCCCTCAGACTACCCGATATCAGGTACCCCAGTGTCTCACCCTGTGCTGACTCGTTGATTGTGTGTGTGTATACATTCACAAAGGGACCACCGAGTCTGTATTGCCTTAGACAGACGTTACGTCCTCTGGGTCAATACAAGAGACCCAACCTTTCTAGGAGACTTCTTCCCTTACCGATGGGTGAGGTCATAAGAACGGACTGTTTAGGGTACCTGTCTCCTTCGATCACCCAGTGGCAGGTACCCCAACACTGACTCACTACTTGTGTGTGTTTGTGTATATCATATGTAGGTACGTATGATATATATGTATTTTATGTATACACATATATATGTGTGTATAAGTTTTCTATTCTGTTTTATAACTTATAAATTTTATAACGACCATCTAACTTTATATTGTAACTCCTTTAAACTGACTATTGTTCCTAAGGTCCTTTTTTCACACTTCTGTCACTTTCCTTTAATAATTTCTTTATTATGTTCGTCTACAGGGTTGACACTTTCAAACTCAAAGGTTTAATGTTATCAGATGATTTATAGGTCACGTTATTTCTTTATTCAATTATCATTATTGTACTATTATTACCGATCACAAATGTCTCTCGCAAACACGGGTCGTACCAAGATTTGTAGAACTTCGTAAGGACAATAGGAGTGGTTCTGGAACACTACCCCTATGATCATAATTGGAGTAAAATGTCGGTTGTCTCCGTATCTTTTCAACTCATGGAACGTTTCATCTCTCGATCAATTCACTGTCTGGGTCTTCAGACCGAGATTTTAGACACGAGGATTAGTGGTGTGTAAAAACGGAGAGGTCTTTTTCTTTTTTTTTAGAACGTTTTAGGGTTAATAAGACTTTAAAATCTTGCGATTAAGAAGGTCCAGTGTGTGGGTCCTGACCCTTGTTCTTACAGTAGTCTTAAGAGTTAGCGTGAGCTACGTGTGGTTCACCGTTCCCTCGCTAGTGAGGACTAAAGATTCCTTTTTAGGAAAGGACAGATCTCAAGATATCGTCCAGGAGCCGTTCCTCCTCGTGCAGTCAGTACATTCCGACGTCTGTAAGCGAGGGACACGTGACAAAGAGTTCTTCGATGGACTTCTGATTTCTTACTCCTCCTACACCACAGGTCCTTTCCTTCTCGCCTAGTCTCCCTCGAGGACCTTCCACCATTTCCTCTGGGGTGCCATTGTCGACACGATGGACCTTTCGAGGGTCTGTCGTGACCTTTCTCCCGGACCCAGAGTCTTCCCCAATACTTTCTCCTTCTCCTCCTCCTCCTCCTTGACTCTCTAGTCGACCTCCTGACCTAGTAGAGCTCTCTGTAAAAGGTCAGGACCGTCGTACAAATCCTTACTTAAGTAAGAACCATGTACCTTTTGTCCTTTACGTTATTGTTCCGGCAAAGTCTGAGTCTCTTTTATCAACATGTTATTCACTTTCAATTAGTATTATATTAAATACGACGTCACGACTCCTTATGAATAGATCAATATGGGTACGTTCGTAGTTCGTAAAATAATCTTGATATAACCCACTCACCTCCTTCCCTTATACATAAGAAAGGAGACGAATTAAAAAAAGTACAGTACCTAGTGAAAGACCTTAAGAGGTTAATAAACCGATGAACAACAAAAAATAAAAAAGTGTGGTCTTACTTACATTAAAGGATTCCTACCCCTGAACCAGAATAGGTAACTATACAGGGGTTAATAAAGGTTTTACCTACCCTCGTTCCGTACAAATTGACTTTATTTAGGGGTAGGAAGTCTATCTTTTAGTTGTCCGTTACAGATTATAACCCTTTAGAATTTTATTGTCATGTTTGTATAGTATAGTTTATTATGGTCATCTTTGGACATTCTATGAACTTTTGTTAAAGAAGACCCCTCGTCGTTAGCCCTTGTGTTTCCCTATTTCGTCCTCTCTCGACACAGGTAATATTCGAAACATTATAAAAGACCAAGAATTTTATAATTTATATAATGAAACTATTTGTTACTAATTTGGAACTTTTCTCTCTTTTATTTACCTATCATATTGTCATACATATCATTTTAAAGTAAAATATAAATTTTGTAAAACATTGTCACAAAATCTTACGGAATGAAGTGTTGTAATACATCTTACCTAACTCACTCCATTTTGTAATCTCTTTTCTTTTGATCCTTCTGAAACCCTACCAATTCTACTCTGGGACTTGATCCACCTATGGAGACTTTATCCTCATCACTGTATCATCTTGTATAAAACCTCTAAATTTTTCATAAAATTTTCTATAGGTCCTCACTGGTGTATAAGGTACTGGTAGTAGATATCAGTAAGAGTTGATTAAAAAGTCCTGAACCCTTTATCACGTTACGAATATTTAATTTATGAATTTTCTTCAGTTTTAAATGGGACTAAACATCGTTGTAAGGAAAGTCCTGTAAAAACATCAAGATAACAGGCACTATTCGTTTCATAAATGTTAACAAACTGTGTGTCCGATTGAAAGTTTCGTACTCTATCTTAACGTCATAGGCATGACATACTAATGAATGTCAAGGCGTTCAAATCCTGAGCGATCGAAAGTCCTCAGTCGTAGGAGACTAACATTCTTTAGTAGACGGTATAAGGACTATTTCTAGAGTTCAATAAAGAGTCGGGAAACCTTATGATTTAGTGGGACAAAAAGGATGAGATATTAGTAAATGTAATCAGACGGAACATATTAAAACTTACCAAAAGTAGAGAGAATACTACTTCAGTACATCTGGTCAAAAATATGGTATCTATACACACATGAGTTATACCTAAAAAACTCAACCTAACTCATCAACGGTAAACATTCACGAATATCTTTAAATTAATGAATAAAACGACTTCAAGGTTATGAAACTAGTGGACTACCCTTCTCGTCTGAGTAACCTTTTCTGGAACTACGACCCTTTCTAACTTCCGTTTTCCTCTTCTCCCACCGTCTCTTGCTCTACCAATCTATCGTAGTGGCTGCGTTACCTGTAGTCAAACTCGTTAGAGGCCCTCTATCACCTCCTGTCTCCTCGGACCGTACGATGTCAGGTACTGCAGTGTTTCTCATCCTGTACTGAATCGTTGATTTCTTCTCCTCTCCTTGAGTCAAAGGAGTGATTTATTCCTTAATTTGATCTAATTAACAAAAATGGGGGAGAACGTGCAATCTTTGTAGAACTCTGAATCTTTTGAAGACTACACGTTCAGGTTTTTTTTTAGACCCATTAGAAAAATTAAAGGGACAACGAAGATTGTCTCTAACTCTCGAGGACTCAAGTTAATGCTTTCGACTCAAACTAAGGGTTTGGACCAATCCTTCGTGATTCTTCGTGAAGATTTTCACGGAGGGAAGGTCGGGGTTTGAGACTAATACTGGTTCCCCGTGAGTGTGGTGACGACAACTAAAAAGAGTATGTCACTTAAACTAAATTGTTCAATGTCTTCGTTTCTCGAACGTCATCCACTAGGTGAACCTCTTTTTACAATTCAAACCCGAACACATGTTCCTTAACCCCAACGGGACCACCGAAGTTACTATTTCTTAAGAGGACGTCACGTCTTCTACGTCCAACCTAGGGACCCACCCCTTCTAGGGGACCTCTTCCTTTACCGTCGGGTGAGGTCATAAGAACGGACCTCTTAGGGTACCTGTCTCCTCGGACCGTCCGATGTCAGGTATCCTAGTGTTTCTCAGTTTGTGTTGAATGGTTAATTTGTTGTTATCGTTCCTTAATGTTTCGACATCCTTCTTACATTGAGAAATAGAGATGGGAGGGGATACTGTACGAAGAGACAGTTATGACCCGAATTAAGGACGGACCTTACCTCTAAACCCTAAACTCGGTCAACTGTGGATGTTCGATCAAGGTTTGGGGATCCCTTTGTGCCTTATTGTAAGTCAAGTCAAGTCAGCGAGTCACAGACTGAAAAAGAAAATTAAGTTAATTAACTAGTTACCGAGACGGCCCAGAAGCAATAGCACGTACCCGAAAGAGATCAACTCCGTTCACTCCCGATGAGAGATCAACGCCAAACGTCCGATGAGTGACCCCGCCGAAAAGAGCAACGCCTGAGGTCCCGTACCCGAAGTCATCAACACCACGAACCCGAATCAACTAGGTGACGTACACCCCAGAAGGACCTGGTGCCTAGTGCAGAGGACGCAACCGTCCTCCTAAGAATTGGTGACCTAGTGAGTCCTTCAGGGTGATAGTACAAAATACGTTGGGAATGCCGTCTTTCACTTCTCCTTGATTTTTCGGAGAACTACTTTCACTTTCTCCTCTCACTTTTTCAACCGAATTTGGAGTTGTAAGTCTTTTACTTCTAGTACCACAGACCAGGGTTGTAAAGTACCCTTTATCTACCCCTTTGTCACCTTTGTCACAGTCTGAAATAGAAAAACCCGAGATTTTAGTGACGTCTACTACTGACATCGGTACTTTAATTTTTCTGGGAATGAGGAACCTTCTTTTCAATAGTAGGACCTATCGTATAACTTTTCGTCTCTGTAATGAAACGGTTGTTCTAGTCAGATCAGTTCCGATACCAAAAAGGGCACCAGTACATACCTACGCTCTCAACCTGACACTTCTTCCGACTCACGGCTTCTTAACTGCGAAAACTTGACACCACAACCTCTTCTGAGAACTCTCAGGGAACCTGACGTTCCTCTAGGTTGGTCAGGTAAGATTTCCTCTAGTCGGGACCCACAAGAAACCTTCCTTACTACGATTTCGACTTTGAGGTCGTGAAACCGGTGGAGTACGTTTCTCAACTGAGTAACCTTTTCTGAGACGACGACCCTCCCTAACCCCCGTCCTCCTCTTTCCCTGCTGGCTCCTACTCTACCGACCTACCGTAGTGCCTGAGCTACCTGTACTCAAACTCACTTGAGACCCTCAACCACTACCTGTCCCTCCGGACCGCACGAACCCCAGCGTTTATCAGCCTGTGCCGACTTGCTGACTTGACTTGACTGACTACGAACGGTTTCTATTCGTAACCAGAATAAATTACCATTTGTAACAGTGTCAGAGGAGGAGTATGGTGTATAACATCATAGGGATTATGATCAAAGTGATACTCAATGATTTCTTGTTACAAATAAATTAATATGTTATATTCGAGTACCTTCGAAGNACCGCACGAACCCCAGTGTTTATCAGCCTGTGCCGACTCGCTGACTTGACTTGACTGACTACGAACGGTTTCTATTCGTAACCAGAATAAATTACCATTTGTAACAGTGTCAGAGGAGGAGTATGGTGTATAACATCATAGGGATTATGATCAAAGTGATACTCAATGATTTCTTGTTACAAATAAATTAATATGTTATATTCGAGTACCTTCGAAGTACTGTCAGTCTATCCGACCCTTTCGGACTGAACCGTATACTCATTTGACTTTAATTTTGAACATTATCGGTTCGGTACCAGAAAGACAGCGGACCTGTCTTTCACAAGGAAGACAAGATCATATAGGGTGACAGAGAAAACACCATTCTCGCCTTTGAAAAGGAGGAAGCTCTTGCGGTCTAAACACCCTGAAGGGATTCCAGGTCACCAATTCTTATACGGACGGATGCGTCCTCTGTATCCAAGTCAGGGACCCGGTCCTTCTAAGGTACACGGTGCCCCGTCGATTCGGGTACACGGCGTTGGTGACTTCGGGTTCACTACACGTCGTTGCTTCTGGTCACGTGGACTTTATTTAATTAATAAATTAAAATTTTTGCTTGTAATTTTTTTCTTTCTTTCAGTCTAAAGTTCAAGACTTACATGGCAAATGAAGGACTACTTGGGAACGGGAACTTCTTCTTACAGACCTCACGATCTACAAGGTTCGTTGACTCCGTTACGTTAAACATATTATTTAAAGATACAATGAATCCAAACAGAAAAAAGGTGCACTTTTAGTGACAAATTTTTGATGTTTAAAGGATATTTTGACGAATTGTCTTGTTGACACTCAAACTAAAATTAAAATAGTTGTACTTCTTCACAAACTGTACGATCTCAGGTTCCAAACAAAAAGGTACAACCACCACAACCACGAATTATGGACCAAGAACTTTTATTTCTTCAGTAAACACAATCGTCAGTATTGTGTATGTGGTACGAGTAGGACACATGTTAAACTGGAACACCACGACTTTTTTGTCTAAAATACACCCTTTTTTTTTGTTTTCCTCTGACTTTACCAATATGTCTCCCCAGATTAATGTCCATAAACTTCGTATTTTAGTAACAAATCTTAGAGAAATGTCTCTTTTCGAACAGGAGATGGTCGACATAAAAAAGACACGAGAAAAGACGAAAACACCTTCAGTCGAAGAAACAATGGGAAGGTCACAAATTTATCTGACCTCGATATAAAACTCTCTGTTAATCTTTTTGAGATCTCACGATGGTTTCCAACGTTTTCTGCTTTCTTGACAAGATTGATTAGGAGGATCAAAATGAAGTGAAATAAATAAAAAAATAACCTCATAACAACGAAATATGACGATACAGTCAAAGACGACATTTCATCCACTTAAACGGTATGTATATGTATACAAACCTAAAGGAAGGGCAAATCCAGTGGCGTCTCGTGTCGACGCAAGGGACACGATGTCCCTTCCGAGAGTAATCAATAGATAAATTATGTCATCGTTAAAACGAAGTAAAATCTTACCTGCTACCTTCTTCTCTTCTGGACTTACCCCTTGCTACCGGGATAAAGATCGGGGCTAAGACGGTGTTTACACTACATTTGGGGATCTGTATAGTGGATTGAAGGGTCTCGGACATAGAGGACACACACTTTGCTTCCGTACTCCGGTCTGAACAAGAAGGAAGGGTGGACGTATCGGGTATTACGACACAGAGATGCCCAGAGTCCAAAGCAGAAGAAAGATGTGACTTGTAGACACTTTAGAGTGTAAGATACACGTAGGAGCGGACTCTGCAAAACAACGGTGATTGTGGTAAAATTTTAACACTAGGAGTTCGAAGGAAGATTGTCTTAGTAGACCTTACGAATAAATTTTACGTCTCAGAACCCTTATGGGACTACAAGGTCACCGATCCTGAGCCGTGAGGAATGACGGTCCCGGGTCCAAGCTAGGGACCAACTCCTTGATTCTAGGACGTTCGACTCGTCGTTTTGTTTGTCTGTCGCTTTGGTCTTAGAACTCGGAACTGGGTTCGGAGAATTTAGTTTTAGAACTCCTACCCTTGATTACATATTCGTCTTACTGGTATCAATTGTCATAACATTTCAAGAGTGGTGTGTGTTCTATGCATATGTGTGTGCGCGTGTGTGTGTGTTTTACTATCATGATACTCCACAATTGATGGACTAATGTCATTAGTAAAATGTTCTATGCATATATATACACACACATATATATATATATTATTAAAGGAACATGCGGAATTTGAATGTGTTACAATATACAGTTAATATATAGTTGTTTCGAACCCCTTTATTATCAGGATTTTTACAGACACATTACCCTCCTCCCTAAGTCTTTACACAGATCACCCGAGACTCCCCTAGGGATAAAGGAGAGTTCAAACTCTTACTGACACTTAGGTCCTTATTTGACAGTTTCTCCCCTCCCTTCCCACTGTCCTCTTTAACCAGTAGCGATGGATCGAAACCTACGCCGCCTTTGTCCACCCCGCCCTTCTTCGGACGTGAGACCCACCACTCCTACGGGGACCTCTTACGTGGAGGGACGAGTAACGGTGGACAAGAGTACGAACTTACCTGACTTCAGGTCGTGACCGATACTCTTGATAATACATTTCGGTGGGGTGTCGATGTCGTAGTGGCACCCATGTTACCCTGGGATCGAATGCAAAAGGTATTATAAGTTTTGGTCTGCTCATCGAACTCCAAGGCAAAATACTTACTTCTTTACGGGAAGGAGTTCTTCGGCTCTCTTTCGTCCATTTACCACTGGTAAAGTCTAAAGACTTCTAAAAAAAAAGTTACTCACCTTTATTTGGGAAACCACTCAGTTTTATATAAGAAAAGTACGACCCCTAAAACGAGTTTAAAAGAAATAGGACCAAACCCCTGACAATAAGTCTTATACATCTACTCTAATAAACACTCTTATGTACCTTTTGGGTATGAACCAGTCGCACTAAAGGATGGTGCCCAAGTATCAAGAAATTACTAATAAAGACATCCAAGATACTGTTGCAACAGAAAGATCGTGTTTATGTTTATGTATGTTTTATCTTTTTCTTCCCTTTTAAAGTAGTCAGTTACAAAATTGACGTCTGTTCAAACTCTAGTTCGGAGTTTCTTAGGTCGAGTAGAGAACTATTTGGCCCATAGAATGTGCCCTCCTGGGGACCGTGCGGATCGTAACCCACTTCAAGTTTGGAGACATAGTGAACTCAGTTCTCAGCTCAGCTAGTCTCCCTCCTCGAAGAAACCGAATCTTCCTAGAAGGGTCTTGATGTCTCTACACTCATGGGGGTCGTGTCCCGTCGTAACGTACCCTTTCGGGTCGTTGGAGTTTCCTGGATTTCCTCTGAGACTACTCCTCACCGTTGTTGGGTCACCCTCGTGAGACCGAAACGTGACCGACTTCTCACTTAGAGATGTGAACACCATTCGCCCGAGGACCCCGCTTGAGTGCGGGCGATTCAAGTTGACAGTAGAACCGTCTTTCCTCTTATCTTCATATCCCCTCCCTCGAAAGGACCACCGGGTCCCCAATTCTTAGAAGGAACGTTACGTCCCCTGAACCCAAACTTGGGACCAGTCCCTTGATTCTAGGGTTTACGGCCCCCCTTTGTCGGGTGTACGACGTTGATCTCCCTTCGGACCGAGTGGTTTTACTTCTCGAACGGTCGGGGTCGCTTTCTAGGGTGTACGCCGTTACTTCTGGAGCACACGTCGTTGACTCTGGCCTTGTGTCGGTGTAAAAAACAAACAAACAAAAAACAAAAACAAAAAATTTAATTAAGTAAATAAAATTAACCTCCGATTAATGAAATGTTATAACACCACCAGAAACGGTATGTAAGTGTACTTAGTCGGTACCCACATGTACACAGGGGGTAGGACTTCGGGGGAGGGTGGAGAGAGGAGTAGAGTAGGGAGTGACAGTAGGGTCACGTGGTCGGGACTCGTGGGACAGAGTACGTAACTTGGACCTGACCACTAGATAAAGTGTATACCATTATATGTGCAAAGTCACGATAAGAGAGTTTAGTAGGGTGGGAGTGGAAGAGGGTGTCTCAGGTTTTCAAGAAATGTAGACACAGAGAAAACGACAGAGCGTATATCCCAGTAGAAAGATTTAAGGTATATATACGCAGTTATATGACATAACCACAAAAAGAAAGACTGAATGAAGTGAGACATATTATCCGAGGTCAAAGTAGGTGGAGTAATCTTGTCCTTGTGTCGGTTTAAACAAGTCAGCGAGTCAGCACAAGCTGAGAAACACTGGGGTACCTGACGTCGTGTGGTCCGAAGGAATAGGAAGTGACAGAGGACCTTAAACGAGTGTGAGGACAGGTAACTCAACCACCACAATAGGTTGTAGAGTAGGAGACAGAGGGGGAAGAGGAGGACGGAGGTCAGAAAGGGTCGTAGTCCCAGAAAAGGTTACTTAACTAAAAAGTATAGTCCACCGGTTTCATAATCTCAAAGTCGAAGTCGTAGTCAGGAAGGTTACTTATAAGTCCTGATTAAAGGAAATCCTACCTGACCAACCTAGAGGAACATTAGGTTCCCTGAGAGTTCTCAGAAGAGGTCGTGGTGTCAAACTTTCGTAGTTAAGTAACCACGAGTCGGAAGGAATACCAGGTTCATAATATAGGTATGTACTAATAACCTCTTTGGTATCGAAACTGATATATCTGAAAACAACCGTTTCACTATAGAGACGAAAAATTATATGAAAGATCCAAACAGTATCGAAAAGAAGGTTCCTCGTTCGTAGAAAATTAAAGTACCGACGTCCGTGGTAAACGTCACTAAAACTTCGGGTTCTTTTATTTCAGACAGGGACAAAGGTAAAAATGGAGTAGATAAACGGTACTTCACTACCCTAGTCTGCGGTACTAGAAGCAAAAGACTTACAGCTCAAAATTCGGTCGAAAAAGTAAACTGAGAAAGTGGAAGTAGTTCTCCGAGAAATTAAGGAGAAGTGAAAGATGGTATTCCCACCACAGTAGACGTATAGACTCCAATAACTATAAAGAGGGTCGTTAGAACTAAGGTCGAACTTAGGTCGTACCGTAAAACGTACTACAGGAGACGTATATTCATTTTATTCGTCCCATTGTTATATGTCGGAACTGTATGAGGAATTTATTTATAAAAAAATTTTCCCCTTTCCTGTGTCTAAAGGGAAGGAAGGGGTGTCGGAGGACTTGTTTCTAGAGAACACCTCCCAAAGGGACAGATAAGTGGGAAAAGGCCAAATAAAAAGAAGTATTCATAACTACGAATAAAACAAAGAGTGGACACAGGTGAAAAGATAATTATCTTCGATGAGAGGTACTTCCTACCTAAGGACAGGCATACAAGTGTCGATAACGGGGTGACGGATCTTCTCAAAGACCGTGAATCATCTACGAATGATTCATGGACATCTTTCTTACTAATTTAGGGATGATCTGACACTATTGGAAAGACTCTTTTCTTAGATTTTTTCTTACTCGTATACTTATTGACTTAGTGAAATGTATGTGGACTTCGATGTGTTGTAACATTTAGTTGGTATGAGGTTATTTTAATTTTTAGGGATTGTCTAACATAGGAAGGGTGTAAGTCACTATGTCTTAATCATATAAAGTACGTGAAAATCGTAACACGGGGGTTTCTGCTGTTATTTTATAAATCCCTCTACCCGGTTCCACCCTACAAATGGACCGATCAGTAAAGACCCAAAGTCCAATCCACTAAATCGGTAACTCCCGAAGTCGAGACCTTAGTTTGATAGAACCAAACTTAGGATCACGACCATGGACGATCAACACTTTAGAGGTTGGTCAACTAATTGAATAAACACGGCGTAAAGGAGGAGACACTTTACCTACTATTCTCCTTCCATCGAGATTCATAGTCTACATAGATTTCCCAAACGTTCCGTCACGACGTGTGTCATCTGTTCTTATTGTGAATCACACCGACGAAAGGACATTTCCAGTACAATAGAGAAGGTAGGTGGCACACACACTTCGGCGAGTCAGCCAGGCTGAGAAACGCTGGGGTACCTGACATTGGATGGTCCGAGGAAACAGGCACCCTAAAAAGTCCGTTCTCATGACCTCACCCAGCGGTAAAGGAAGAGGTTCCCCTAGAAGGGTTGAGTCCCTAGTTTGGGCCCAGAGGACGTAACGTCCGTCTGCGAAATGGCAGACTCGGTCGTCCCTTCGGAAGGTAGTTGTCACGAAAGTTAACTGGTATTTGTGTGTCAATGTAAGTACAAGAACTCAATTTGGCTTTAAATAATTTTATATATCGTCGCACTGAAAATACTCTTAGTCTTCCATGTTAAATACACGTCTTTTGTTTTTCCCTTGTTCTTACGGGTTCAGCATTGATATTGTTGTTACTTTATTCTTGATAGTAAACAACTTATAAAATAAAATCTAGACAGATAGGTGGGAAGGTTGATAGGTGGGGAGGTAGATAGATGAGTAGAGAGAGAGAGAGAGATACGATGACATTAACATACCAGGATAGGTTGATTGATTCTTCAATCAACAATTACCTTCAAAGAGTAGACTTTGTTAGTTTGTGGTTTGTGTGTATGTCGTCAATGAAACACGGTCCATGGTAAGATTTGTGAATCTCTTTTAAAGAGCAAACAGTCACGTCTATGGGTTCGTAAGTGGAGACTGAAATCTTTAGGATAAATTTTCAAAGTATGAGTCTTTGCGTGAAAGTTCCTACCAATTATAACTACAATAACAGGAATAATGAACAAGAGTCACTAAGTATATTCACAGGACACTGGTATACGTACGTTGAGGACGGAAGACCTCGAGACCGAAGGGACCACCGAGTCACCATTTCTTAGACGGAAGTGACCCAAGTTAGGGACCCAGTCCTTCTAGGGGACCTCTTCTTTTACCGATGGGTGCGGTCATAAGAACTGACCTCTTAAGGAGCCTGTCTGCTCGGAGCATCCGAGTGTTTCTCAGTCTGTGCTAACTCACTGATTGATAAAGGACGGAAGACCTCAATTGTCAATATCATAATTAATTTCTTATCACGTGTGCGGTTACGTCGGGTTGACGAGATCAGTTCGATAGAAATTTGAGAGGATGGAAGACCCCGATAAAGTAACACATAGTAAAATATAGGTTCTACTTTCTTCAGGATAGATAAGAGAAGTTGTAGAGACTCTTTAAAAATACTGAGTGTCGAGTGGAATCCCAAGGATCAACCGACGAAGAGATATGGATGAAGGGAGAGTGTAGGGAGAGTTACACTTGTTTCGAGGTAAAAGAAGCTCCCCCAGGTGGACCCAGAGTAACCTTTTCTAGGACTACGACCCTTTCTAACTTCCGTCCCCCTCTTCCCCAACTGTCTCCTACTCTACCACCCTACCGTAGTAGCTGAGTTACCTGTACTCAAACCCGTTTGAGTCCCTCTACCACTTCCCGTCTCTTCAAGCCACACGCCGTCAGGTGCCCCAGTGTTTCTCAGCCTGTACTGACTCGATGACTTTGCACTAGATCATTGAGGTGAGAGAAGAAGTACGGGGACCCCGTAATTAAAGTGACAATAACCATCGACTGAACACAACTAGAAGACTCCTTCCCTACCACACCACCCTCTTCTATCCCATTTCTCTTGTGTTATCGGCAGTAAAGTTATGTCTTGTGTTTCGATGGAATCAAAGTCTGTAGTAAGAGGGACCGTGAAGACTCGGTAAAGGGTGGCGACTCTTAAAGAGTGACGGAGGGAGGACGGTCTAGAACTCAAAGGAGAGAAAGTACTGGGAAGAACGAAGAGAAAAAGGGACAAAGAGTCCGAGAAATGAGTACATAAGTGAGGAGAGAAATTCCAAAAGGGGTCTTTATGGCTATCCAAGAGGGGGAAGGGTGTCCGTTTACTGTTCCCCTGGCAGGAGTTGGTTCTATTGGTAGAGTAATACTACAAAAGTATTTTTCTTGGACCCACCCCTTCTAGAGGACCTCCTCCCGTGTCGTTGGGTGACTATCAGAACGGACCTCTTAGGGTACCTGTCTCCTCGGACCGCTTGACGTCAAGTACCCTAGCATTTCTAAACCTGTACTGACTCGTTGATTGTGAATGTACTGACTCACTGATTATGAAGGTAAGGTGGGGGGTCTAACTTCATACTGTAATGAGTACTCTCAAGGTCTTCAAGACACATGTTCCCCGAGACATCTAAATCAGATTAACTTTCCTTTGACTCTTTTAGACTAAACTTTAACACGAACGTATCGTTTGTTTGAGAAAAACTGAATTAACGTACAGTCAGTTTCAGGACGTCTTTAGTTTCAAGGTGAGTTTCCCGAATTTTCCTTCTCTTAAATTAATTCCCTGACAGAGATCTCCACACCCGTCCAATCTCTTCGGTCGTTCCTAGGAACTCCGGGGGTCCTGTCCCCGTCACACCGTCGTAAAGTGAGGGTCCCGACTTCCTTACTCTCCTCCTTCACCACAGAGACACGAGGACGACCCTTCTCAGTCCTTCTCGACAACAAAGTCCCCAATGTCCGGGGTTTCTACATGGAACTAGAGAGGAAGGGGAACGGGAGGTTCGAGAACGTCTACAAAGGGACCCCGACTTGGGTTGGTCTTCAGTCTTCCGTCGCCTCTGAGGGACCGTTTCCTCAGACGTCCGGGGCTTGTCCAGTCCACCCTAACCCACTACCACTTAGTGGTTTTGTCTAACTCATAAATAAACCACATTACAACTTTTGTCTTTGAATCGTTCCACTTCCTACCGACCTGGTGACGACCGGTGAAGGATCTTCCGTCTTCATTGACCTCAGTTTAAAACAGAGTGGACGTGTAACAGGGGGAGGATTATGGGTCCTCGACAACACCTCTGTCTCCAATCCGGAGGGGAGGGAGGGGTAAGGACCCCTTTCCAGACTCAAGACCTGTCTCGTGCCACATTCCCTTCATAGACTCACCATAAGTGGAACCAGAACACCGGTCGAGGAAACGTGGTGCCTAGTCGAGGTTTGGGAGACATAGTATTCTTTCTCATTTCGTTAAAAACTTCGTATTTTGGTTCGACGGTGTCGGTTAGGTCTTCAGTTCAATTCGTAACCCTCTTCAGTCTGAGTTAGTTCCTCCACGTGAAAACTTGAAGTATAAGAGAAAATAACGGAGATTTGCGTTTGAGAGTTGGTTGGTACTGTTATCAAATGTAAGGAGAACCTTTAGTCACTCCGTTTTCGTCTAATGGTTTTCGACCTCTTTTCCTACGTCACAACTAAGAAAGGAGTCCCGACTTATGCTTAAACTCCCCTACCGACACCTAGAAACGTCTCTTACCTTGTCGTCTTAGGTGGGGATTCCTGACGGTCGGTTGGACCGGGTGACGGACGACGAGGAAGTAGACCAACACAGACGTTGACGGTTCTCTCACTACCTTCTTAAAGACCTTCTCTGAAACAATGTTGGGTTGAGGGATTGACCCAGTTACTGGTGGAACTGAGGTCTTCGTTAGTATCGTACTCCCATATCGAGACTGGTCGTTCAGAAGTCCCAAATGACACCTCAGTCCCTCACTGTACTTTACACATTCGTGTCTTATGACCGGAGACATTTCAATTGAAACTGTACTGGACTCTTCACTTTCTCTCTCCATGGGAACCTACATAACCGAACCGGTTTTTAACGTAAACCTAAAAAGGTACCTACCGTACCGTTTTGGGTTTCCTTTAAAAACCGATTGGGTTATATACAACGGGTTCGAGGGGAAGTGAAAAAAAAAGAAAGACAGATCCTATCGGACGTTTTCTCCAGGACTCGACTCACGAAATTTAATAAGTGGAGTTTGATTTACGCCTTCTACGTACGAATTTATAGAGATAAAATCTGATTTTAAAAATTTTTAGAGATAAAATGTCTCTCTCTTTTAAACTCCTTTGGTGACTAAACGAGTTTCTGTATGTCGAACATGTACCATCTCGACTTTTGGGTCAAAACAGACCCAAGTCGTAGAAACGTGGATTGTGCTACATACTCACACGGTCCCTCAAATCTTCCTCCTGTCACTCTACCATATTTCGTTCCTACCAGTTTCGACAAAGGTCTCAAGACTTAGACACTATAACACTAACGATTCTTTATCTATAAACCAGTAAGTCTACTGACTTTACATAAAAAGTGATATAAACCAGAAGTAGGTATCAAACACCAAAGGTCAAGGGGTTCAGGAGGTAGGATTCACAACTTTCAGTAATTCCACAGAAAACAACACTTTTACTCCGCTGAAAACCTTTCGTGGAATCCAGTCCCCGACCAACGGTCCTCTTGGTTGTCGTACTAATCTCCTATCCTTGAAAATCCGGGTGAAGTACCTCAAACTTAGTTAACGGTCACCGGTCACTAAATCAGTCTTGAAGGACCCACTCTTTCTGAGGTATTTTTTAGGTCCTCCTGTCCCAAACCTCTCGAAGACCTAACCACTCGTTTGTGTATCGTCACGACCCTCTTACACGAAGACTGTCCCGGGGCCTTCGGGCCACGGGATAGGGACATGAACGAGAAACGTGACTCGAAAGGTCCACCGCGATCACCATTGTTTTTCACTTTCGGTGAGTTGACACAGACTTAGAAACGCTGGGGTGTCTAATATGTCAGGTACCGGAAGAAGTCCGGTCTTAAGACCTCACCCATCGGAAAGGGAAGAGGTCTCCTACAAGGGTTGGGTCCCTAGGTTGGGTTCAGAAGACGTAACGTCCGTCTAAGAAATGGTCGACTCGGTGCTCCCTCTGGGTCCTTATGACCTCACCCATCGGATAGGGAATAGGTCACCCAGAAGGACCAGGTCCTTAGTTTGGCCCCAGAGGACTTAACGTCCGTCTAAGAAATGGTTGACTCGAGAGCCCCTTCGGGATCACCGATTCTTGGGTGGACGGTTATGTCCTCTGAATTCTCTGAGGTCAAACTAGGGACCCAACCCTTCTAGGGGACCTCCTCCCGTACCGTTGGGTGAGGTCATAAGAACGGACCTCTTAGGGTACCTGTTTCCCCGGACCGTCCGATGTCAGGAACCCCAACGTTTCTCAACCTGTGTTGTTCGGTCCCACCACTGGTCCTCCTCGTTGGGGTGCGGGTTCCTCACCACCGACGGGCCCGCGTCCTCCCGGATCTCCTTGGTAGGGTACAACTTCCAGTCCTTCCCGCCGTCCTCCTCTATGGGGAGTAGGTTCCATTCCTCGTCGCCGACACGAAACGACCTCGTCGACACTTCTCTATGGGGTAAGGGTTCCATTCTCTTTGGGTTCATTCTACCATCCACAACGTTCTCCCGTAGTCTCCCGTCTGTGTGACTTTGGTATGAGTGTCTTTAGATCAGTTAGATTAGTGTGATCCTGGCGTCGGAACAGATTGAGTTACTTTGATTGGGCACGGGAGTCCCGTTGGGTTCTGCCCACCCAGTACCACCTCTCCAGACTGTCTTGCACCAGGTGACCTCTTCCCTTACCGTTTGTCGAAGTCATAAGAACGGAACTCTTGGGGTACTTGTCATACTTTTCTGTTTTACTATCCTATGACTTTCTCCTTGAGGGGTCCAGTCATCCACGGGTTATACGATGACCTCGAGTCACCTCTTTATTGAGGTCTTTCTTACTTTCCTACCTCGGTTCCGTTTTTATTATGGATCGACCTACACTGACCACTATCTTCGTTCCAGGTTACGACATTTCTCGTTATAACGTATCCTTGGACCTTACAGTCCAGGTACTTAGTTCCGTTTAACCTTCACCAGTTTGTCCTCTACCGTTCTCACTTGTAGCTGTAAGATCCTTAGCCACTTGATTTTACCTGACCTTACCCACTTAAATTGAGTCTACTGGTAATATAGATGATGCCACCCGTCCTTAGGGAGTCCTCTTTACCTTATCGGTAGTACCAGTTGTCTTCTCAGGTTTTACGTCATGAACCTACGTTAGAGTTTTTGCTGTCTTACTAGAGACAAGTAAAGGTTCCGTTTGGTAAGTTATCGTGTCATTAGGTTCAGATACGGGGTTGGTCATTGCGACTTCTTCGAATTCAACTTGCCAAGATACGTCTGGATGTTCTAGAAAATCTTGATTGTGGGGTTTTTCTACAGGAAAAGTAATATCCCCTGACCTTACGTTTTCATCCTTCAGTTCTTTGTGGACCTCATTGTCCGTTTAAACCGGAACCTTATGCCTTACTTCGTCCCGTTTCTGATTATCTCAAAACGGTTCTTTTACGTGACCAGTATCGTTTGTGAGAGAAGGTTGTTGTGTTCTCTTCTGAGATGTGTACCTGTAGTGGTCTACCAGTTGTGGCTTTAGTCTAACTAATATAAGAAACGTCGGTTTTTACCTCTTCGAGATATGTCAGT